>VUYV01000013.1:4267572-4340737 GCA_008711295.1 Anarhynchus alexandrinus
CAGTGCAGCTCCTGCTCCTGGTGAGCTGGTGAGGTACCGGCATCCCCAGCGCTGCGGTTTGGGAGAGCCCTGGGGCAGCACAGCTGCGAAATGTGGGGTGAATCAGGCTGGGTCGAACACCAGGCTGGCGTGCTGGGGTGTTTCTGAGCATCTTCTGGGTGACGCTGTGTCCAGAAACCGGTGCTCGACCCCATTGCTGTACCATTACCCCGGCACTGAGACAGCAGCTTGGCTCTCTGCGCTGTTGCTAGAAAACCTAAACCAGGCCTTTTTTAGCTCATCCTCTAGATTTGCTTTGAAGTTAAAGGTATATACTCCTGATTTAAACAGGCTCAAAGGCAGCTTAAATGCATAAAATGGGTATTGTGCACAGCCTGCGGTTAAAAAAACATGGTTTTAAGTTGAGATTTTCATGGCTTTTTGTAAGTCGCATGTGCTTGAATGTAAGGGATTCACCTCTTCCCAGAGCAGCGCCTTTTCCAGGTTGAGAACTTGGTCTATTCTATATCTCAGCAGTGTACACATGTAGACTGTACAAACAATCCCTCAAATGTATAGCTGTATATGCATAAATCAAACCTGGTTTTATTGTATCTTAGGTGTCAGAAGCAGCCACCGACCAGTTAACAGCTCAACGACAGAGAAAAAAACCCTTGCTTCCTCTCCCACCAGCGCTTTCATTTCAGCCACGGCCACCGGCAGCGGTGGGAGGCCCCCGAGATCTGCCACGAGCAGCAGCCGATGGGCAGCAGAAGTCTCCACATCCATTAGTGGCATGTACAGGACCTTGGGCATGATCCGATTCTCGTCCGCGTCTTCTGTGAGAGAGACCTACGGAGTTCGTGGGTCCACAGAAATCACGGATTTCACCGAGCAGGTGGCAGACCCTTCGCTAACAGGCTCTCGCTCTGCTTCGGAAGGTCCTTCCCCCGGTGAGCTCAAGTTGGAAGTGAAATACCATTTTTCTTGCAAGTAAAAGCTACTGTAGCTTACACTTGCCTGACTCTTCTGCTATGTAGAATATATCATTTGGAAGGATGTAGTGTGATTTTGTGTCTGAAATATTTCAGCTCTTGCTTGACCAAAAAATGTGGTTTGGGTTTTTGACAGAAAGGGCACATGTGTGGAAAGTTTCATTACGCCAAGAAAAATAATTAACTTTCAAATCCTGATTCTTTTTTTACTATCTCCAGTTGCTATCTCCATTTTATACACAAGAAAACTAAGCAAGTGAGGATTAGATCATGTCCCTTCAGTTCCAGGGACCGGACTTCAGTTCCTGCCCTCTGTCCTACCCCTTGGACCATGCTGCTTCCCAGGAATTGAACCAGTTCAACAAATTTAAGGCAACTTTGAATGTGGTTTCTGAGGTCCTTCATGCCGCTGTTTGGTCCTAGACCCCGCTGCGGTGCTGAAGGGGTCTGATACCCCTTATCCCATTTCTTCAGACTTCTTCTCTAAGACCTTCACACTGCTCAGTGTTGTGCCTTGTCTGAACTGATTTCCAGGCTTTTCTGGGTGTTAAGGTATTTGTGTGTTCTAGCAGCACGGAGTGTGCTCAGGCACATAATGGTGAAATCAAGTGCACGGCGTAGCAGTTCAACAGTTTTTATATAATAGCGCTTTCCTCAGCATCAAACCACATTTTTTAGAAGAAAAATCTCTGTAAGGAGGTTTCATGTCTTTGGAAATTTCCTATATTCTCTGCATTGACATCTTCTCATATTTTCTACTTGTGCGTGTACTTGCTGCCGCTGGGTGTTACTGGAAGAAAGCTCGCCTGCTGATTTGTAGTTTCACGTGTGTAAAAATGTAAATTGTTTCTTTCTCACATCTTAGCTACTGGAAGCAGCCATGTGTCATTCAGCCTCCTGTCAACAGAGAGAAGAACCAACTTCCCCACCACCAGTACCTCCATTTCCACAACAGCCACCAAGGGTGGAGGGAGGACGTTAAGGTCTCTGCCAGCCAGCACCAGACTGGCCCAAACAACAGAGATGTCCACCACTGGTACCGAAACCATCAGGTCTCCAGACCGTACCCAGTCCTCTTTGGGAGCCCAGGGTGGTGGTGGCAGAGGTGCCACTGTGTCATCCACGGACCCGTTACTCACAGGCTCACCATCTGCTTCAGAAAGTGCTTCCCCAGGTGAGCTCTGACCGTCCCCGTGGGGCTTCTTCCCATAAACCTCAAACATCTGCTCTGTATAGAGGAGTGAGGGCATGCTAGAAGGTGCTGGACAATGGCATTGGGCATTATGGAGGAAAATTGGAGAAATATGGAGAAAAATGCATTAGCTGTTTTTTGCATTTAATCACCAGAAAAAAACCCAGCCTTACTGCAAGAGCAGTCTGGCCCCGAGATTTGGTGTGTTTTCTGAGACAGCACAATTTCAAGACCCCCCCGTTGGCTGTGTTTATACAAGCAGGAGGCAACACCACTCATTCCCGACTCCCAGCCTGGGGTGCAAATGCAGTATTTACTGATCCCATATAAGCCTGCCATGCCTTGTTTGGAGTATCAGGGAGATAGGTGCTGCTGTAACCCCACCTTGCTCACCACGGGCGCTGCGGTGGGGGCATGAGGTCACGGTGCCCATGGCAGGACTGCTGCGCCAGGAGCAGCGCTGAAGGGAAGCAAACCCAACAGTGCTCCCATGGCTTGTTCCTAGTGCCCTCTTCAGGGTGTCCTCCTGTGAGCAGGACTTCCTTGCACAGGAGAGGGTTGTGCCTTCGCAGTTTTCTCCAGGTTTAGATCTTCTGCCATGTTATATCTGTGCCGTCAGCCTAAGGGTGGTGATGGAAGAGAGCGTGCCCACCTGCTTATAGCTGATATTGCTTTGCTCTTTCTCAGCAGAAGGGACCTCAGCTACAGGAGGACACCTGCCCAATGCTTCTGTCACCAGTACACCCAGCTTAGTGACAGCCACCAGTGGTGGGGAAAGGAGCACAGAGCCTGTGTCAGACACCCACGCAGCATCCAGTGTGGCAGGGAGCTCTGCTCCCGCTCCGCCCCGCACCAGCTCCTTGGATGTGGTCCTTCTGCCATCCTCATTGGCAACAGAGCCTGGGAGGCAGAGTGATGTTTCGCAGAGCAGTGCTGAACTCAGTGAGCTTCCAACGAAGTCACTGCCTGCATTTCCTCCCAGTGTTTCAGTGCCTTCACCTTCACCAAGTGCTTCAGGTGGGTCTTGTGGTTTCCTGGTTTGCCTTGGAAGGTTTGCCTTCCCTTCTCCTCGCCTCCTCCTGAGCTCCCACCTTCTCTTTTCTAGCTTTAAATCAGATTTGCCTTTTTAGCACTCCAGGTTTATAGCGAAGGGTGTCTGAGCACGGCTGGTGAGTTACCTGCCTCACGGCACCCTCTTGCCTTGGGGCAGTGCTTCTCGTGTCAGGAACTAGATGGCCAGGCAGCTCTTCTGGGCCACATCTGAAGGCTGCCATGGAGCCTTGACCTCAGCCCTCAAACCGAGGGAGTCTGGCACAAGATGTGGTGAGGAATTGGTAGACCTTTCAGCCTTCTTTATATCCCAGTTATCATGTGTTTCAGCCTCAGCTCTACTGCTGGGGTCCCACCAGAACTGTTTTGAAACCCACTGGTTTTCTCAAGGGAAATTTCTGCAGGACGTCCAAGACCAGGTCCTACCTCCCTACCACTGTTCTCCTTCAGAAATGCCATGCACCCCAATCTGTTTTATTTTTCTGCTGTAAAGGAGAAAAGTACAGATCACCTGGGAGCGCCACTTAGCAAATAAGTGATGTTGGTAACTGAGTGCCACCGCCACTGTGGGAATTGAAATGTTCAGATTTTAGTCCCTGTAGAGGCCTCAAAGGTATATATACAACATATATATATGTATATCTCTGCTTTGCAATTCCAGAGAGAGGAACAAGAGTTTCTGGTGTTCCTACTGAGACCACACACATCTTGACCGCACTCTCCAGCAGTGGGGAGGGGACATCTCAGGCTGCAGCTAACCGTGGCACATGGAGCACAGCAGTGTCAAGCCCCACGTCTCACCCGGACATGGCCAGGGAGCCCCGCACCGGCCCCCTCCCATCCTCCACAGCATGGCCTGGAGCTGGACACGTCTCATCTGTCCAAGCAGGGTACTCAGACCCCAAGGTCACCCTTTCATCCAGGGTCTCCACCTACTTCTCAGCCGCCGGTGAACCTTCCAGTGAGTTTTTCTGAACTCCAGGATGGTGTTTGAATTAGGAAAAACCTCACTGCCTCTCCGTCCCCCTCTTCCATGGGGTTGATATGACCACAAAGACGTGTCAGAGCTGTTGCGGGTGTTGTGGGCAGGATTTATAAGCCGTGGTGATTCTGCTCCTTGGTATTGTGTATCTGCAGCTGCGGGTGCTTAACAAAAAAGCTTCTTGCTGTAGGACACATCTACTACCTGCCTGGGTTGGGGCGATAATTATAAATAACATAAATATGCCGTTATGACTCTAACGGTACCAGTTGTCCCTTTGTATTTGGACAGTCCTGTTTCTTTGGAGTACGCTTTGCTAAATTCACATTTAGGGTGATAGATATGTGAGATCTACTTAATCTGTATTTAATCTGTTTATCTGTGCAATTTTATTAAACTGCATTTCAAAATAGAATTATTGTAGACACCACAAATACTGTCTGCTCTGAGATGATAAAATGAGACGCCTGCTTTTCGATCCTGTTCCAGCCGTGGGCAGCAGCCATCGCTCACTAAGCAGCTCGAGTGCTGAGGAAAGGCTGTCCAGCCCCATCACTGATCCTGCGTACAGTTCATCCGTGTCTGCTGGCGGTCGAGAAAGGACGCCGCACTCGGTGACAGACGGGGTGCTGGCCGGTGGCACCGAGAGCTCAGCTTCCTACGCCGAAACCGTCAGCTCTCCAGGGCCGGCTCGGCCGATGTCGGTGGAGCAGAGTGGGACGGCCAACGCCTCAGCCGGCAGCGTGGGCTTCACAGACTTTGCAACAGAGACACTCTTCACACGTTCTTCCAAGATGCCCACTTATTCTTCTTTCCAAAATGACCCTACAAGTAAGTTAGTGTCTCCCAGCATACATTTTGGGTGGAAATTCACATTGTCGTGCCTTTACCTATGTTGTATACAGAGTTCACGTTCGTTGGTACATGCAATGCAACGTGTGGGTACACTTGCGGGGGGTGTTTTCATCCAAGGACTCAAAGCCAGACCCCACCTGCCTGGGGAATCATTGCAGAAGTGAAACCATGAGCCTGAGCAGGGAAACTCTCCTGTTTTGATGGCCGTATTATTTTTTTACGTCCTAACAGGTTTCTTGTGGGTGCTGTTTTCAGAAGTGTTTCATGCTGACCCAAGTCATTTGTAGAATTAAATCAAATGTTCAGTACTCTTTTTTTTTAATTTATTTCTAGAGATTGCTGAATTTATCTGTACATCCTGAAATTCATATTATAAGATTGACTGGACCTTTTATGCTAAATAATCTGATTTTTTTGCAGACTGATGTGCTACTCATTTAGGATTTCCTGACTGCAAAGTTTTCAGTCAATGAGTTCATGATAAGCTGCAAATTAACATATTGTAATCATTTCATCCTGGACGGGCATGAAGTTCACTGTGTCTAAAACCAAAATGACTGAAGAAGATGGATATTCTTCAGTTGGGAATGGAGGATAAGAGGGGAAAGGATATGAGTTTTATGAATTATGAGTGATAAAGAGAACAGAGGTTTTCCTGCTTAGCTTGCCACAAAATATTGTGGAATGATAAGTGCTCAATCACATTAGAAAAGCAATACTGTAAGAACAGTGTTATAGAAACCTGCACCTTTCACAGGAGCCTTGTGTCTGTGTGAGTTCACAATTTTAGAATGAGTTAAGGAGCACAGAAGACTCCTAATTTGATACCCACACTTGGATGATGCTCTAAATTTTTAGAATAGTATGGGCCAGTTCACAGACAAGAAGATTTTATGTATTTAGCAAATGATTTTAATATGACATCAAAATACTTTAATATTACTCTGTCTTTCTAATATATTTTGTCCTTTTACTCCAGGCTTTTCAGGTAGCCATCAGCCAGTCAGTAGCATCGATGCTGAGAAACGGACCTCAGTTTCTCATACTGATGGCACATACATTTCAACCACATATACCAGAGGAGGAGAAAGGACCCTCCTGTCTATCTCGAACAGCAGCACCTCTGCAGACTCCTCAGAAAGTTCCACCTTTTTTTCTGAGATTTCCAACCCTTCTGATTCATCAAAGTCTTCTGTGGCACAGGACAGAAGGAACAACGTATCCAGTGATGGCAGTTTTGTTGAACCATCTACAGAGCCATTGCTGGTACACTCGTCCAAACAGTTGACTTCTGCTTCTGCACGCAGCGTACAAAATACAACTGTCTTCAGCACTGACTCTGAGTTGTTGACCACTGGCAGATCATCGCTATCTTCATCAGCATTTCCAGGCTCTTCCTCAGTCTCATTGCTGCATCACTCGCTGTCATCAACACCACCACCAACTTATTTGTTTACATCATCAGAGTCATCTGAGCCACTCTCATCCTCTGTGATAGCATCTTCACCCCCTCTGCAGGCTTTGTCATCCTCCTTGCCCACTTCCTCATTGCTTTCCCCATCTTATTCATTAGCATCTTTATTGCCTCTGTTTTCATCACCATCATCTATCTCACAGTCCAATGATAGTGGTCAAGCAAGCACTTCTGTAGCTACAACTGTGGTCAGGCGGGTGCCCTCCACAGCCGCTGTGGCTGGGAGCTCGCCCAGAGGGACCAACAAGCACACTGTCACGCACCAGCCCCAAAACAGCACCACCTTCACCTCCGTCGGGTCTCCTCCTCTCCCCACAGCACCCATGGAGCAGCTTGGTGGACGCATCATGTCTGTGTCTGCTCCCATGACGGTAATGGAGACCACCTCGCAGAGAGCCACCACTGCCCAAGGAGGCAGCTTTGGGAAGGCAACACCGCTGCCCACCACAGCAGGTGACGCCCCACAGGCTGGGCCGACGGATGCACCCCTTGGTCCCTCACCAAGTGCAACAAACCACAGTGTCATCATCCCTGCGGTGACACTGACGACAGTGAAACCTCCTGTGCTGACAACACCGGCCAGTCACCAGCCAACCCCAGGTGATGCTAGCACCACGAAAGCCCACAGAGCTCAAACACCCGCTGCCACTAAGCACGTGTATACCACTGGTGAAAGCACAGAAGCTGTGGATCCCACCACTGCAAGACCTGGTAAAGTCACTGAAGAAAACATCCCTGTTACGAGTCCTTCTGAAGCCCCTCCAACCAGCAAGACCACTGTGAGCATTGCAACTACTTTGGCTGCTACCAAACCAACCACTGTTCCTCTGTCAAGTAGCACGACCGGGCCGAGGACATTGTCTCCGGCAACAGGTAAGATGTCTAATGGTGCTCATCAGTGGTGGGGCTAGGGATACGGGGGCCAGCAATGCCTGGGTCCCCCTTTAAGGGTCTTCGAAGGGTTATGTATATATGTATGACAAGACTGTTGTCAGCAGGGTTTTACGATAAGGACTCGGTCTCCATGTTGGTAATTTTAAGCTGAGGGTTTAGCAATGAAGCTGAACTGCTGGAAAAGGGTGAGCGTTTTGCTGAACATTTCTGATAGAAATGTTAAGCTTAAAATTGAGAATTTCAAGAAAATAAAGCTGAATGGCCTTCCAGGTAAGTGTAGGATGCACTTTGTATGTGTCAATCAGTCAACAATATTGATTGATATCGATCAATATCTGTCTAATTCATGAGAAAAGGTGGTTGGCCAGCACTTGATATTTGTGTTGGAACTTCTGTCTTATTACAACCTATGGTTGTTTTCTCCCCACCTCACTAAATAATCTCCTGCTCAAGGGCCTGTTGCTTCTCCTGTACCATACGTATAAGTAAGGCTATATACCATAGTCTGACTCAGTGCATTGTTACAATCATTTATTATGGCTGCCAGGCTCCTTATCTTCTCAAGTAAATACATACGAATGGAAATCGATTCTATGTTTAAAGTTCAGGAGCCTGGCCCTCATGCCACTGTAGGATATTGTGTGTGCTAATTGCATTAATCACAGTGAAATACTGGCAATAGCATATATTCCATCCAATAATTAAGTATTTAGAGATTATTTCTCAGGCTGATTGGTTTTAATTATAGCTATGGCTTTATGCAAAAAAAATCACTGTAAGGGAAGGGATTTTTTTTATACAAAACATATGTAATATATCCTTTTTACCAACTGATTCACACTTTTGACAAGTTACTCTTTCCTTTAATACTGAGTTTTGCCATGTACCAGAATGAAAAAGATCCTTCTGCTGCCTGAGATGTGGTGCTTTGTATGTTGGCACTCACTGCCACAAGAGAAGAAGCTGCCATGGTCCCCACTGTACAAAGCTCAAACTGAGGGATGGCAAAGTGAAAGCCAATGTTTTAAAATACACCCTATTGGCTGCTTAGACACCAAATCTCCTTCTCAGTGATGCTGGGGTGGTCATGCCAGGCTAGTTGAGACACGGAGATCGCGTCAAATGGTGTGTCCCAGGTCAGCTTGAGACTCTCTGGTCTGCAGGGTCTGTGTGATGCCACGAGGCATTGCGGTGCTGTCAGAAATACACACACGGGTTTGGCTCTCATGCTTTGTTCTTTAACCACAAAGCCCATCCTTCCTGCCTCTGCTGCAGCGCTCGGCAGCAGTTGCAAAATAGGTGCAAGTGGTGTATAAGCTGTCTTGCTCGTCTTGTAGCATCTTGTCACCAACAAGTCCACAGTCCTGCCTATGGTCTGCCTTTGCATGCGTGTGTGACGTGCTTTTGTGCTCGTGTGAGTCATATGCACAGCAAGAGGAGCTTTTTTGACCGGGAGGTGTTTTTTTTCAGAGGGAGGTATTGGATATCTCCTCCAGAACTTGCAGTTTGAGTTGTCTAATCTGTGAAGCACCTGAGACTACTGTCATTAATGCCCCAAAACACCGTAGTTCACAGTTGGTGTCTTCTCCCTAAGCTCTTGCTCACGCAGTAGGAAGTGCATTACAAGGCAGATGTCGCTGCTGTCGCTCCGTTCCAACCTGGCACGGAGGAGGCTGCAGCCCCAGTAAAGGAGGCGATGGCAGCCCAGGCTGCCTCCACCACTGCTAGGTAATCTACAGACTGCATCAGTTCAAGCACGAACTTTGGTTCATGGAAACAGGGCTTGGATGAAAAGGGCAGGACTTTGGTGAAGGAGCCCGTGCTCCTGTGTCTAGCTCTGGCTGCCAAGGTCCCTTCTTTGGTCTCTCCATCCGTAACTGTAGGGTTGTTTGTCTTTGGAAAGCACCCAGAGATCTGCAGATGAGCAATGCTGTAGACAAGCTGGGTGTTAATATTAACAGGGATCAACACTGGATCCCAAGAGCTTTTGAATAAATATTTAGGAGAAAGTGGTTTTTATTTATTCTTTCAGCTCCAACAGAATAATTAAGAAGCGGATAAATAGTAAGTGCAAATGATGCAATGTAGCATGTGATAATGCTCAGGGGGTCACTGAAGAGGAGCCAAATTGATCTTTTTTAGCCCAACAGTTGATGATTTTTGTGATTCTGTAACTATAGTCTGTTATTTTTCTGCTTTTGTAGATGTGGATAAATGTCTTTCCAACCCTTGCCCTGCGCTGGCCACCTGCAACAACACCCATGGCTCCTATATCTGTCAGTGTCCTCTTGGATACGAGCTGGAAAAAGGAAAGTGCAATTTAGGTAAGAAAACAAAAGTGAAAAAAGATGGAAATAATTATCTGTAATCTTCTAAAACAAATTAATCTAGGTGCAGACTAGTTCAGGAACTTAATGTTCCTCTCAACCATCACTTTTAACAAGAGCCTTTTAGTGTTTATACAAGTGCAGTGTCTAATGTCTGGCGTGTTGGGGTGCCCCGGGAAGCGGGCGCAGTGATAGCTGGGGGTTTCTTAAAAACACAGCAACAGAGCGGTGGGCTCAGGCTTGTTAGTAAGGACAGATGTGCCCCTTCTGTTCCTCGTGTGTTTTACAACCCCCCAAAAAGCGTTCAGCAGCGAATCGTAGCTCCCACTCCTGCAAACCCGGGCGATGACGCTTGGCTTGGGAGAAGTGAGTGGGGCTATTGTGTAACCTGGCTTCAGCGGGATCAGCCACATGCGGAAAATTAAGCAGCCATGAAAGTCTTTGTAAGATCAAGGTCTTGTTTCATACCTTGAGCATTTTTCATGCAGCATAGTTATTAGTTGGAACTCAGGTTCCGACCCCCTCCTTTCATTAGAGGACTCTCAATCTCAAGGACTTACAATGTCTCATTGTAAAGGGGAATTTGTTTTGCTAGAGTTTCTTCTGACCCTTAATCAGCGAGGATTAGAGGCATGGAAATTTTGTTAAGGAAACATGGGTGAGGTGTCCCTGAAGGGTGTTTTGAAACATTTCTTCGAGTTGGAATGTGTCAGCTTCTAATTTAGAGTGTTGTTTTGATTATGCCTTGAACTGGGATATGAGCAGATTATATAAATACCGAAAAGGTGATTATTTTTACCTGGAGTTGTTACATCAGAGCTGTCTGATATAAAATTTGTGCTGAAGACAGGCTCAGTGGATGAGAAAAAATGGGAAAGAATTTGAGGCTTTATAATGTTATCTGCAACCATATTTGTTTTTCTGGTGGAACATAAAACTGGAACTCTGAGTTCTCATTTCCACTGAGTATCTCATGACACTTAATACAAGATTTAGGGATATTATCTCTCTGAGTCTGGACAACTCTGATTATTGTGTTCTGCTGCCATGAATCAAATATGAATCTAAGCTCAGAAAAAATGCATCTTTTGGACCTCTTTTCATATGTCGTTGCTCATTCTGTCCAACAATTTGAAAAATGAAAATGTCCTTTCTAAAGTGCTTTATTTTGACTTGCTGATTTGCTTTCCTTCCGTGAGAGGGAGGGGTAAGAGATTTGACACGTTTACCCCAAATTATTATAAATAGCTTTGATACCTGAAACTATCTTGTTAATAAACTTACCCAGCTCCTTCTGTGTTTAGGGGTCTTTGTAAATTAGTCTGTGTTTCTATAGGAAATGTATGAGCTCTGCAGTGAAATGCTGGCTGTTCAGCAGCATTGAGCTCTGGAATTTGACTGGGGCTGTGGGAACATCACAGCAACACTTGGGAAAAATCCCAAGAGTAGGACTTTGCTTTACTGGGGCAGTGACTGTCAGATTCGAATTTTCTATCTATCATCTGCTGCATGAAGGGGTTTTCCATGCAGTCAGTCTCTCATGTAAGGGGGATGAAACCGCAGCTACACATGGCATGGAGACATGTGTTCCGACTAACTTGTCTTATTCTCCTTTTTAGTAAGAATATTTATCGGCCAGGTCCCCCAGAAGCTTAATATTACCCATGGGAAGTATGCAGAGCTCCCCCACGTCGAGGATGAAATCCTGGCGATGGTGAGTGTCATTGCCAGGACCTTGGCAATGCTGATGGGACAGGTCACCTTTGCTCCTCTTATGGTTGTCATGGGAAGCCACAAGACTCTGTAGCATGGATTTAGCCTTTTTAATCATTAAGCCATCCTGGTCTGGTGTAAGTAGGACTGGTGAGATGTACGCTTTTAAATCCCAGCACGCTTCTCTCCCCTGCCCTGCCCAGGATTTCAAGACAGCAGTGAAGAGATACAGCTCCTGTGGGGCTTAAGACAGCATATCTGCTCAAAAAATCCTGAAGCCCTTTTTGTGAAGTGGTGTGGTTGGGTTCATGCTTCTGTAGCCTCCATCCTTGCCTAGTGTATTCTGGCTGCATTGCCTTTTCCAGACCTCAAAAGGGCATTAGTGCTCCTCCAAGGTCAAGCATTAAAACAGTAACTCTGGGCTTCATCATTCATCAGTAAATCTCTCAGGTCCTGGGGTGGGTTGGACTGCAGCTGATGTCACCTTGCTTTTAGCCAAACCCCATGGGATGAAGCACAGCAGCAGCACCCACTCAAACATACCTTCCCCTTGCTGGAGTTTCCCAGATGCGCTATTGCAACCACATGTCCCCTGATCTGTTCAGAGGAAGCCCTGGGTGTGCTGGTGGCTTCCCAATACGCTGTGCAATCAGTTGCTCCAAAAAGACCCCTGGGCCGGTGATAGGTACATCTCTGTGCGTTATTTAGCCAGATCATGGCATGCATGTGTTAGTCCTGTTAGCAGTTCCTGGGCTGGCTGTAGTTCATCCCAACTCTTTTTGGAGTAGGTGATTTGGAGATGCCGCCAAAGGAGGGGGAAGCTGGGGTGAGTCACCTTGATGCTGCCTGCATGGCTTGTGCTGGGGAATGAGCACAAACAACCGCATGGATCCAGGGAGAGGGAGGTTCCTTGGAAGATGAGCAGTATCCAAAGGTGCCACTTTGAGCTTGGCCTCACCCGGGGCTCTTTCCCCACTAGCTTCTGGCTCATCCTTGGCCTTGGTGGTCATTGCACAGTGGGGCCTCAGGCAGATCCTCATGTCAAAACCCTCAGGTCTTTATTCTTGTCCAAGGCTGTGAAATGGTGACTTCAGCTGTCCCTCACTGGCAACAGGACGGTGCATCTTTCTTATTGAGCAGATGATCTGCTGGGATGCTCAGAGCCCCCTTGGCCTCAGCAGGCAACTCTGGCGAATGCAAGGGATGGTGTCAGTGACCCAGGAGGGCCGTCCCATGCTGCATCCCCGCAGGCTGCTTCCCTCTATCCATCTCTATCATGGGGCACTAACAGCTGCTCTCTCCTTCCTTGCAGCTTGACGCATCGCTGTCGGGCTTGCCGGGGTACCACCACTCCACGGTTAAAGCGACCAGGTAAGGCTAAGGCTACGAGGGGAAGAGTGAGAAACTTGAGCGTTCGGGTTGTTCAACTTGAGATCCATGTTCTCCATTTTGAGTCCATGCTGGGCTTGATGCAATCCGTCTTGGCAGTAGTGCAGGGCATGGGGAATGCCTGACCACCTTGCCTGGCTCTCCCGGTACCCTCCTCCTGGCCTGAGCAGCTTGGGGATGGGCTTGTGTGCTTCTCAGGAGGGATTTATGGCTGGTTTCAAAGTGAGCTACCAGCACTCTTTCCAGCCCCAAATTTATCTTTCTGTGCATAAGTTTTTTGTGTCCTGTTTTTAGGGTCTGTTACAATGCATGGCTGTTTCAGTATGTATGCAATATTGTGTCTGTGCTGAGCATTGCTTGCATTAACAAGAGTCCTATGTATAGTGCGCCTTCATAAGAATCCTATGTGCTAACAATGACATCAGACTGACCTGTGGTACTCAGGGCTGTTTTGTTTTGTTTTCTGTCAGGGAGGCAAATTTTGTGCATGTTTCAGTGCAATCCACGTTCTCTTTAGCATCCAACGTGACTTTCTACGACGTTGTCAGCACCGTGAAAAGCTACATTCGAGCCTGCAAATCCCCCACCGAAGCCTGCCAGTTAATCTCCAGCCTGAAACCACTCCACAGAGGTAAATAGCATCTGGAGGAACTGTGATGGGAAGGGAAAGGGAAGTTTTATTTGGCTCCTTTTACAACAGAGGGAGAAAGATTTTGGTGTTTGGTAAAATCCCTCTGAATCTTTTTTATCTTATATAAATGGGAGTCATCTTAAGAGCTCTGCAGTACAAAAGGGATGCAGATATAGAGCCTTATCTTCGCCACATGTGTGAGAAATCTGCTTCTCTGGGAAAACATCGTGCAGCACAGGATTAGAGGCATTGTAGGGCAGCCTTTCATCTCCAGGATGTGTCACTGGGCCCCAGCCAGATCAAAAACTCATAAGTCTTAATTCCACCCGTGCAGCCAGGAGCTGGGGAAACGGTGTGAAAGCCAAAACAAGTCCCCCCAGTGAAGTTGATCAGAGCCGCTGGAGGCTACGTGGGTGTCATGGTTTAGCCCCAGCCAGCAACCAGGACCACGCAGCCACTTGCTCACTTCCCCGGGCTGGGATGTGGAAGAGAATCCAAAGAGTAAAAGTGAGAAAAGTGGTGGGTTGAGATACAGTTGAATAGGCAAAGCAAAAGCTGTGCATGCAAGCAAAGCAAAACAAGGAATTAATTGATCCCTTCCCATGGGCACGCAGGTGTTCAGCCATCTCCAGGAAAGCAGAGCTCCATTACGCGCAACAGTTACTTGGGAAGAACAAACACCATAACTCCGAACGACCCCCCCAGCCCTTCCTTCTTCTTCCCCCAGATATGGAATATCCCTTTGGTCAGTTGGGGTCAGCTGTCCCAGCTGTGTCCCCTCCCAGCTTTTCATGCATTCCCAGCCTGCTCGCTGGTGGGGCAGTGTGAGGAGCAGAAAAGGCCTTGAGCGCTTAGCAACAACCCAAACCACCAGTGCGCTATCATCACTATTTCCCATCCCAAATCCCAAACATAGCACTATACCAGCTGCTGGTAAGAAAGTCAACTTCATCCCAGCTGAAACCACGACAGCAGAGAGCTGCGCTCTCCTGACTGCCCAGTTTCAGTGTTGCAGGGTGTAAAAATGGTTGTCCCAAAACCTCTACCTGCCAAAGGGGAACATGGGTGCAGCGCAGAGACACCTGGAGAAGAACATCAGTGTTGTGCAGGACCTTCTCCAGGTGGACCCCATCCGGTGGTGGTGGCCCTGTGCCTTGCACCTCCTGGTCCTCGCTTTACGAGGGAGTGATAGAGGAGATTTAGCCATGAGAGGATGCAGGGAGTGAGTACCCTTGAAAGATGGGCTCCTGCAAGGAGCTCTGCCACTTCAGAGTTCAAGGCTTCGAGGTTTGGCTTTGAGGATGAAGGGTGGCAGCACTTAGCCTGGGTCTAGTGGGAAACCCCTTGGATTGTTTTGGCAAAGTAAACACGAAGATGAGAAATCTAGCGTGTGCTTTTATTTTAACGTGCCGTATTTTAAAGCCGCACTCCACCATGGATTGAATTGAATTACTTTGGTAGACCCTCTCAGATTCTATCTAGCCATTTCCTCTGATACAATGCTTGTGGTGAAGCCTGTTTCTAACTTAAAATAAACAGAATGAGAAACAAATGATGTTCTTATGTAAGCACTTAAAAGAAAAGTTGTCAGATCAGAAAAAAAAAGGATGATGGATCTAGGAGGGACAGGTTTATAAAAGGTGAGTGCCAAATGAGTGACACGTTTTCCATAAAATCCTATTTCTTATGAATATTCTTTCATTTGTTCGTTCCACTTAGTCTGACCTCCCCATAAAAAATGTAAATTTGGTGACACAATTTCCATCATTTACCCACAGTTTTCCTGAATGCTCATTGTAACAAATCTGACTTTCTAAAGTAAAACACTGCTTCAAAGTAATGTAAATGAAAAGACAAATTCTTTCTTTGAAAAATGAAAAAATCCAGTGCTTAATATTGAAATGGAAAAAAATTGGTTTGGGCTGAGACAAATGTTTTGCTTGATATAAACTTAAAAATTGATTTGTTGAGCTGTCTCAGGGTGTGAATGTGTTTCAGCTTGAGCCAAACCAAATTTTTCTTTTTCATTTCCCCTTCTGCCTCTGAGCTGAAATATTTATCATTCACCCCCTCTATTTGCCTGTACAAACAACGGTAGATAGGCAAGAGACGGTGACATAGTGTAATGTTGACTGTCTCCTAATGGAACAAATGTTATTTAAAAAAAAAAAAACAAAAGGGAAGGAGATTAAAGCAGGACATGAGCTGAATGTGATGCCTGGGGAAAGCAAACGTGGATGATGGTGGGTTCAGAGAGAACCGTGCTGACGTTGGCCGCCTCTTCCCAACAGTTGGCAGCTTGTGCAAGCTGAAAGACCCCGAATGCGACAAGGAAACTTCTGAATGCACTGACTTTGATGGGGTCGCGCTCTGCCAATGCAAAAGTGGGTACTTCAAATACAACAAGATGGACCACTCCTGCAGAGGTATTGCTCTTTGTGTGGTGTATTTTGCCTGAATTTTGCTTAAACGTTTTGTTCCAGTGGAAATGAGTGTGTCTGTGTATCACTGTGCATGCAAGAAGCTCAATATTATGAATAAATATTAGCAGCTCAAGTTTCTTTTGTTTAGTTAGGGGACTTTTCAGCAGACACTGAAGATACAGTCTCTCTCTAGGAATAATATTATCTCTTTCTGGAGCATGCTGTGAGTCACAGTGATCAAGAAGAGGGAGAAAGGGGCCCGGCTGCTTTGGGCTCCAGTTCAGTGGCACAGAGCAGAGATGACGTGTGGCTCTGCCTGTTTTGATTTTGTCTGAACTCTCAGCGAACTTAGGAGAAGTGCTTTAAAATCGCAAGCTTATATTAATATGTCATCAATATTTTAAAAATAAGTATCTGAAAATCATTATGAATTTATTTTTCAGCTGTGTTCCTAATAGAAATTTTAAGCTTAAGGGTTATATTATATTTTAGCTGCTCCTCAGATCGTGAAATCTGTTTTTGCTACATTTTAAACAAGGTCTTTGTCCATGTGCCAGTGGTCAAAATGACTTCTGTAGAATCAGGGTTCCCTAGTTCCAGCGGTCGTTGTAGGGCTTCTTAAGAAACGGAGTTTTCTGATGACATATAGTAAGAATTGCAGTAGTGGTTATATATTGTTTCTAGCAGTGTCTGCTGGGTTGCTGTTGAAATAGGAGAAGATGCTTTGTCAATTCCAAATCTGATCAGAAAGTGAGAAAAACGTGTCTGGAAATAACTCATGTGCTGCAGGCTCTGGGATGGACATTTCAGAGATGGGCATCTCTGGGTCCTGACTCTCCTCTGCTCTGTGGCTCCAGGCAAAACCTTTCTCCTTTGTGTTTTCCTTCTCTCTCTTCATATTATATGTTGGAGGAAGGATTTTTATTAGGAAATACTGACTGTCTCCACCTACCTTTGGGAGGCAGAGAAGGGCTCATGCAGTGAGCAGGAAGCTGAGCTGAAACCTGGGATGCTTTTGCCCAACTCCTGCTCCACCACTGATGGTGGGGACCCAGGACGAGTTACTCCATTTTTCTTGTCCATGTCTCTTGCCAAGCAGTGTTGTGAAGATAAATACCTGAAAGGCTGTGAGGCACTTGGGTGTGATGACTGCAGAGGGCTAGGAGATCTAACATCTTGCACATGTGGTTACTCCCTACTTACGGGTCTTGTTTGCTGTGCAAAATATAAAAAACCCTACCTGCACACAGGGGGCCTCAGTTCCATCTTCAGCTCTCTGCTGTCAGTCGGGAACATCTTATTGACCAGCTTGAGAGTGTCTGAGGGACAGGGTCGATGCAGGATTTAGGCTGCAGCGCAGTGGCGTGAGGACAGCACCAACTGCGTGGTGCCACGGGTCCAGCAAGATACCAAATTTTCAGCATCGCTTTGTTGCCCATCTGGGTAAGCCAGGTGGTTGGGATTTTTAAAGGCTTTTTCAAAAGCCAACTTTTGGCCCTCATTTGATATTTAGGGCTATTTTCTGATAAATATAGCATACAATATGCCAGCCTCTTTGAAAAATCTCTGCCCTCTTAATGACTAAACAGGAACCGAGGTCTCCTGAGCATCTGACCCTCATTGTGGGTCGTGAAAATGCGGTGCGGTAACTCCAATTATAATATTTGCAAAGAGGGAAATGGCTATTGTGCTGCCCTGTCCGGTCTGCCCCGTGGGAAGGCGGGTACAGCTGGGAGAGCCGCCAGGGCATGGGGGATGAGCCACCCTGACCCCCAGGGATTGTTTTGCCCTGCTTTGCAGTGTCTGTCCCCTGGAACATGCTCAAAAAAGCATCCCCTGAACCAAGGAAGTGTTGGGTCTCTGAGCCACAGGAGTTTCAACATGTTGGCCATGGTATCGCTCGGTGTGCAGTTCAGTCATCTCAGGGTTGTTGCTGATCTTCCATCTTCCCAGTATGTTCAAGGCTGTTTTAGAAACAGGGCGACAAACCCAATGTGCCAACTTTTCCAGGGCATGCTATTTTTAATAGTACAGAGCGTTTCCAGAGCTAAGCAAGGAGCAGCAAAGCAGGTTTCCAAAGAGACACCCGAGTCTCTTTCAGGAAGGCAAAAGCAAAGGAATCCCGAGTAGAAAAGCACAACTCGATAGCTTTGCTTGGCCCCTGACACTTTCCTCTGTTCCCTGCTCACGTTTGAAAGCTTGCTGAGTGAGAGTGACAGCGCGAGCTCTCCTGGGAGCGTGTTCGAAAGAGCAGGAAAGATGCCAGAGGAGAAAGCAAAGTGGCAGGAAAAGCCTGGGTGAGGAGAGGAAAACACGTAAGCCCTGACCGTTTAAGTAAGACAGAGATGCATGTTCAGGATCTTGCTTTTCCTCTTTACCGCCCCTATAGCCTCCTGGCCTGAGAGCTGTGTGCCAGTGGGGTCCCAGCGCTGCTCCTGCCCAAGGCATGCCTCCAGCTTTGAGTCCGCTCAAGGTGTACGTGCCCTACACACATTATTTGGCTAGGGCTGAGGGGCTGAGATTAGGCTGAGGTCCAGCACCTGCCTGCAGGCTGCTCCAGGACTTCCCAACACGCACTCAGCAGGCTGGGGCTGGGGCTGACACTGGGGGGCTGCTGCGCTTATTAGAGACGGCGACTCCAATGAGTTCTTGAGGTGATGCCTCCCTCTGCTTTACTGCAGATTTCATTATTGCCTGATCTTGTGGCTCGCTTTGGTAGAACATTTATTCCGTAATATTTTCAGTCTGCTTTTGTTCACGAGTGAAAGGAGCAACCCAGCCTATCCCATTTTGCTAATGCCTCGGTCTTATGAATGAGCCAGGCAAGGATCCTTTGGGATTTACTACTCTTGCCCTGGGTGTTGTATGACTGAGGCTCTTAACTCTTGTCCAGTTACCTCTGGTCTCTTCCTTGACTTCAAAGAAACCATCTTAGAGAGAAAAAAATAAATCCAGTGCAAAAAACATGATGATGAGATGCAGCAGGGGGGCTATGTAAAGAGCCTCACCCTCCCCATCCCCAGCTCTGGGGGAATAAAAGAGGTGAAAGAGGTGGTGGAGGAGCAGTGAGGCTATACAGGGCAGAGAAAGGGATGCAAGAGCAGCTGTAACGGACATCAGCTTCCCCATCATCATTGGTGCCCGTTGCTACAGCAAGTTTGTGCCTAGAGCTGCAATATTCATGATGTGAGTACATTACTCATATGCATCCATACACCCCGCAGGGAAAATGGCATGCTTAGTGACATGAGATGCTTTGTAAATGGGATATAGGCAAACTGCATTTCGATATGACCACAAGCAAGGCCAGGCAGCCAAAAGCAGAGTGCCAAGCACACTGCGGGTCACATCTCCTGTAAAACAGGGACTTGGGCAGAGCTGTGAAGGAGGCTTGGCAGATAAAGAAGAGGTCCCCAGCTCTGGCTTGTAAGGTTCCTGCATGCATTAAGGGGGCACAGGAAGGCAGAAGAGGGGAAGTTTTCATAGAATCATAGAGTGGTTTAGGTTGGAAGGGACCTTAAAGATCATCTAGTTCCAATCCCCCCTGCCATGGGCAGGGACACCTCCAACTGGACCAGGTTGCTCAAAGCCCCATCCAGCCTGGCCTTGAACACTTCCAGGGATGGGGCCTCCACAGCTTCCCTGGGCAATTTGTTTCAGTGTCTCACCACACTCATAGTGAAAAATTTCCTCCTAATACCTAATCTAAATCTACTGTCTTCCAGTTTGAAGCCATTACTCTTTGTTCTGTCACTACATGCCATGGAGAGGGACTTTTTACTAGGGCATGTAGGCCTCCTTCAGATACTGGAAAGCTGCTATAAGGTCTCCCCGGAGCCTTTTCTTCTCCAGGCTGAACAACACCGACTCTCTCAGCCTGTCTTCATAGGAGAGGTGCTCCAAGCCTCTGATCATCTTCATTGCCCTCCTCTGGACCCGAGTTTTGTTATCCCTGGGCTTGTGACATCTTTTTCTGGGAAACAGAAATCAAAAGGGTCAAAGAGAACCTATGAGCGTTCAGAGCAAAGCTGCAATAACCAGGGAGACTCAAAGATCTCAGTGCACTTGGCTTTGTTAAAGGCAAAGGAGTGATTTGATGGTGAAGAGAAATATGATCATATAACCTTTCCCAGTCTAGCAAGAAAACATCCAAAGGCCGGAATTTGACACTGGGATAATTCAGACCAGAAAGAAGGTGAATGTTTTTAATGGCTGGGGAAATTAACTTTATGAGCATCTGACCCAGGGTTGTGGTTGACTGCCCGTCACTGAAAATATTAAAATCAATCTTGGATGATTCTCTAAAATGTAGCTCCGGTTCAACTATTTGATTTGAAACTGAAATTAAATTTAGGGAAGTTCTGTGACCTGTATTATGAGGGGGAGGTCACAGTCACGTTGCTCCCTGCTGGCATCAATATCACTTGTTGGTGCTGGAAGAGCCATAAACTTCTGAATCCAGCCAGAAAACTAGTGCTCTCTTTTGGTTTACTCTGATATTGCCAGCTCATCCTAATGGACAAAGTTACACATTTGTCCTTCTTTTCTTCCTTCCTCCCCTCCTGTGCTAAGTGCATCTGAAAATACAGTCGCTGGCTGTGCCAGAGGGGAAAAGTCATCTGGTATGCTGGGAACAGCAGAGGAGGAGGACAGGAGACTAGGGCCTTGGGACCTCTGAAGGAGGTCCCAAAAGATGAGAGACCTTAGCTGGGACCTCTGCTGGAAGCCCCCTCCTCTCTCGCTGCGGATTTCCTCATGCTTGCTGGGGTTAGAGAGCACCCGAGCTTTCAGCTGCAGGTTATCCCTACGGTTAGAGAGCAAGGCAGAGGGAAGAGGCCTTGAGAGTTGTTGCCTCACCATTTTTAAGCATATGATGCTTGAGGGGAAAAAATCCACGGGGATGTTTTATTTCTCTTAACAACCTAGCTTTATTCCCTGTGGAGTGTGTTGCAGGGATTCCCCAGGCCTCTGTGTGATGTCTTGCAAACTCCCAAGGGCTGCTGCACGTGCTGGCCCTGGTTTGTCCCTCTGCCCAAAGTGACTCCATCCGTGTCACTCCTCCCCAGGTCTCTCTCTGAGCTGTCTCTGCAAAAGGCAGCGGGTCTTCAGGAGCGCTGGTGGGACTGCTGCTGAGAAAAGTGGTGATCTTATCAGTAATCTGAAGCTTAGAATTGTATGTCCAAAGTAGCATCACCTTTGCTGTTCATCTGAAGGGTAGTATAATTTTCTCAGATAATTCAGGTGATGACATAGTTGACCATAAGCACAGAAATTATTTTATTTTGAAGCGGTGGTTTCAGTATTTCACCAGCATTTTGTACATAGCAGTTTTCTGGGTTATTTAGACCTCATAAATTTAATTTTTATTCTATAGCAAAATACGATATTTCAAAATTAGATTTAGCTCCAAATTTGAAAGAGAAGGAAAAAAGGTGACATGAGGCAAAACATAACATACCACTTTGGGTTACCCCGACTGTGTTTGCATAACATTCTGTTGCAGTACTAACATTTAAAAGGAATGAATAACGTTCATCAATGCTAAAGTAGCGCTGTTCAAATGAGGTTTCAAAACAAAAACTGGAGGCACTTGCAGATTTTTTTTTACACAGCTGTTTTGTGGGAAGCAGCACAAATGTGCAGTGAGTTTCCATTTGGGCAAGAAGAGGTTCTGCTGGGAATTACGTTACCAGCTGCCCAGCCTGTGCCAGGCCCTGGGCTAGCTCTGCTGGGAAGCCCTGAAATGGTCCCGTCAAAGCCAGCGGAAGGTGAATTTAAGTGCACGGTGTTCTGCCTAAACCAGAGGAGATATTGCATCACATCAAAGCGCATCGCGTTCCTGCTGTGCCCGCAGCGCAGACCGGCTGGTCGGTCCCCAAGGTGGTTTGGGGTGAGGCTGCCGTGGGAAGCGGCGATGGGAAATGCCTCCCCTGCACCACTATGTGGTGCTCATGGCCCTTCTCTCCTCTCTGTTTTTAGCCTGTGAAGATGGATATAAGCTGGAAAACGAGACCTGTGTGAGGTATGGTGACTGTTCTGCCCCCCTCCTACCCCACCATCCTTCTTAATGTTGCTTTGGTGACCTGTCGGAATAACTAAGCCACTGAAGCTGCCTGTTGTTTTCTGTTACCAGCTGCCCGTTTGGCTTAGGTGGATTCAACTGTGGAAACCGTAAGTACCGAGTTTTGTTTCTTTTAATTTCCGCAGTGTCAGAAATGGGAAATTTGAAACAAGTAATGGCAAACCACTATGTCTAAAATGCAATAGGTTCATACCACTCTTGGGTTTTTGTTACTTCATTTTCTGTTAAAAATTATTTTGTTGACCTTTGACAAACTTGACCTAAGTAAAGGAGATCGCCTTCCTCTGGATAGTCTGTCATGATAGCACATAGTGGGCACTCTAGAAGCAGATATTCAGGGGTGAATCCATGAAATATCGTTTGAATTATTGTGATCTATCAGTGAAGGGAATCCGTCCCCTAGGGAAACAAGACCTTGTTCTTCCTTCAGCAGGACATCCCCAACTCCATCCATTTCCCTTGAAAATTTAAGGCACTATTGCTTACAGAGGGAGGGAAGATGGGAAATAAACAGTTAATCCCTTTGCATGGGGACTGTGGATATGCTTACATCGTATTTGCAACTACATCGCTGTTTCTAAGTGAGTCTCTGTCTTTCCTGTCTGTAGCATATCAGCTCATCACTGTGGTGATCGCGGCTGCAGGAGGGGGACTTCTGCTTATCATGGGCATAGCACTGATTGTCACCTGCTGCCGGTAGGTACCACCGCCAGCCCCGGTTCATCTGTGGCATCCTCTCAGTGGGTTACATCACACTTAGTGCTTCACATGTGAACCCTGAAGGACCAAAACATAGGTGAAAACATAGGATAGCTAAGCAAGTCGATTAATCAGAGATACTGAAGTATTACATTGTGCTTTCATTTGGGGCATATCTTTTTTTTTTTTTTTTTCAAGCAACCAGGCTAAAAAATTCAGGTCAGTGTCTCTTAAGGATGCACCTGGCAATCACGTCCTCTAAGGATGGGGAGGCAAAGGAGTCCTTCCCACTCAGAGCTGTGAGGCAACCAGGGAGCAGTCTCCAAAAAGCAAGCTAAGTAGAAAGCCAAAGTTCAGGCAACAAGAAGGGTTGCTGGCCATTGCTTAAGTGGTGTTTGAGTGTATTTAAGGCTGTTTTCATTTCTCTTTATGGACAAGTCCTGCACATGCTCTCACTTTGTGTGTCTTCCTCTCTGGTGCACACACGCATGTACACACATAGTTCCCATACCAGCAGGTAGCTTCAGCCTAGAGGCAAGATGTGCTGCTGAGGATGGTCTGCTTCATGATTTATATGTCATGAAAAGGGCTGCCTTGTAGTAACACCCTTTCCTCTCCATTCCAGCCCCCAAATCTAGGATTTCAAAGCTCTCTGGTTAAAGTTGGCAGCTGGGTTTAACGTAGACGTGGCAGTGGTTTGGTTGGCACAGTGGTGTGTGCTTGTTCCAACATGTTTTGGAACACATTTTTGAGATACATAAGGCATAAGTTGGAACAGGAGAGGTTCAAACTGAATGTAGGGAAGAACTCTTTCACCAAGAGGACAGTAAGGCAGTGGAACAGGTTGCTCGGAGAAGTTATGCAATCTCCATCCTTGGAGATTTCAAATCCTACCAGATAATGCCCTGAGTAGCATGATCTGACCTCATATCTGGTTTTGCCTCGGAGCAGAAGATTGGACTATAGCCCTTCTGAGGTGATCTTTGTTCCCAGTTAAGGTTCATAACATGAAGTAAATCTCCTGAGATTTACGTCAGAAATTCATACAAGATAGCAGGATAAGTTGTATGTTTTCACTTTCCTTCATTCTTTTATAAACAGGAAGAATAAAAATGATATAAGTAAACTCATTTTCAAGAGTGGAGATTTCCAGATGTCACCGTATGCTGAATATCCGAAGAACCCCCGGGCACAGGAGTGGGGCAGAGAAACCATCGAGATGCAAGAGAATGGAAGCACCAAGAACCTATTGCAGATGACAGATGTGTATTATTCGGTATCTATCTAACCCTTTGTTCCTAATACAGCAAAGACACGTTCCTTTGGTTTTGGAAGGACAGATCCCTTTCCTGCAAAATAAAAGAGCAAATAAATGGTTTCCATAGACAGCAAGGCACTGGTAATCCTGTGGACTCCAGCTATTACACATGTGGTGAATATCACAAAGAGATATCATTAGGAAGAGTGCTAGGGAAATGTCTAGGAATGTTTTGGCAGATGCCTAAAAAGCCCAATCCTAGAGTAGAGAAGGAGAGTTAAAGGTTTTGGACAGGCTGCTAGGAATTCCTGTGGGTAGTTTTCTCCCTTCTGCACTCACTGATGATGCTGGAAGGTTGAGACCTCTGTCTGGGGAACTTCACCTCAAGATGGGAAGATGCTGGTCACTGAGGACCCCTTTTTTTCTTCAACTCCTCCCACTCTGCAGGGTATAGGCCCCTTCCTGCAGCAGGAAGGGTGCATAAGGAGCATCCCTGCAGCTCTGGGGGAACAAGTGGTAGGGAAGAAGTGGTGGAGAAGTAATGGGTTGCGTAGGGCAGAGAAAGACACAAACACAACACTTGTTGTCATGGCTCGTGCTGTCTGCTAATGTCTTTATCCAGAGCTGTGATGCTGTTGTATCATCTCTCACTAATCTACAGCAACATAGTGGATGTACTTATGGTGTGTGGAGGTTATTCATGTGAGTGAAGGTTGCAGGATTTCACCCAAATCACACATTCTGGACTCCCACTTTCCAGAGCAGAGAGCAGTACTTTTTTTCTGGCTTGCATTTTAAGTTTTCCCGTAAGCAAGTTTATTGGATTGCACAGCATGAAGGGAAATAATCCTCCTTCCTGCTTCCAGTAAGCATGAGAAATTTGGAAATGAAAATGCATTTCCTAAACATTTTTCAAGACTTTTATTATACTGGTGACTAGAAAGGGGAGCTTTTTAGCAAGCAATAGGTGATGAGGGCTTTGCATGGATCTGCTCTGTAACAAATCAAACCAGATGGCTTGATGTTATTTACTGGGTGAAAGGATTGTACAGTCTTGGTCTTAGACAAAAGTTCCTCAACCAAGTGTCCCCAGGAGATTTCCTTAAGTAAGAGAAGGGAAGAGAAAGCAAGGTCAGATCACTTTGTATTTGATATATAATTCAAGTGCCTGTGTTGGGAGAGTAGGCACCTGTGGTTAATGTGGAGAGAAGTGCTGCCAGGTAATACTCGAAGCAGGAGACTAATTTTGATTTTCTAGAAGTGTTTCCTTTAAGGATGGCTCTGGGACAATATCCTTTTCATGGGAGTTTCAGTTCCTGAGCTCATCAGCACAATTCTCTTGGATTAAAAATTAACTGTACACTTAGACCGCACTTGGTGGAGTCAGGTAAACTTCAAGTCTGCTAATTGGCAAGATGTTGAAACTAGATTGCATAAGAATAATCCCTTCAGGCAATGCATAGCTCCCACAGTAAAAATCATTCTAGGTTATAAAGATCATTAGCGATCACGTTGTTCCTTCTAGCTACTGAAATAACTTCTGGGAAAGGTGGTAAGGCTGTGCCTGAAGGAGGATTTGAGTGTGAGAATAAGACCCTTTTTATTTAATTTTTTTTTTTGCTAATACAGCCAACTGGACTGAGAAATCCTGAACTGGAAAGAAACGGACTTTATCCTCCCTACACTGGTTTGCCTGGATCTCGACATTCATGCATCTACCCCGGACAATACAATCCATCCTTCATTAGTGATGAAACCAGAAGAAGAGACTATTTTTAGCAGGGAGTGGAGAGGGAGTGGAAGATTGACACAGTTTTGTGGCCTTTGATCCCCAGGTACAATCTGTCTCCTGGGCCGTTCAGCCCACATCAATCTTACTCTTCCCATTTAACAGGAAGGACTTTGAACTCCATGCCGAGCATTGCTACCCTGCGGAACGGTTACACTTGCTGAGCAGCAGAGAGAAGGAGGAGGAAGAGGGAATGGCTCAAGGTGCACATCACTTAAAGACCCAGGTGGAAGTTAACGCATATACTCTGAATTTGTTCTGTGCTGCTTCTTCACTCTTTACGCTAGATGGCAAGCATCCATCAGTACAGGCAGATGAACTATGCCCACCACTCTGCATTGAATACCACGAGGGAGTGTTTTGTTTACAGATCTTGTTCACTGTTGACTGTGCTTGTCTTCTTAGCCAACCTTCATGCAAAGATTCACTGCGCAACACCTTTTGGTAGGGCAAGTTTGTCCACTCCCTTTTCCATTGCTGCCTTGCTTTCTGCTTCGTACACGACAGGGAAGCTGGCTGATCCTCTGGCCCTCACATTCTTACTGGTAGAAGTACTCCAGGTGGCTGGGTCCTTGTTGAAGCCTGGTGCCTGGAAACATTGGCTGAATTCATGGGTTGATTGTCTCCAAGGAGTATGGGAAAGTTAGTCATACCACTGCAATTCTAACTGAAAAAAAAAAAGACACAGTTGATCCTGTGCACCACTTTGAAAACTTCCTCTGTATGGGGAATAGTCTGAGCATGTTGTTGTTTTGTCAGCCAGCATTGTTCAGAAGTGATGCCACTACACATCCTCATAGTGCTTCCGTATAGGATCTTATGGGGGTCTGTTTCCCTGCAGGGATTTAAATGTCTGTAGAAACAGCAATATGATGTTAAATAGTTGCTCACAGGGACAAAAAACATGAGCTGGGAATTCAGCATGCTCCTTACAAGGAATCTGGGAAGGCACAATAAAGCTATAGCCCTGGTTGGGCAGGTGGAATGTGAATTCTGGGCACTGCAGGTGAGACGATCTTCAGGCCTCCACAGGCCACCTTGACTTCAGTAGGAGCTGTGGAGGCTTTCAGTACATTGGAAAATAAGGCTCACTGCAGTTAGTTGCATTTAAGGCAGAGAAAAACATGATGCTTTCAATTCTAGCGGAACAAAGATCACTTATGTTGAAGTGTTTTGCTTTCTTCCATCCTAGTTTCGAGTGATTCAGCCCAGGCAGTTTTCCTCACCTAGGTGTGTTAATTCATGTTAATCACCTTGGCAAAAACTGAAGAATGTAAGTTATTAAATTTCTCACCAAAGATCAGCTTGAAAACTCATGGACTGTATTCTGACCTGAGATGAGTGTTGAAAGTTATCTTGTTTATGAAGTATATTTACCGCTTATCTTTACTGCAGTGTTAACCTGAGTCATCCAAACCCTGTCCAGATAGAGGATCCAGATGCAGATCCTTCCCCTGAATGTGGCTGTGCTTTTAATTCAAGGTGGCTGCTTGTATGAGGGTAGCAAATAGCACAATTCCTTAGCCATTAACCCACCATCTCTGTAGTGCATACCTAAGCTAGTTTCACTGAAGGGCACATACCTGCTGATATTCCCTTCTCGCCCGCAGTGCTCAAAAAGACACAGTGCCTACAAGTAAGTTCATAAGGTAGCTCAGCTCACTGAAGCACGAAGGACCATGGGATGTGTCCCCCAGAGTGCTTAACCCCAAGTGAGAACGGCAGTTCAGATGCTGATGTGTTGTGTAGTTGCTCACCGGAGGCAAACCTGGGCTGATGAGGAGCCATCTGTCAGGGAGCAGGTAGCAGTGCTTGTGTCCTATAGATGCTGTGAGTCCCCAGATCCTTTCCCATCACTTTGAAGGTTGTTGTATTCCCTATCAAAAGTGAGCAACAGCTGCCCAGAGGAAGGGCAGCTAGCACTAGGCAGTCATCAGCTGCATGGGCTAAAAGGGTTCTGGTCCCTGTTCACATTTCCTTCTGTTTTCTCAAAGCTGCAAGGCAGGAAAGGCACCACAAATGTGCTTGAGAACACATAGTTTGGTGCACCAGCCATAGAACACAACCGCAGTGTCTTTTTATGCTTCACCCCTTATCTACTAAGTAGAAACAGCAGTGTGGGCTTGCAGAAAAGCAGAACTTTATGGATGCCTAGGGCAGTGTGCTTTGCACTTACGTGGTCTTATGGTGATGATGCACGCAACTTCATGGCTGTCTGATCCATAATCAACCTTGCAGGTGGTAGCAGCAAATACATTTAATTGCTGGGTTAGTTCAAAGACTGGGAAGTGTTCCTGTGTGTGCCAAGTACAAAGGACAAATTAGGAAATATCATGGATTATATGAACAAAATTTGAGTGGAAATGAGTTAAGACTGTTCCTAATTGAAATCACGCTGAAGTTTGCAAATAATTAATTTTCTTTTCTTAATGATCTTCAAATTCTTCTGAATGCTGTATCTGGAGTGAAAGGGTCTCAGTAAACCCAGCAGGATTTTCTGAGGACTGCAAAACTCGGCCTTTTCCAAAAGAAAATTTTCCCTGAAATTTTCCCTCTGCCAGAGCAGGTAAACACAGGGAAATTTCCTCTGAGAATGTATCCACTGCAGCCTGATCTTCCTTTTAGCTGTGGTAAGAAAGGAGTCACGGCGCCACTGCATAGTCCACAGGAGGAGGAAAGGGGTCTCTCCTGACCCACAGCACCTTCTCTGGGTGTCCTAGGAGGCCCCGCTCAGCGGGCAGGAGAGGATTTAGGTAGGTGTCAGCACTGGGTGAGCGCAGGTGTTTTCCCACGCGGTGCTCCAGGAAGTTTTTGCAGAGCTGGCAGATTCACCCTGGGATGATTCAGTCCCCAGGTCTCCACCAGCCCAGCCACTCCCTGTGCTGCGATGCTGCCATCTTCACCCAAGCCCCACCAGGTCCACTAGGGCAGAAGGGGTGGGTGCAGTGCAGCGTGTTTTGCCACAATTTATGACGGTTATTTACCGCAACTGTTTACTACCACATGCCAGCAGCAATGGGCTCTCCCGGCCGCAGCAGGGATGTGACCTGTCTCTGTGCAGCTTGCCTCTGTTAAAGCTGCCACCTGGATCCTCTCTGGCTGCTTCCATCTCTGCCGCAAACTAAGCACCCTCTGGCAGTGGACTGGGGTTTGTCGCTCCTGTCGGATGTGAGAAGGGTCTTCACACGCCCTCAAGCCCAATTCCAAATGCGGATGCCTCTCTGTTCAGTATCTAACTCCCTGTAGGACATCTAAGTAAATGCAGCTTATTTCTCAGACTATTTAGATTACATTAGCTGCTGCAAATTGCGAATTTTGAGCACACTGGATGTTTTTGCCAAGGGGAATTGCTCTCCACTATCCAAGAGGATAAGATAGAAGTGGCATGTTTCTGTTAAGGAGGATGCAAGTGGTTCAGCCAGATGTGGGGAGAGGAAGAAAAACTACGCCAACACTGCACAGAAGTCTGCTCTTGCTACTGGCTGCTGTGGAAAGCTAGGGGAGCAGTCAGCAGGCAACCATGGGCAGTTGTGTGGGTGTATTTTTGATTAACTTTGGAAAAAATGCTAATTGTGTTGCTTGACAGGAAAAGATGTGGGAGACATGCGTTTGCTGCTGTGGTGCTCTGCCAGTTGTGCTGACAAAAACCCACAGAAATACCCCCAGCAGTCAGCCTAGGAGAGGCAGCCCCGGTGAACAGAGCAACAAAACGCAGATTTGAGGATCGTTCAAAAGGGAGACTCGAACGTGCAGCCTCCCTCTGTCCCTGCCGTGCACTGCTGCTCGCCCTGGCCAGCCCTCCCAGCTGCACTGGAAAAATCCGGGGCCTTTTGCGTGCTGTTGAAACGTCACAGCGCTGAATTGGGCTATATGAGGAAAAAACAGGACAGGGACATTTTGATGCCCTTTGCCCTTCACATCTAAAGCATTAGGTAGTACAGCGGCAATGAATGTCATTACTGTTGTGGCATTTCTTGTAAGTCCCACTGTCACGGTCATGTCCTGAGTCACCGCTTGTGACCAGCCTTCTGAAAGGTATTTGCCTCCACACTGAGCGGTAGTAAAAGGCTTTAAAAATAGCAAGCAATTGCAGTTAGAGAGAGGTGTTTGTCATATTGTGAAATTGTTTATGCCAATACTTGTAAACGTTGTTTGCCAGGACGTAAGTGAGCAGCAGAGTGGGTTTGGACGTTGCTGCAGACGCGCCAAGTGCTTCCCCAGGGCTTGTCTCTAACTCTGGTCAATGGCCATATCCGTTCCAAATCCAGCTGGCCTTCTCATTCTCTCATAGTGATGTTTAATCTTTAGTTTTCTTCCTTAAATTAACAAGAACGGATGCTTTTTACTTAAATGCTCTTCCTATGCTGACTAATGTTTTTTCCTCTTTACACACAAAGGACCTAATCCAGCATGCATTATAGCGGCAGGGGTAACTCTCCCATGGACTATAATGAAGTTTTTTTTAGGCCTGAAGTATTCCACCACCAGGGTCACCTGTGTGTAGTACATGCTTTCCCGTGGCTGTGTGTTCTGCCTATCTCTGTGATACTGTTTCTGCCTTTCTATGTTGTATTTATTTTTTTAAAATATACTTATTACTGCAGCAGAACCTGTATTATGTGAGATTGAGCAAAACAGGTTCAAGATCTGAAACACCTTCCTGAGAAGAGAATGAATGTGAATTTAGTGTAGTTGTTTTACTTATCAGCCAACTTGTTTCCTATCATGTAAGATCTTCTAGGGGCATAGAGATAATTCCTGCAGTCACAGATAAGAACTCTTCAGTTCACTCTTACTTGTCCTTTCAGAAATGAAGGAAGATCTCCCCATTTCAGAGGGGGTATGCCCTGTGTGCTTTTAAGTTTTCAGGAGCTTTGCAATGTGTATTTAATTCTTTGTTCCCTTGAACTGCTGAAATTAAAAAGCAGGACAGAAATCCATGAAGGGGCAAGAAATAACAAAAAAAGAAAAACGAAAGGAATATGCTTACACGTTTTGGAGAAGTAAATGCCTAAAGCAAGTGTGGCTTCTGTACTGTAAAGTCATATGTGGGATGACACCTCTTCTGTGTCTAGTTTGTGTTGCATGTGCGTAATATCCTTGTTGAGGGAATACCTAGAGAGGATGCCTGATGATCCTCATAAGTAGTATGTAAATGCTAAGTTCTCTGGTCATTATTCTGGTAAAATGCTGGAAGGGATGGGAGTCTTGCTTGGGTGAATGACTACAGCAGGCGTCCCCCAGATCTGCAAAATGCTATATGGAAGAGTCCTGTGGAACACAGTAAAAACTGATCACTTCTCTTGAACAGTGCCATAGAATTCGCCTGACATAAAAGGTCTCCAATGAAATCTGCTAGGATAGGCTTACTTTAAAGAAAAAAAACCTAAGCAATATTTAATAGTTTCCTTTTTTAAAGGAAATTCTGTTAAACTCAGTCCTTTGTTTTAAGTCCTGTTAAATTCTACGAGACTTTCTCCTAACAGAAAGTCAAACTTGGCGTGTAACATCATGATGGTTTATTTGAGCAGCTTTCAGAATTGCAGTAATAAAGCTCACCTTTTGTAAGCTCTGTTTCAAAAGGTAAATTTTCAGCATTTGTTTGTGCTTCTTTAACAACCTGAATGTAAACCTGCTTTATGTTCTTGACATTGCCCTCTTTCCTTCCCTGTATCTCTGAATGTTTGCTTCAAAGTCGCTGGGGTTCTGAGGACATTTTCCAAACCAGTATTATTTAAAGTTGTATCATATTTTCAGCCTCCACTAATTATACAGTACTGTAGTAGCAAAATATAATTTTTAAGGATTGGATTATTTTTATACTTGCATCCAATATTATTAAATCTGGCGTTCTAGTCAGTATTATAAAAGGATACAATAAAACTATGACTATTACTATGTCTCGGCTTTTTTATTGTCTTTAGCTTTCCCTGTAGAGAGATGCATATGCAATTTTAGATGGTTTCAATTATAATCAGAAATCTAATCTATAAAATAAGAAATGTTATAGTTCTTTTGTTCTTCTGGTGGTGCTTGGTGATTGAATAACTAAAGTGAAAAACAAAGAGGAAATGGGTATGTTCTCTTAGTTGTGCTAAATGAACTTCTGCTCAGCTAAAATACGAGTTCTGTTCTGATATGTTTATTTCAGTAGCATTGAGCAACTCAGTTTAATTTTAATTTTTTTCCTCAATTTAATTTCTCATCCTGCTGGAGTTGGAAGAGAAATGGTGAAGTTGTGTGTTTGCATGTGTGACTGCATGTTGGAGGGGAGGAAAACCTCAGGAGAGGTTGATGCGGCAGGGCTGTTTGCAAGGGCAAGGGACTGGACCTGGCCACAGTGGAATCAGTCCTGCCTCACTAAGTGTCACTGGGGACTGTGAAGAATATACAGCTGAATGTCTCTCAGAGGAAGGAGAAGGGTACCTTGAATCCGGATGAACACAATGTCCAGCCCAGGCTGCTGGTAAGAGGTGTGATGTGGAAGAGCATCTGGAGTAATGGCAGGTATGTTCACCTGGGACAATCTTTTCCTGTATTGCTCCAGAGGACTACAACAGTCTACTGCAATAGCAATCGTGTGGGACTAAGGTGGAATTCATCTGTTCTACCAAAAGTTAGGTGTCCTGTTTGAACCCACCATCTGGCACCTCCAGTAGCCATGAAAAGAGACAAGTGTCCGCAGAGGGTAGCTCACCGCATGGTAAGATATCTCTCACCTTTGACAGTAGTGTCACAAGACCCACACTAGACAGCTGCCTTAGATGAAGTGAGTGCCACTTGCAGAGGAATGGTGAGTCTAGAACATACTTGTTACATCCCGAAACTTCAGTCTACTTTCTACGGTGATGTAGTACAGAATTGTGGTATATGCCTGTTCCTTGTCTAGTAAGACCCCGGGGGGAAAATAAAGACGAGAGTAACTCAATTAAATCCTGAGGTTCTGTTAATTTCCAAGAGACAGGCTGTTATAGTGCCTCAGTTTTGTTACCGATACTATTGCAAATTGTTGTATTTTCTGTGTGACATTGGTACCTTTTAAGGAAATTGGCAGTGCAAAAGGACTGGTCACAACATTGCCATGAGACCTTTGCAGTTATGGACAAGCACGTGATTTAACAGTCCTGCCCACTTCAGGTTTGCATACCAGTGCCTCTGAGACCATCAAATGCATCCACAGTGTGTGCCCTCAACCATCTTGGGAACCGCCTGAAAAGAAGTCAAGGTGCATGTGCTTTCCCTGATTATGGGTGGTTCTGTATGTATATAGCACTTTGATATAGACTTTCTGGAGGTTTTTTTGAACTTTCAACTAATTCAAACATATTCCTACTTGTACATGTAATATAAAATGGATGAACCAAATTTACAGGAGATAGCAAAATGTATAGGAATCTAGTAAAGAAGAGGATTGAAAAAATACACAGCAAGAAAGTATCCAGCTGACGCATGTGAAGAGCTATAAAAGACACTTGTTCCTACTTTAACATATGCCTTCTTGCAGCATGACTGCCCCTTGATTACATGTAACTTAGTTAAATTAGGCTGCACCTCCTAATAGATAAACAAGGCCTTCTACCTACTTATTTTTCCTGCCATAAACAAAGATCAAGACAAAAGAACAACTACTGTGTTAGTTTCTAAATGCAGCACGCTTTTTATTCCATAATAATCATATGTCAGTGTTTTGATTGCTGTATCTGAGCTTTGACGCACAACAGTTTTACTTCTGCAAAGTTATTTAGTAGTTTCTGCAAAGACTTTTCTCTGTAATTCCTTAAATGACATCACAACTGCTGTGGCTGTCTGAGTCTGTCTGGACTAACAGTCAACTATCTATTGTTTAAATGTGTGCTTAATAAATTCATTGGAGCCGCTGATGTTTCACTGACGTCAGTTCTCCTGTTATGGTAATTCTCTGTATCTGTTCTCCTAAACTGACAAATCTCTATTATAGTTCCCCAAGAACTGGCAAGCAATAGGGCATATGCAGCCTGTCACCCTCCTTTCTCCAGGGAGAGCCTGTTGTGACCACTAGTGTTTCACAAAATGGACAGGGGAGGGCAAGCAGAGACAAAAAGATCTGGTATGTGAAGATGTATGTCTGTTCGACGCATTATTTCCTGGCGGAACTAATGCATTGCAAATGATTCACACTTCCCAAACTGTGATCGTGATAAACAGGAACAACCAGGTAAGAATGAACTCTAAAAATATAGGTAATATGCCAGCCCCTGATGCACATTCACCATAGAGAACAATTTTAATGTTCAGGACTACACACTCAACCAGTAGATACCAGTGTAGCCAGCAAAGCAATACCATTTACACTGGCTGAAGACCTGACCCTCATTTTCAATAGTGCTCTGGGAAGTTCTCTTGGTCCTTTATGCTTGCTTCACAGCAAACAGGAAGATTTTAAGACCTGGATTAATCTAGTTGCACCTTGAGGCAGAATTGGAAAATCGGGATGTATTGTGATGACTGAAAAGTCTAGATATGGGGGATGGACATTGCCAGAGGGCCGGTGGCACACACATCTGCCAAACACCCTCTGCAGCCAGGTTTGTCCCCGTCTGCACAATGATTTCCAGCTGAAGCACGTGCTGTGGTTCCCTGTCTTGGCTTCAGTTGGTTAATTTTCCTCCTAGTAATGGCTGTGTTTTGGATTTAGTATGAGAATAATGTTGATAACACATATTGGTTTAGTTGTTGCTAAGTAATGTTTATATTAAGTCAAGGACTTTTTCAGCTTCCCATAGAAGCTGAGAGGGAGCGTAGACAGGACAAACTGGCCAAAGGAATATTCCATCCCATAGATGTCATGCTCTGTATATAAAAGATGGTTGGCTGGGGGGCAGAAGTCCGTGATCGCTGCTTGGGACAGGCTGGGTGATTGGTCATCAGGTGATGAGAGAAATTGTATTGCATCACTTTATTTTTGTAAATTCTTTTACCATGATTATTATTATTTTCCTCTTCCGTTACTGTTCTATTGAACAGTCTTTAACTCAATCCATGAGGTTTTTCCTCCCTCTTCTCCCTACCCTACTGGGCGGGGGGAATGAGTGAACAGCTGCGTGGTCCTAGTTGCTGGCTGGGGTTAAACCGCGACACTGCCCAGATGGCCAGTGTCCAGGGTTGTTGGGTCTCCCAGGGGGCTCACAGCACTGGCTCCTCAGGAACAAAATGATTTATTCGAATGAGACTTCGGGGTTAGTTTTCGGGTGCCCCCTGAGGCGAAGCTGGGAGGGCAGTGGTGGCCTGGGGTGGAGGTTGGACGCTGCCTCAGCAGGGAGGCACAGTGTTCTGGTGACAATGCTTCCCAAGCATTTCCATCCCTTTTTCTGTCAGCTCCCCGGCGAAGGAGATCTTTAAGGAGGTGCCCGGAGGAACCGAATGGGCCAGGATAAGTGACTGGCATGGGAGCGAGCAGCAGCAGGGCAGGAGCTGGATCCAGCACGGCCTAGAGGGGCGGCTGCCCCTGGTCCCCCACCACCCGCAGGTGCCTGACAGCAAGCATGCCTCAAGCCCAGGCTCCCGCCCAGCGCCGACTCCTGAGGGACCCCCTCGCCTGTCCATGGGACAGGCCCACCGCCCCAGGAAAGGCTGGGGGCAGCCCCCACGACCAGGCCCTGGGCCTGGCACTGAACCTCCCTGGCGGAGGGGGGGGACCACATTGAGACCCCAATACTGGCCTCCCCTCAGAGACTGGGATTTCCCCCACCCCACATAGCCATCCTGGTGACCATGCAGGGTGTCCACCATGGGGCTCCCTCAGGAGCTGCAGGGTGTCCACCATGGGGCTCCCTCGGGAGCTGCAGGCCAGTCCCAGGCTGCCATGTGGGGAGACTGTGGGGACTGGGGGTAGATGCAGGGAGCAGGCAGCACTGAAGGGGCTTTGGTGCTGGAGGGGCAAACGAAGATGTAGACAAAACACCCCTCGGCACCCTGAGCAGGTCCGCGTGGCAGGGTGCAGAGGGATAAGGTCGCTCATTCCCTGTGCCAGCAGGGAGGCACCCAGCCATTTTTCCTGTCCGTAAGCCACTGATGCTTCCTGGTTTAGTGCAAGTTAAAAGTTTAGAAACAGAATCATAGAATAGTTTGGGTTGGAAGGGACCTTTAAAGGTTATCTAGTCCAACCCCCCTGCAATGAGCAGGGACAGCTTCAACTAGATCAGGTTGCTCAGAGCCCCGTCCAACCTGACCTTGAATGTTTCCAGGGATGGGGCATCTACCACCTCTCTGGGCAACCTGGGCCAGTGTTTCACCATACTCACAGTGAAAACTTTCCTCCTTATATCTAGTCCAAATCTACCATCTTTTAGCTTGAAACCATTACCCCTTGTCTTATCACAACAGGCTCTGCTAAAAAGTTTGTCCCCATCTTTCTTGCAAGCCCCCTTTAAGTACTGAAACACTGCAACAAGGTCTCCCTGGAGTGTTCGCTTCTCCAGACTGAATAACCCAAAGTGTCTCAGCGTGTCCTCACAGAAGAGGTGCTCCATCCCTCTGATCATTTTTGTGGCCCTCCTCTGGATCTCCTCCAGTTTAGGACAACCCTAATCTCAGGAATGACTTGAGTAATACTTCTGGTTTCTCCTACCCTCCTACATACAAGGACAGCCACTCTCTGAATATATGAGACTAGTACACAAGACTGCACATCTTACTCTTAAAGCAGCAGACCAAACAAAAGCAGGTGAAGGAAGGGGAGAGGTGTTTAACACACAGAGATGTTACTTCCCATTCGGAAACGTATTCGTAACCTGCCAGTGTTTCTGGCAGTGGAGTTTGTCAGAGGAGACCAGCTCCACAGCCTTTAGATGTGGCTTTGCAACACCAATGGGTTGCTCATCCTTCTTGTCCATGTCTGATAATGACAGGGTAACTTGTGTTTATTTTACTGAAAGACTTTACTGGCAGTTGTGGAAGGATCCAGGGTCACTCAGACCTTCGAAGTGAGAGAAAGGACACCTTTGCCTGAAAAAGAGGAAGTGGAAACCACTGTGGGCCATCTGATTTCTAATGGTTTCAGGCAGTGCATTTTACTGGAGCACAAAGCAGAACATACACACTGTTCAGCTAGAGAACTCTGGCAGGTGAGGCAGTTAAAAATAAGAGGGTTTGGAAAAAACAAATCCTGCCCGCAGAGACATTTTTTCCCCATCTTGGTCTCTATCTAGCAATTTTCAGAGGCTTCCTGGGATGCACCATCAACCTGTGTCATAGCCCTGTTGGCCTTCTGGGCTATTTCTCATTTCTAGATCCGCTGCAAGCTCCCTGCTCCAGCCTGACCATCCCTGCTTCCAAATGCCTCCCTGGCACAAACAGGCTTCCTCTCAAGAAAGGAGGGCTGCCACCCCCTGTCAAACACCTGCGGGCTGTTCTGCCTGCTCCCCCTTCTCCTGCCACACCACTTTCGTGAGCCCGTAACACACATAAGATGGCAGCAAACAAAACAGCCATAATCACTGCCAGAAGGGCCAAGGTCAGTACTGTTTCTTTGATGTCAGACGCAAGTGTTTTCTGCTGCTTTTTACCCTGTTGAGCAGTAAGAAGTGCTTTGGCATAAAATTTAGCTTGTAAGGAAAGAACAACTGGGGTCTGAGGCACAGAGCTTGTCTGTACTAGTAATTTATTGCAAAGGAAGTGATCACGTGGATCCCAGGTACTCTGCTCTTAGTGCATAATTAACATGCCTTGGGATGGGATAGCTTCTTCCACTTTAAGAGCAGATTATACGGCACCTTCCATTTAATTTGCACTGAAGGTGTTGGTGTAGAGAGCTGGCAGGAGATAGCTGCTGTGCTGTCAGTTCCCACATCAGCTTATTTAGCAGTAACTTCCTTGTGTCAACAGGTCTCAAGCATTTATGACTTAAAGGAAGAACACTGGAGGTCCAGAAATCTCGTCCCAGCCTGAGGAGGAAGAAAAACACAGCTTGGATCTATCATTTGCTGCTTGCCACCATGACGTCAGCTCGGGGCTGAGCTCTCTACCTGTGGCTGGGACTTTAAATGAGCTGACAACAGAATAGAAAAGCACTTTCTCTTAGGTTTAGCAGCAAGTGGCAGGAGCCACAGAAGCGGCAATGAGACGCCAGGTATTGCTCGTTATGTTGCTCGGCCTGGCGGTGAGCCTTTCCAAAGGTAAGAAACACTATCTTCTGGTTTGGGATTTATCAGGGCAGCTATTCTGTGACAGTGAATGGATTACTTAGTACTTTCAGCAGCTGCTGAGAGCCTGGAGGTCAGTGGCAATACACAATTTGGCATGTCTAGATTTTGATTAATTAACAACAAAAAATGTCACTGAAAGCCAACAGTTTTCCTTGTTCACAGAACAATGCAAAATCACTGGTGCTTGTGATTAACCTAATTTAGCCTATTCCAAGAGCAGTTTTCAGGACCTGCATGCTAAACCCAGGTAATTCAAGCTCTATTACAGTCAAAACAAAAGGTGTGACTGTTCCACCCCAGTACCCAGGGAAAGGAGTGCTGCCGCTGGCCTTCCGGCCGGAGGCTCCTTTAACAGTCAATCTGGAAAGCAGCGCCCCCTGAGCTGGCTTGCAACCCTCCTGTTGAAATTAATGGGCACTTCACCTCCAACTTGGGTGGCAGAGGGTTGCAGCGTGGTCTGTTCAAACTGAAGGGCAGGTGTCATTCCTTAAGTCACTTACTACTTTTTCAGACAGTGTGACAAACTTGTTGGTTGTGGCCCAGAGCCTCCACCCAAACTTGCCTGTCCCTGATATTCAGTGACAGATAGCAGTAAGAGAAGGCATTAGCAGAAGTAGAGTTACGGCAAATATATGAAGAGTTTTGTGGTGTCTTGAAGCTGTGAGGAGAGGAACTCCCAGCTAATACAGAGATAAAGTTATGGAGGTAAAGTTGCAGAAATATGACCCAAATTAAGATCTTCACTGATGCTGTTAAGCTTGCAACTGGTGACAGATAGTTGTGAGTCTCTGTTGACTAGTGCGAGCGAACATATGTATTTCCAGCAAAATCTACAACATGCTACAGACCAATTTTTAGCTCTAAATGATAAGCATAGAAGTCTTCAAGATTGTCAGTTGTTTGGTTTTCTGTGCAGAGGCTTGTGGGTATCAGCAAGATGTGAAAAATCTTGACCCAAGAGATTACTCTCGCTTACTTGAATAGACTTTGCATCAGGATGGGCCTGCCCAGAAACCTTTTTTCATTCCAAGCAAACATTGTAAAAGCTTTGCAGGATTTGTCCATTTGAATAATACTGGCAAAGCCCCTGCCCTGCACAGCAGCCAGATGTCTCTGTTATTCCATTAAACGCTGAAGTCTATTAACACATCCTGTTTCCTTACACAGAAGGTTGGGTCTAAGCAGACAGAGCCATAAAATAACCACCTTTGCTCAGCCCATCAGCAAGGTTCAATTGCAGCTCATGTGCACTGTTGTTGCCATGGATATGATTCTTCCTGGATCCAAAGGGTAGTAGTCCTGGACAACTGTTAGCCAGAGCCTCTACAAGGCTAACAGTTGTTGTAGACTAAGGACTAGCGCTGTAAGAGGTTACTGCCCCAACATCCATTTTGAGAAGACAAACTAAACAATGCTCCAAAACCATGGCCTGTGGCCAGCATAGATTCATATTATCATGGTTATAGAGAAATTGTACATTTCTTTACATTGACTGGTGAACAATTAATGCTGCCTATAGGACTCTGTGACCAGTGGAGCCAGAAGATTGGCAGAGAACTAGCACAATTGCTCATGTTTCCCCTTCATCTAGAGGAGACTAATGGATTACTTCAGCTATTGTCTTTTTGGTGTGCCTTTTCTATGTCAGCATTATTGATCAGAAGAAAAAAGTTTGTAAAGTTTGCCTCACTTTGGATTTTCAAAGCCCTACAAAGCTCTTGAAAAGTGAGGTCTATTTTTCAAATGTCTGTTGAGATTTGCAATATTTTTTTTTGTAGATCAGCTATAAGAGTGTGTTAGTACAAAGGATTCGAGCCAGAAATACGTCTTCCAGCTGCATGCTGTTTATGACTTAGATTAAATTATGATTGCAGTGGCATTAACTCAGAGTAAATACATTTCTTCCTAACTCATATATTAACTAATTCAGATTAAAGTTAGATCATATGGTCCAAAATGGCCATTTTTCAGTATCACACATTTATCAGCAAAGCTGTTTTATAATTTGTTCTCCTTACTTCTAGACAAAAAAAAAAAAACAAACCCAAAACATTCCATATATCAAGAGTTAAGAATTACAAAGTTTAAATATAAAATAAACATCCTAAAATGAAATGGATAAAATACTTCAGAAGAGTAAACACAGTAACAGGTAATGCTGAAACTAAAATGTGAGGAAAATTTTCTTCAACCATTGTCAGGTATCAGCCAGGTTTCTCTTCATTCAGAAAGAATTACAACAAGGAAAGAAAAGAATGACAAAAAATAAAGTATACTGTCATAACTACATGGAAGTGTTGTCCTGGAAAGAGGGTCTTGATACCACTGATGATAATTTAGCAGAATATATACTCTGCTTTCAAAGGCTACTTGAATTTGTTACAACATAGGAGAAGGTATTAGCAAAGGTATTTATTCTTCCGCAGCTGCTCTGAAAGAGTCTTTATAGAGTTTTTAATAATGCCTGTCCTGAGAGCATTTTCCACAGTTACAAATTAGCTATATATATACATCTTGAGGTTAATGTATTTTTTGTGGATTAAGCTGAGGTCTAGAGCAGAATCTGAAGCGTCATTGTGAACTTGCTAACTGTGGAGTGCAGTCTCATGTAAATATAATTAAAAACTGCAACTACTGAAGATGCATGATGCTAAAATCGCTGCTTGTTTAAAGGATGAGAAAAGCAAATTGGCATAGCAAGAGAAGGCAGCAACACTGACACTAAATAAGACCAGAGCTCTGCTAGCTCTCAGGGATCACATGCGGTAGTGGATGGGATGCCCTTGACCCTAGTCTAGCAGCGAGCACTGGTGTGCGGTGCTGCCTTGGGAGGGCAGAGAGACCTTTCCTGCAGGGACGCATGTGTGTGCCAGCAAATCAGCATGCCATAATTGCTTAGAGGAGAAAGGCAGGAAGGGTACAAAACTGTTATTGGTGGGAAGCAGCCAAATGCCAGAGTGTGGGAAAAGGGTAATGAGGGAAAGCACGACACCAATGAGGCACTGGGCCTGGGGAGAGCCTAAGGCAGGACAAGGCTGCCCAGGGCTGTGGCTGCTCAGCCCCATGCATGTCATCCACTTACCTGCTCAGAAATTGTCCTGCATACACAGAATTCCACAAGACTTTTCCTCCATATAATGCTAAGCAGTGCTGCCATCTCTCTTCTTTTCTCTTCATCAGGAAATGAAACTAGACCAAATGCTGAGCAGACAAACACAACAACTACAGGTAAGGAGCAAAAAGCCCTCAGGTGGCCCATTATAAGGACAGGTTGGAGTAACTCATTCCCAGGGAACTCTGCAGCCCCCACAGGCAGGGATGTGTTCCCCTTCCTAGGTTTCCCCAAGTCTCTTTCCTGGCAGAGTTGCAGAGCTCCAGTTGAAGTCTGCATCTCCTCTCCTGCCTTCCTTCTCTGACCCTCCTCATGTTTACTGCAAAGGAAATGTGTTGATGATGATTTCAGCAACCCTGTCCCCTCCTGTTTGGTGCCTTTGCCTCCTTGAATGGACCCCAAGACACTCATCTGTTTCTCACATCCTTGCCATGCAGGAACAGTCGCTGCTTCACAGTTTTCCCAACACAGTCTCACCCAGAAGGCCATCATGGGTAGCACATTCATGAGCTGATGGGTGCCCTCTGCATGCTTTGGAAGCTGCTGCTGGCTGTGTGGTTCTGCCTTGGGAGGGTGGAGGGAGCCTTCCTGCAAGGAGACATGCATTTGCTGGTGGCTGAGACAGCTGTGGCCAGCGAGTGCAGCTGAGCCTCGAACAATACAGTGCCCATGTGGAGCATGTGCTGAAGCCCTGGGCTTTTGGGGAGAATGGGCCATGAATACATCAGATGCCACAGGCATCACAGCCAGGGAGAGCCTAAAGGCAGGACAAGGCTGCTCACCCCATGCAGGTCCCTCACTTATCTGCCCAGAGGTTGTCGTTGTCCTGCACACACAGAGTTCCACAAGACTTTTCCCACACACAACACTAAGCAGTGCTGATATCTCTCTTCTTTTCCCTTCATCAGGAAATAACACTGCATCAACTACTGCCATACCTGAGTCAACAACCAAAGCCACTTCAGGTAAGGAGCAAAAAGCCCTCAGGTAGCCCATTATAAGGACAGGTTGGAGTAACTCATTCCCAGGGAGCTCTGCAGCCCCCACAGGCAGGGATGTGTTCCCCTTCCTAGGTTTCCCCAAGTCTCTTTCCTGGTGGAGTTGCAGAGCTCCAGTTGAAGTCTGCATCTCCTCTCCTGCCTTCCTTCTCTGACCCTCCTCATGTTTACTGCAAGGGAAATGTGTTGATGATGATTTCAGCAACCCTGTCCCCTCCTGTTTGGTGCCTTTGCCTCCTTGAATGGACCCCAAGACACTCATCTGTTTCTCACATCCTTGCCATGCAGGAACAGTCGCTGCTTCACAGTTTTCCCAACACAGTCTCACCCAGAAGGCCATCATGGGTAGCACATTCATGAGCTGATGGGTGCCCTCTGCGTGCTTTGGAAGCTGCTGCTGGCTGTGTGGTTCTGCCTTGGGAGGGTGGAGGGAGCCTTCCTGCAAGGAGACATGCATTTGCTGGTGGCTGAGACAGCTGTGGCCAGCGAGTGCAGCTGAGCCTCGAACAATACAGTGCCCATGTGGAGCATGTGCTGAAGCCCTGGGCTTTGGGGGAGAATGGGCCATGAATACATCAGACGCCACAGGCATCACAGCCAGGGAGAGCCTAAAGGCAGGACAAGGCTGCCCAGGGCTGCAGCTGCTCAGCCCCATGCATGTCATCCACTTACCTGCTGAGGTTGTCGTTGTCCTGCACACACAGAGTTCCACAAGACTTTTCCCACACACAACACTAAGCAGTGCTGATATCTCTCTTCTTTTCCCTTCATCAGGAAATGACACTGCATCAACTACTGCCATACCTGAGTCAACAACCAAAGCCACTTCAGGTAAGGAGCAAAAAGCCCTCAGGTAGCCCATTATAAGGACAGGTTGGAGTAACTCATTCCCAGGGAGCTCTGCAGCCCCCACAGGCAGGGATGTGTTCCCCTTCCTAGGTTTCCCCAAGTCTCTTTCCTGGTGGAGTTGCAGAGCTCCAGTTGAAGTCTGCATCTCCTCTCCTGCCTTCCTTCTCTGACCCTCCTCATGTTTACTGCAAGGGAAATGTGTTGATGATGATTTCAGCAACCCTGTCCCCTCCTGTTTGGTGCCTTTGCCTCCTTGAATGGACCCCAAGACACTCATCTGTTTCTCACATCCTTGCCATGCAGGAACAGTCGCTGCTTCACAGTTTTCCCAACACAGTCTCACCCAGAAGGCCATCATGGGTAGCACATTCATGAGCTGATGGGTGCCCTCTGCGTGCTTTGGAAGCTGCTGCTGGCTGTGTGGTTCTGCCTTGGGAGGGTGGAGGGAGCCTTCCTGCAAGGAGACATGCATTTGCTGGTGGCTGAGACAGCTGTGGCCAGCGAGTGCAGCTGAGCCTCGAACAATACAGTGCCCATGTGGAGCATGTGCTGAAGCCCTGGGCTTTTGGGGAGAATGGGCCATGAATACATCAGATGCCACAGGCATCACAGCCAGGGAGAGCCTAAAGGCAGGACAAGGCTGCTCACCCCATGCAGGTCCCTCACTTATCTGCCCAGAGGTTGTCGTTGTCCTGCACACACAGAGTTCCACAAGACTTTTCCCACACACAACACTAAGCAGTGCTGATATCTCTCTTCTTTTCCCTTCATCAGGAAATAACACTGCATCAACTACTGCCATACCTGAGTCAACAACCAAAGCCACTTCAGGTAAGGAGCAAAAAGCCCTCAGGTAGCCCATTATAAGGACAGGTTGGAGTAACTCATTCCCAGGGAGCTCTGCAGCCCCCACAGGCAGGGATGTGTTCCCCTTCCTAGGTTTCCCCAAGTCTCTTTCCTGGTGGAGTTGCAGAGCTCCAGTTGAAGTCTGCATCTCCTCTCCTGCCTTCCTTCTCTGACCCTCCTCATGTTTACTGCAAGGGAAATGTGTTGATGATGATTTCAGCAACCCTGTCCCCTCCTGTTTGGTGCCTTTGCCTCCTTGAATGGACCCCAAGACACTCATCTGTTTCTCACATCCTTGCCATGCAGGAACAGTCGCTGCTTCACAGTTTTCCCAACACAGTCTCACCCAGAAGGCCATCATGGGTAGCACATTCATGAGCTGATGGGTGCCCTCTGCGTGCTTTGGAAGCTGCTGCTGGCTGTGTGGTTCTGCCTTGGGAGGGTGGAGGGAGCCTTCCTGCAAGGAGACATGCATTTGCTGGTGGCTGAGACAGCTGTGGCCAGCGAGTGCAGCTGAGCCTCGAACAATACAGTGCCCATGTGGAGCATGTGCTGAAGCCCTGGGCTTTGGGGGAGAATGGGCCATGAATACATCAGACGCCACAGGCATCACAGCCAGGGAGAGCCTAAAGGCAGGACAAGGCTGCCCAGGGCTGCAGCTGCTCAGCCCCATGCATGTCATCCACTTACCTGCTCAGAGGTTGTCGTTGTCCTGCACACACAGAGTTCCACAAGACTTTTCCCACACACAACACTAAGCAGTGCTGATATCTCTCTTCTTTTCCCTTCATCAGGAAATGACACAGAGTCAACTAATGCCACACCTGAGCCAACAACCGAAGCCACTTCAGGTAAGGAGCAAAAAGCCCTCAGGTAGCCCATTATAAGGACAGGTTGGAGTAACTCATTCCCAGGGAGCTCTGCAGCCCCCACAGGCAGGGATGTGTTCCCCTTCCTGGGTTTCCCCAAGTTTCTTGATCAGACCCCACACCCAACAGCTGTTTCTCACATCCTTGCCATGCAGGAACAGTTGCTGCTTCACAGTTTTCTCTGTCAGTCCTCTCCACTCTTCCCTCTTTCCCTGCTGGCCTTTGCTGCAAGAGAAATGTGTTGAAGAGCTGGCTCTTTTCCTGCTTAGTGCCTTTGTCTTCTGCACCAGTCCTGAGTGCAGAAGAATCCCTGCAGATGAGGTGCCCAGGGTAAGCCCATTACTGGGCCACGCAGGAATTGTTCCTGTGCCTCTTTGGAGAATTGGCAGGGACGGAGCCAGAGCACACTCCAGCATGGGCTGAGTGCCAAGGGGCCATGGCTTGGGGCCACAGAGCAGTCCCTCCCAGGAATCCTCTGTGCCCCACCAAGCCCCCATCCCAGTGGGACACTCCAGGGGAGACAAAGAGCTCCTCACCGATGCTGTGTCTCCCCTCCGTTCTTCCCTGCTGGCCTTTGCTGTAAGGGGAAAGTGTTGGGGATGATTTCACAACTGTTGTTGCTTTCTGCTTGGGGTCTCTGCCTCCAGAAAAAGAATTGAGCTTCAGTGGAAGCTCTGGAAACACAGTATCAGGAGATAAGCCCTCTAGCCAACGAAATGTCATTAAGTGTTTTCCTTTCCAGTTTTTGGGGATGAAAGGCATCTACTTTACTTTCCCCCATTGCACAGAAAATGCACCTATGCACCTATCTCACATATGAGAACATACCTGTGGAGTTAAGTGAAAGACACCAGGTGGAGTGAAAAGCAGAATTTGGTGACTTGGAAGAGAACTGTAATTGCCATCCTACATATAACATATATTGAAATATAACTTTTAATTACTTATAAATTGATAAATTATATATAGATTTGAAATACATTAAAATCCTTAGAAAATATATAATTGCTTAGGGAAAGTATAACTGTGACCATTTTAGGCAAAGAGCGTACCCTGTAAAAATTATATTAAAAATATATTTGAGATTATTCTAATGTCCTACTGCTCCCTAAATTTCTCTCTACTGGTGGATCTGCTGTCACGTCTTTCTAAGAGTTTTCTCCTTATTGCTGTGCATGTTTCCAGGCTAGCCTCTCACAGGATGATTTTCAAGGAAGGATTAGTTAGAAGTTTTCCTGTAGTGCTATTAGACTTCTAAGTGTTAAAACATGTTGGAGTTGAAGAGGACTTGGTTTGGCTCAGGACAGAGGCATAAGCACCGGCATAGTCTGGATACACTGAAGATGCTGTGAGTGTGAAAACAAGAGCCTTGCCCTTTTCTTGGGGTAGCAATGACAGGCTTGGCATTCAGGGACAGGGAGAGATGTGCGGAGCCTGCAGAGCTTTTGAACAGAGAAAATTTGCAGGGAGAAGGCAAATCAATTGGAAAGAGAGGTTACCAGAGAAGAGATATCACAGGCAGGCATGCAGGGTAAGTCACACTGAGCAACAGGTTTCAGGCAATAAGGCAAGGCACTGGCTAGAGTACAGGGCAAAGTAGAAGCAGGTTTGGGAAACGTTTTGAGGCATCACACCATGCTGCCCTCCATGGCCTCAGCATAACCAAGGCACTAACAGGGCTGCCATATTAAGTTATTTTCCCTTTTCTGGGAATGAACACAACATCATCTTCAGCAACAACTACAGCAATTAAGTAGAAGGCAGCAGTCAGCACAAATCTGCAAAGTTTACTGCTGTAGAAGTATGGTATAGTGGTCAGTTAATATAGTTAGTCACATTACAGTGGCAGCTGTAAGAGCTGCAACTAATTCCTTAGCAGCATACTCTGATATCTGTTGAGGTATGCATACTATGATGATCAACTTGGCAGCCTTCATTTTATTAATGTGTCTGCAGTAAAGGAGCCTACCTAACACTATATTATAATACGGCAAGTACATACCAGTGCAGTATTAAAGATGCACAGGCTACTGTAGTCTGCCTTTTTCTGACTTAGTCACTGATTTTGGCAACCCTCGATATACTTTTTTTGTTTGGTTTGGTTTTAGTTGTATTAAGAGAGTTAGACTGTGAATACTCAGTGTGACAGACAATGAATTTCAGCCTTACTCTGTGTCCTCACTGTGATATCCTGCTGGATTGTGTAGGGAAAACAGTTACTATACAAACATTAAGCAAGCAAGACATAGCCATGTGCTCTTTAATTGCATCTATACTCTATAAAACATACCGGGTAGTTTCTTTTAGTAGAAGTATATATGAACTATTTAATATATGAAGTACTTTTTTATATGGACTGGCTATCACAATTTCATAGAAATCCTGATGTCAATATCTTTCCTTTCTGTATCAGTAGACCTCTGCAACCCAAACCCTTGTGGAGCCTCGGCTGAATGTATTGCTTTATATAGCAATTATACCTGCCAGTGCCAATATGGATTCTACCATAAGGACAAGAATTGTTACCCAGGTGAGTTGCAGAAGGGCAATCTATATTTTTTGTTACTTCACAGATAACTGCTCAGGTGAATTTTGCTTCCCATATCCCTTGCTCTCATGTTATAACTGAAAGCAATCAGTCTGGGAAAGCGACTGCTGAATAATGCCTTGCTTTGCAGACAGCCACTGCTACAATGACCTAGATTGTTATCTGACAAAACAGTAACAGCCAAAGAGGTTAATGTGCTAGGAAGAGAAGGTGAGCTCTCTGTCAGGGGTGCTGGAAATTAAAATGAGTGAAAAGCAGGAAAAAATGCAAGTGTAAACCTGACATCAATATTAATGGCCAGGATTTAAAAAGGCTCAAACCCATGAAGACGTCTGAACAACTGTCTTGATTTTCCCTATTGCTAAACACTCATCACAGTCCTGTTGAAATGCATCTCTGAGATGCTGCTGAAGGCCAAGCATGTGAGCAAATGGGGCTAAGTATTTAAGTGCCAGCAAGCATGGTTCTCAAATTTACTTGTGAGCCTAAAGAAGTGGGTAGACACTTAATCACTTTCTCAGGTATGGTGAACCATGTTAGCTGCTTAGTGGCTGCAAATTTGGAGTCCTTAATAGAGGTATTTTCTCACTAAATGCTGTAACACCTTAGATGCAGTCTTTTGTTAGCTTCAGGCCATGCTTACAGTTTAACGCTATTGAGTTTCATAGTCTGGCTAGTTTGGTTGAGCCCAGGATCCTGCCTGCTTCCCAGATAGCCAGAGTACAATCCCCCCTTGTGGCTGAATTGACTAAGCAAACATTTGTCCCCTACTGATTCCTCCAGCATATGAAAAATAGCACTGATTGATTTCTGCATCACATTTCCCAAACTGTGAAGGCTGGAGAACTCTAAGGTGAAACCCGACTTACTTGAATGCTTTCTAATTAATTACTATTCTCTGTTCTCGTTCTAGGGCTAATATTCCCGGGAGTCATTATGCTGAATGCATCTTACAGTGATAGTGTTGAAACTGTAAATTCCATGCAGTATGAAGAAGTGTTCAATCAGTTAACAAAATTTGTGAGTGACGATGGTTGTTTTTTTCCTGTATATTTAATGCTATCTTGAATGGCATGCAGAGGGGATATACGCTGCCTTTAATGTGGAGCCTAGAATAGTTTCACTTGAGAAATCTACTTCTTTCAAAGCATGCTTCACACTAGAGCTATTCATAAAAGACTTGAATTTTGCCCTCAGATGAGTACATGCATGGCTCTTGCTGAAGTGAAGGGATGCACTTGCAATAAGTAACACCTGCATTTTTGGTGCCACTTCTATTCTGGAAAGTTCTCACATAAATTGCTCTTTATCTTTCATCATTCCCTTTCCAGAAACCATGAGGCTGAGCAACATTTTGCAACCCATTTAGTTTCTGATTAAATGTAAAAATGAACTGTTTTTTTTTTTTTGAAGAGAGCTATTGTTTCTACGGTGCACAAACTTTTCAGAATGGCTGTACATCTGTGTCTAAATACCAAAACAACAAGCCTACCAATATTAGTATTTTAATGCTATTAGTGAAATAGATATTACACATTCTGAGTATTCTATAGTTATAGATAAAATAAGGTAATGGATTTCCTGGAGAAATAAGATGAACATGCGATTCTACCAGACAGCTGACAAAAAATTTACCAAAGATTAATCAGAATTCATCAAAAGTGGTTATCAAATTCTTCATGTTATTATATTGCTTCCTATGAATGTTTTATTGGAAAGTAACCAAAAATTGCCCCTCCAAAATGTTAAAAAATATTTTCCTCCATGTTTTGTCCGACATTTTTTCATGACATGGATACAGAACTGCATGATATGCAGCACTAGAACAGATATGTAATAGTTTGCAAAAGTAAAAATAGCATAGAAAATAATTTGTATTTTTTTACAAAGAAGAATAGTTTACCTTTTATTTCAGTTGACTTAGACATCTTATCCTTTTTTCATGATGCCTTCTGCTTGTGTGGCAGTTGGAGGCAGCTACCTCCACCAGTCGTTCCCTGCTTCACACGGGCTGAGGGAGAGCAGTAACTTTTCTACTGACCCCATCCAACCTCCAGTGCTTTCATCAGTGCTGTGCTTCTCCCCACAAGATCAACCCCTGATGATCCCACTTCACCATATCTTAAGGACACGTGGCATCTGTGAGGATGCCTACTTCTCCCTCTTCCCTCTACTTGTACATCGGTTGGTACCGCAGAGATGCCTTTCTAAGCAATGAGTCTGCAAGGGAGCATCTGTAGCTATCCAGGGAGTCAACCCTAATGCACTGCCTGACATTCATTCAACTTGTGTCTCTCCATCCCTCTGCTGCTCTCCTGTATTCCCTGTTCTACAGCACCACCCCACCGCTCCTCTTCTGCAATACCTTGAAGGGTGGATGTGACTGATCAACTTGCTTTATTTGTGCCTATAGTAGTATGTTCTGGATTAAAGCTACAGCGGAAGCCTCAGTGCTTCCTGTGATTTTGGTCTATTTTTCTACTTGCCTTTAACTCCAATTCATTTATCTTTTACAGTTTGAAGATGCCTTCACTGGTTTAGAAGGCTTTGAACAGACTGTCATCACGAACATTCAGTAAGTTGGCCAGTTTGGATTTTGCACAGTGCATACTTCCCACACACCCCATTTTAATCTGTTTCCCATGAAGTACTCGGTTCAAGAGAGGATATGGGATGAGTTCAGTTCAGTGCATCCTGTTAAATGCAGCCGTTCTTGTATTTTTAATGTTTCTGGCATGCTGGCCCCATATTTACCCCATGGATTTCCAATATGTCTGTGAAGTGGGCTGGCTGAGACAGGTCCACAGTGGATCTCCCACTTCTAGCACCATGTAGGATATAGCACCGTGCTATAACTAGCAGTCCTTGTGATATCTGACATGCCTCTGAAACTGTAAGTTAACTCTGAGGTTCCTGTGAACAGGTCCAACGTTGAGTCCCAGTTTAATTTAAGAAACACCCTCATTGCAGAAGCTTACTGCATCTCCTTTTGCATTTGCTCGTGTCTCCTGATGGCAGGCTGAGCAAAGATGTTATTGAATGGGCTGTGGTGACTGTAGCTGTGGGCATAGGTCCTTTGCTGATCTAGATGGACAGTGTAAGATGTCCCTCTCTTCCCATCCCCGTCTGTTACAGCTTACTGCCCCAGAGCTCTGCCAGCTCCTCTGTGAGTGCTCCCTAACCCACGTCAGGACAAACTTGTCATGCTAGCGCACACAGCAATGTAAACCCTTTCAGCGAACCCCATGGATTAAGCAGTTAAGCAGACTGTTGCTCTAGCAGGGTTATGAGGGCAGTAACTTTCAGTAGAGTGGTTGTGACAAACACATGGGGCACAGTACCATCTTAAGTCACTACAGCAATCTACCACCTAAAGGTATTTCTATGCATATCCCAGAAGCACAAAGTTCAGCTGAACAACAAGGTTCTCCAGCTCACGCCCCAGGGAGATAGTTGTCCAGCCGAACCCAACCTAGCTAGCAAGCAGTTAGCATAGATACCTCTACATTGCAAACAGACCCTTCTGAATTCATTGCCGGCATACCCTGAATTATCCTCACCTCGCTTCAGGTTGGGTTTTGCATGTCTTGCCTGGATGACACCACAGGCTGACATGAGCACGTAAAGGTTAGTGTCTAACAGATGAGGTCCTCCACACTGCAGCTGGCTTGAGGCTAGCCCAGTAAAAAAAAAATCAGTTGCATGCCAACAGCACACAGAGGAGTGGTGTTAACATTAAATCCAACAGCCTTTTCTTACCAGATACCTATTTACATCTGGATCTGCTGAAAAGATGGATTCCTCAGCAAGACTTGAACTTATTTTCAGGTGTCTTAGCAGCTACCTACATTGTGGGATGACAGCAGCTAGGGGAGAGGGGGAGGTTTGGCAGAAATCTTTTGTCTTTGCACCTAGCTTGCTATCCATGTGGATTGTATGAGTCTTTAAAATAACACTATCTGTACTTTTCAGATATCCAAAAAAAGTCAGAGCTTCTCTTTCAACGAATGTAACAGTGATAAACCTGTTTATGGAGAACGCAATTGTAACCAAGGAGCAAGTTAGTGAGGCAATAATTAATGCAACAGAAAATTTACCCTATGTCTCCGACTACAGAGGTATGTAATTCCTTACTGTGGAAACAAGTAATCAGCAGAAACAGATGTTCCTATCTTCAAAGCTGGTTAGAACATTTCTGTATGCAGCAAAGCCCACCACAGCATAAGCCTTGTTGATTTTAAAGACCTGAATGTTCAATCTTGGGTAATTTTGAAGACTGAACCATTGGGTGCTGGCCTTTTTTGTCTTATTAAGGCTTTCTACTTCCTGTGTAAAGGAGAGAAGAAAAATACTTATTACCAAGTAATCAATGGCATGTTGATTTTAACCTCCTGAGTGTTAAGTGGCTGGAAAAATCAGGACAAAATATATAAAAACATATATTGTGCTTCTGAGAATAAGCCAGTATTTTACTGGCAAAATAGGATAAAACTTTCTTTAGACTTCTTCCATAATTACCCATGGTAATTGAAATGAGGTCTCACTGATTAGCTACTGAGATAAGTGATTCATTGGTCTAAATGAGTAAAGCCTTGTGTTACTAGAAGTGTCATACTTGGAGAATTATTTTGTGAATAAAATACAGATTTTTTTTTTTTTTTTTTTTTTTTTTGTAATATGCTCCTGTTTTGAAATCAACTTTTGCAAAAGGTGTAGCTAATACTTAAATGAGTCCATTTCATGGCTTCATGGCTTATGGCCTGAGTTTGGTCTCTGAAGGTGACTGTATCCACCTCAACCATGACATTTCCTGTGTGCTAGTCCTAAAGGTGCAGGGAAAATGGAAATAGAAAAAACCTGAGTGTTCACAAAACACCAGTACAATCACATCCCTCCACTGCATGCCACCCACTGAGCTTTGTAACCTGTTACTGCCACTGGGACATGGATCTAAAGGGCAACACGTTGGGAAAACAGCATAGTAATATTGCCATGAAATGAGTTGCATGCTCATAAACTATGTAGAACCGTATGGGATCTGGGCCTCACAGGTCAGTTGTAGAAAAAACTAAGGGAACGGTGCTGGGGTTTTGCTATAGTTTTTTTAAGGTCAGTCCGAAAGTCAGTGTTCTGAATGTGAACTAATGGGTAGAATTTCTCTCTTCATGGACTTTGGGGCAGGCAGGTTTGGAGGCTGTTGTAGAAGGCTGAGAAACAGAAGGTCAGAAGATGGGATGGAAACAGAACTTAACTGGTAAAGGGCAAGGGAAAAGAAAAGCCTGGTCCAAATGCCTGCAGTATCAATGTCCCCCCAAAAAAATACTTAAAAGTTTTTTTCAGAACTGCTAAATAATTGGTTTATGATTTACGGAGCAGGTGCACTGCTTTCTATAAAAAGATGTTATTAGTACTCAGTTTGCTTCCTGACTGTTTCTCTTTTAAAGTTGCAAACTATTGTGAAGTTTATAATTGTGACAACAAAACAACAGACTGTGAAGAAAATATGTTTCCAGAATGCAAATGCAAAAGTAATTATTCAAAGACACAATGGGATGTTTTGTCTTGTTCAGGTAAGAACCTTGCTACTTTATCTATCCCTAAAAAGCTGACCTGGTTATTCCCTGTCTCAGTCCCTATTGTATAAGGGCGCTCCGCAGAAATGCCAACCTCTAAAAATCAGGGAATGTGTGTCTTATTAAGAAAGCCATAGAAACACATTCTCACATTTCACTTTAAAGACATCCATAATTCTATTCCAGTAGAATAAACTACTAAGGCCTGGCAAAATCATCACTGAAACCAGTGAGTAAGCAACTCTTTAAATGCCTTGTTAAACTCTTGGTCAGAACTGAAACCTAAATAGGTAAAATACAGAACAAATTGAATCCTATATTCACAGCCTTCTCTGTTAGGACATATTTTGTGAATAAATTCTACATGCTACCTGGAGGCAGCTATGGGAATACTAACAGAACTGGAAGTCTCATGATACACTACAAGGATCTGTTAAAGCTCTGTCCCTTGTTAGTAGTTCTAGGATTGCATTACCTGTGTTTAGAAAGGCTTTTGTGGGAAGAATGATTTATGTGATTTTTAGGAACTGTTAGTTGTTGGGGTTTTATTTGCATGTTGGTTTTGAGTCTTTTAATGAGTATCTGTTTATATTTTTAGCTATCCTCCACAGCCCTGAAGTGTACCTTACTTTCTTCCTATGAAAACTAAAATTTTCACACTACAGAAAAAAAGTCTAAGATATGAGATTTTAAGAAAAACTACAAATATTGCAAACACTCATGATAAAATCATGAAAGCTGGCTACAATAAAGGCCAGTGACATGTGATCCAGTGTAGGCCTTTGTGGCCCCTAACCTGTCTAAATCTGATCCAGTTTTAGATCAGTTGCAATACAAATGATCTGCTGTGAGATCAAACTGCAGGTCATCGCTTGCCTCTGTAAGATGCAGCCTAGCCAAATTTCCATTCTGGTGAAGCTGGATAGTTTAAATAAAGACTGTTTGCTTTTAATTTTGCACTTTTGTATTTCAGTTTCTGTTCTACGTAGGTATAGCCCCAAGGAAGCCATTATGGTGCTTTGAAGCACAACAAAGTTGTGTGTGTTTACATTGCAATAAAAAAAAAAAAGGAGGGAGGCAGAATTTTCTCCAATGTTGATTTTTTTGGGAGCTATCTTCAATTTACTTTGTATTTTTTCCCTCTGAATATACAGATTGCAGTAATGACTGTACTGATAACGAAAATGAGTACTGTGCAAAAGTAGAAGGGGTTCCACAATGCATATGCAAGCCTGACTTTCAAAAGAACAATGAAATATGTGTACCGTGAGTACTCAGCTTCTTCTTGTGTTCCTGTGTTCTAGGCAAAGATAGGGAGAAGAACATCTAACACAGGGTCACCCTCTGCAGCTATGTGAATCAGAGAGGTGCCTGAGGTGGTTAACAGGTGGACAAATTCCCATGGTGTCACAAACTATGGCATTTTAACTGCTTGGCATTAGCGTGACATTGGTGTGCATTCATCACACCTCAGAGGAAAGTCAAGGAGATCCAAGATCATCTGAGAGGCAGTGAAGAAGATAAACTAATTCACGCTTATTTCGTGGGTTGCTGACATAAACTATTCCCTCAAAGTAATTAAGCCATGAGAACTAGTATGCTGAAGCATTTAGTAAGCAACAAGCATTACAGCAAGACTTGCCTCAAATCCCTGGAAAGGTTCCACTGAAATCGGTGGGCACTCTGTTCCCTGATAACTTTCAGACCTGTGTTATCTCGTCTTAGTTTTCTCTCTGTGATTAAATCTGCCAGCTCAGGATCAGAACAGAGCAGTGGTGTTTGCTGCTGAAGCTGAGTAAGTGACTGGTTGTGCTCTGCTCCTGTGGATAAGCAGAGGGACCTTGCTCCCCATATCCATTAATTCAGCTCTTTTTGTAATCATTGCTGATACACACTGAACACTTCTTACCATATAGTTGATATATTTTAAATATAAAAAACGAACATGGGAGGAAGATAAAGAGCTGCCAGTCCTTATAGACCTTACATTGAGGCTTTTGATTAAGACAGTGGGTAGCAATTCCAAGTGGTTCAGAGGTGCAGGGCTTAGTTCTTTGGAGAAATTAGGCCCTTTTAACATTTTTCAGGTGGAGAACCTGAAACTTGGAGTGCCCAGCTCATCAATCATTACAAAAATCTTGGATTGTTTTACTCTAACAATGAAATTAAGAATTCAATATTAAGATAGCATTAAAGAGGAAACCTGCAATGAACACACCTTGTGGAGAAATTGCTCATAAAAGGTGGAAATATACTATTGTTTTGTGATCATCTACTTAACGACATTATCTTTCTTTTCTTTCTTTCCCCTTTTTCTTTTTTTCTCTCATGCAGTTGTCCAGTGGGCTATTCTGGGGACAACTGCAATAACAGTAAGTACAAGAATTCCTGATTTTTAGTTGTAGCATGGAAAAGTACCTGGTAATGTTTAATCTGCCTGAGATAACAAAAATAACAAGTAAGAGTCTTGAGGGGTGCCATCATCCTGTATTGATACCAGGAAAATGTTAGAAAAAAAAAAAGAGTGAAATTCCACTGTTGCCTTCTTGAAAATCCTTCTTGAAACTCATGTTCAGACAGACTCATGTTCAGTATTTCCTCTAATGACCTCTGCATTAAGTCCAGTGGTTTTTAGTCAAACACAGGTTATTTGACAGAAAAGCATTTAGTCCTCATCTAAAGACATGCAGTGCTGAACTCAGCACCACTAACGGATAGTTTCTCCTGTAATTAATGACTCCCTCCAAACATCAGTGGATTTTCTCTCATTTGAAATGTTTCTTCTTTAATAACCAACCACTGGTTCTTGCTTGTGCTTTACCTTGCAAGCACTGCATAGTATCTAGTACGCTATACCAGCGAATACATCATGGCCCCGACTGTGTTATCCCATCATTGTAATCACGTGGACAAGCTAACCAGATGGGCCTCCCAAAAATTTTTCCCTTTCCAGTTTTGTGGCTGTTTGCTGCACCTTCTCCAGTTTCCACCTTCATATAGTTTAGGAGAAGACATTCTTCATGCCTTCCAGTGTTTGCATGTGCCTAAATTCAGAACATCTAATACAGTCAAAGGCAATTTGGAAGCCAAACATTTACGGTTCTTCACTTCTCACAACTCCTTTGGCTTTATTTGAGCAAAAGGTATATCCTCATGTGGCCCTTTGGAGTCTCACACTGCTGCATTCTTCAACTTATACATATTTAACATAGCTGTGTCTGCAGCTCTGAGATCTTCAAGGGTTTGCTTCTGGTTTTGCCTAAAAGTTTTGGAGATTGGCTAATGGTAGTTGTAGGGCAGCACAGTGATTCTTGCCAGTTGTAAATATTTGGCAGGAAGAATATTTTTCGTCACATGGGACCTATTTTCCTGATAAATTTTTGTGAATTTTAAGACTTTTTTCATAAAGCAAATTAAAATGCTAAATTGGTGCAAAATCAACACATTGTGAATTTAAATGCAAATTTGGGACCTGCTGATGATAAACTCCATTAACAGCCTTATCTTCTCCACACGGCACTTGGTGGGTACTGATGTAAAAAGTTTGCTGAGCAATCACCAAGGACACTTTACACATGTGTTTGGCATAACATTCTTTCAAGAAATCATATTCCTTGTTGTCTCGGTGTATGCTCCTATGATTAAAGGTGATGCATCTTTCTGCTGGTAATGGCACAGTTGGTGGTTTCATGTTGTGTATCTCCAGTATAGGCATTCAGTGTATTAAATGGCAAACTCATAAATCCAGACTGGAATCTTCAAGTAGGTACCACCAGGAAGGTTGGTAGCTCAAGAGACTGTCTTACTCTTCACATCCTTATCTTGAAATTATGCCCTGTGGGACACAATTCTTTTTTCTTTTTTTAACTTACAATGGCTACGCAGAGCTAAGACTAGGTTTTAGTAGCAATTCCATTCACAGTTGAAGGAAAAGATACAGAATTCATGTCTTCCTCCCTTAGTCATGCTAGTTCTACAGCAAGATCAGTGAAAATGAATTTTCCTTTCCAAACATTTATGCAGATATGGGATGTTTATGCAGTGTTCATAGTGCCACATAACAGACACCTCAAATCAGCATGCTTTATGTGCCTAGGGCATTGGAAGAGCCTATTTGACACCTAACTGCATATTTTAGCGGCAATACCAGCTTAAGCAACTCTTACACCCTCTCCATTGTTCCTGTCCCTCAGCTATAACTATGTGTGAAGCCATTAAATGCATGGGATTAGAAACCTGAGCTGGGATCAAAACAAACATCCAGAAGATCAGTTCCTTAATTTACATCTTTCTGTGTCCGCAGACAGTTGTCCTGAGACAGCACCAGGAGCTTGGGAATGCATAACATCTTTCTCTCCTCTTTCTCTCTCCCTTCCTCCCTTCTTTTTTTCTTTCTATCTCTCTTTAAAAGTAAGAGGACAGGGACGGGACTTGGTTTTCAATATTTACCATGAGTTTTCAATTGATGTTTCTTGTTTGTTTGTCTGGTTTTTTTTTTTTTCAGATAGAGAACTCATCCTTATAATAGTGGGTACAGTGTTTGGAGCCATCATCTTGAGTTTAGTGATAGCAGTGTCTGTTGTTTCAGTAAGGTAAGAGTATTTCTTACAATTATAGAAGCTGCCTTGCTGCATGTTTGTGTGGAACTAAGCAGAAATTTAGAGAGGGGCAGGGCTGCGAATGTGATTGTGTGCCTAGTTGGGCAGACAAGTTAATTTGTGTCATGTAGCCATTAGAATTTGGTTTTGCCTGTGTGCTCTTCCCAGAAGTATTTATTCTCTTACAGTGAATTTGATTATGAAAGCTTCAGCCAAGTCTTGAAAACACATACCAGACCCATTAATCCTAATCCTGCCCTAGCCAGTACTGATACGTCATCTGTATGAGACCAAAGAAGGATGTTGATATCTGAAAACTGTGTGGCCCAAATTCAGACCCTCTGCAGCTTTCCCTGCTAGCACTTCAGCTCAAGGCTTGGCATGCCCCTTTCAGCTCAATACAGGTGGCATTTCCAGCCAAACATCCCTTTAAAGCTTGCTGTTCCTGGTGTACTGGCAAATTCCCAGTTGCAGTTGCACCTCCTCACTTCTCTCCACACAATAAATATAAAACACTCAAGCAGCTCCTCTGCCTTCACTCTCAGTGCTGCCCAAGTAAAGATGCCTACAAGACTGCCCATAGCAGGCATAGCTCGGTAGCGGTGGCATGAGCTGGTGCCGAGTGTGTGTGTCATGTATGGACTTGAGGTCACAGACAATTCAAATGCATTATTTCAGTGTCCAGCTTTGGCTGCGGCACGAGGGCAACTTTACTTAACTGGGTGTAATGAATGCCCCATTTCTTCCTCTGAATAGTCAGTCAGAGCTAGTGGTGCTCAAGGAAACTCCTTCACTGTAGGAACTAGTTGAAAGAGGCCAAAGTTCCCCTCTGCCTCTCCTAGCAGTTTAGCCCCATCTGTGATAAGAGATGCCAAACTTTGTACTCTATCATTGGTAACAAGGGTTTTGCAATAGGTATGCTAGAAAAATCTGTTGCATGTTTCAGAACAGGACTAAGCATTCAAAATAAGGTGGGAGTAGACAACTCAATAAATCGGACTTCCTCAATAAGTAAGGTACACTAAAAGTTCTTTTAAAACCTCCTTTGTTCTTTCATTCCCTCTGAAGAGCCAAACACAAACAAGATCCAGAGAAGAAGAGCCTGATAAAGTCAGGATATTCCAACCCAAATACCTCTGATGATAGACAGAGCACGATGTTCCCCAGAGTCCAGACCACTTCTGGCCATGGAAACCCAGGATATCAGCCAAACAACCCGTATGAAATGCGTTCTACAAATAGAGGTCGTTTTCCGGACAGGGATTATGATGATATGGTAAGTGTTTCACACAGGCCTACAGGAATTGCATTCCTGAACTGTAGTGTTGTGGGCTACAGACGTTGTTGGAACCTAAACTCCACTCTGTCCATCCTCCCTTGATCTAGAAGGCCAAAGTGGTATGAAGGTAACCAAACAACTGTAGCTGCAGCTGGAAAAAAAATCTCTTAATGCAGAGATCAGCACTTATCTTACGAAGGTCTTTCTAAAGCCCCAGTAGTCATCCTTGAGTCACAGGAGGGATATGTGAAAAGCTAGGATCAAAGCAACAGTTTGGCTGCCCGGTGGTCTGCTGTGCTATGGGACATTTGTCTTCATTGACCGAACACATCCTTCAGCACAGGCGTGCGTGCAGGCATCATGGGCTCTTACAACCTGTGCTTCTTTTAAGGCAGTTGTAGTGTCAATAGGTGGCACTTCCCAGATGCAGCGTCGTGCAACATTCATGGTCAGCTTAAGCTGGCACAGCTGCCCAGAGGGTTGGTGTCCTCCCACCCGCTCTGTCACCGCCTAGTTCACAGCAAGAGCCTCTGCGGTTGCTGCAGCATTGTAAAGGGGTAAAGTGTAAAGTGCCATGAAAAAGCTAGCACAGCTTTTGCACTGATATAGCCCAAAGGAGCCTGTTCAGCAGAGGCATGTCATTCGCTGGAAGGTGTGCTCTGAAAAAGCTGCCTGTTTTATCTTTGAACTCTGCAAAGGAGCTGCGGAGGGAGCAGGGGCTTGAGAAGTGCTACGCTGCGATATGATTGATTTGCGGGGTTCTGCATGCATCGAGTAAATAGAAAGCACGTTGTCCATTCAAATCTTGTTTAAACGACTTTCTAGTTCCATCTCTGTGGTGCAAGAAACTACACCTGTTTAGTGAAGAAAATCTGTTTAACTGTAATACATTTACATGTTTTGCAGAATTGAGGCCTAAACCGTGATAGAAGCAACAGAGAAACCTGATGTGTTTTTTTTTTAAAAACCAACAACGCCCTGTTTTTAAAAAGCTGCCAATTAAGAGAAGAAAACCATCTATTTACTTAGTTGATTGATCAGATTCACACGGATTTTGGCATTTCTAACTTTCCAAAGACATCAACTTTTCACTGATTAAAATCTGCCTGTTTGGTTTTCCTTGAGGGCTGGTGTGTCACACAGGAGGGGCTATCATGTGCAGGGTGCTACATGCTGAACTATTCTGAGAAAGGAGCTTTCTGACCCAGAGCTACTCTTTATTTCTTTTCTTTTCTTTTCTTTTCTTGTCCAAATTCTCTGTAGTACGAAATATCACAGGACCCTGAGGGCTTTAGGATGCAGAGCAGATACTAAGAGACCAAAGCCATAGAAGGATGGATGACCATCACGACAATGAGTCAGACCAAACACTTTCACAGCCTCTCACCAATGCAGTTACTTCAGCAGAAGAGACAACAAAGTCCATAACCCCATATTCTCTGAAGATTTTCTAAAGGAAGATGCCTACTTGAAAGAGATCATGGACAACTCTCAGAAATAAGGGAAAAATGAAGCAGAGGGTAGGGAGAAGAAGAGGACTTTTGAAAGAACTAATGGGCTCCAATAAACGTTAGACTTCTTTCAGGAGGTCAGTACATTGGCAAGAGAATGAGGATTTTAACCCCGCTGTTTTTCAGTTCTTCTGGAAGATCGTCCAAACAATATGTGTAATGCCGAAAAATGTCAGGACCCAGAGCTTTGCCTGTATTTGTGCTCACTTCATTTCAGCTACGGGAAGTCTGCACGGCTTTGGGCAGATCAAAACTGTTCTTCATGAGAACCTAACCTGTTTCTCTTTAGTCTATCAGGTACAATATTTTTCCTCTCCTCAATCCCCCAATATTTCATGTCTGAAAGCATTCAGTTCAGGTCTCTGCTGATGTGCGTTGTGTGAGACAATGGTACTCGTCTGACCTTTTACACAGCCTTCCTTCCCATTACAATGACAAGCAACAATGTCTCCAAACAAACACTATTGTTCTCCATCTTGCACAACTCCATTGAATATACATTCTCAGCTCCTGAGGCAAGTGTCAGCACTGTTTTTTCTCTTGCACTCTTTATGTTTTGATTGAATGATCTTAAGGTTGGGTGGGGTATTTTAATTTCTTACATACACTCAATAAATCTGTCTGTAAAAGAATCAACAATTTACTGTCCTTTACTGAGTGTGCATTATCTACTGACTAGCATTAACGTTTCCTTATATATGTAAAATATATATATGCACAAATATATTCATATATTTATAGGTTAAGTTCATTTAAAGCATCATTTAATTCCATGTTATATTTTGTGTTTTGGTTTTTATATATACACATTAACTTTTCCTATTAAACATTATTGTTTCTCAGTACTAAGGCTTTCATATGTTGCTGCCCAATGGTGTAAGCACTTTTCCTACAAGTCCAGAGTTATTTTATGTTAAAACTTGAGCAGAGTTTAGACACAAGCGTGCATAGCTTGGTTGCATCAGCACTGAGCTTTCACTCAGAAGTTCTGATCAGAAATATTATTAAACCTAACGAAGCCAAAATGTTTATTGTTGTAAGGCTGGCACTAATTTTCTGTGATTGCTTTTGGTGGGAACTGGGTACTTAGTGCAGCTGGGTCTCCTTTGAAAATGCTGGACAAGCTGCTCTCTGTGATGGCAGCTTTGTGTGTATGGGTCTGTTAATGTCACACAGATGAAAAAAGAAGTGTCTTTCAGCTTAAATGACAAGTTAGGGGGCCAGTGGTAGAGAAGACTGTATGTGGCTGTAGAGGTTACCAGGATGCACATGTAGATGGATTGTTTGGTGCTCTCGGTGATCAAAACCAGCTCCCACTTGCCAGTTATGCAGTTGAAAACTGGAAACTAAACTGTCCTGATCTTTCTCTTGTGGCTTCTCTAGCAACAGAAGATAGACCTTGCTTTCTCTGAACTGCCTGCAACGAGCAGGAGTTCAGAAGTAGTCTGGTGAGAAAAGGTGCCATTTTCTCTCTGTTGATTTCCTGAGTTTTCACTGTTTCTTTCTTCCAGTTGACTCCTGTCCCCTTTGCTGCTGTCACCTGGCTGCACAGCGCCTGCCGTTGGCAGGTGTCTGTAGGAGGCCAGGTTCTGGTGGCCTTCTTTACCCTCCCCTGGCTATGTACGTCTCAACATGAACAAGGTGACCTTTACTCCGTGTGAGCAGGGCAGCTGGATTTAGCTATTCATGGTACCTTATTCAAGGGATGGTAGAAATTTGGTCTTATTTTCTTCACTTTTCCTCTGACAGTACTCACCCGTGAAGAGCAAAGCAAGGCATGGTAGCTACCCTTAGCACAAGAGGCAGAGAGAAACTGTCCTTCCTCCAGCTAGAAAACCCCTACAAGGGGGACCAGCTCCCTTCCCCAGCAGTTTCATTAGTGTATGGCCCCCCATGCCTGCTGTCCCCTTCTTTTTCTTTGAGCCCTGTATTGCCCCACCATTCCCTGGGGTGAAGGAGATGTTACCTGCTTCTAATCCCTCTGCTAAGTCCTTTCCTTTTCTTCTTTTTCCTGACTTTTCAGCAGCAGGAAAATGTTCTGCTGCCAGCAAAACACTCCAGGGAGTTTGAACAGGGTGGGACACTGAAAAACGGGTGGGATACAGGCAGAACAAATAGCAAAAGGTCAGGAAGCTCAGTGTAGAATTCTACTTCGTTCAGCCGGCTGCTTCTGCTTGGATACCCCCTCCTCCCCTTCTTTGTATGGCAGACTGAAAGGGGGAGTCTCATAAAAAGATTTCTCTATATCAAGAGTAACAGCCCATGCATCATGGTCTTTCACTGAGGTAAATTGCCTGGTCCCATCAGCTTAGCGCAGAGGATCCTTAAAATACCTGTAACGGGAGCCTGCTACAGAGGCATGTGAAAAGGCTTTTATGTGTTATCTCTTATTCTTTCTCAAAGCAATAGTGGTTGGAAATACGGCTGAAAGCTCAACGAGAAACGAAACTTTAATGCAGTAAAACTTTATTGAGGGTGTGATATCTAGACATTTGCTGTCATTGATAATAAATGAAGCAAAAATAGTGGGGTGTTTGCGTCATTTAACTGCAGAGGAATTTTGATTGCTCTAGTTCAAAGCTAATTTCTGCAACTGCAACCAGTTCTCATTTAGCCTGTGCTGGGGAGGGGCTATCAGATACTACTGTAAGCCTACGACTCTTTAGCATTTCAAAGGCCGCTACAGCTATTTTATCTGGACTGGAATTCTGTACCTAAAGGGCAAACTCTCAGATATTTCACTTCTCTTTGGCTATTAGCAATGTGTGATCCTGTTGGGAAATGTGATCATGGAAAATAGCTCATTGTGGTGTTTTATGAGTGCTGTCGCTAGGCTCATGCTTTGTTTCAGCTGCCCATCCTTCCAAATCGAACTGGGCAAGGGAAAGGGAGCTGAGCACGACCCTCACCCATCCATCGGTGTGAGAGAGGACATGCCTGCAGACAGGGTGAGAGGCTTCGGGGAACTGCCAAAACTCATTTCGCATCCTGGGATCTCCCATCCACCAGCTCCCCAGAGATACAGGGTGTCCTGCTGGCAAGTCCGGAAACCGTATTTGTTTGGCACATCTGCACAAGGTGTACTAATTAGTGCTAAAGGAGTTGGGACAGAGGTTTGCACACTTATAACACATACTTGCATAGAGGTATTGGGATTGCTGAAGTCACATGCCATTTGTAAATTATTTGGATATGCCTGAGCATAATCAAGCCACGCATGGTGGTAGGGGAGGGTATGGTGCTGTGGATGGCTGTGGGGTCAAAGCCTGGGTCTGGGCAGCTGCCTTAGAGAGGCTGTGCCACAGTGGTGTTATGGGACAGTGGGGTAAGGATGGGCTTAATCAGGCCTGATGGATGTTGCACTGTTCGCACTGCTTATGCCTGAAACCAGCCTCGAAAATGAGACATCAAACCCTGCATCCAAAGTCCAGCATCCAAATTTGCATGTGAAAGGCAGCACCGTTCAGGCCTGAACGCAGGAAGCATTTCGCATTTTTCTGNTCGCTACAGCCCAGGCTGCCCATGAGTTTGACACTGTCTACCAGCCCCTCCCTGTTGGTAAGCACAAGGTCCAGCATAGCTCCTTTCCTCGTTGGTTCCTCAACCATTTGGAGAAGGAAGTTGTCCTCAATGCAATCCAAGAACCTCCTGGATTGCCTATGCTTGGCTGTGTTGCCCTTCCAACAGATGTCAGGGTGGTTGAAGTCACCCATGAGCACCAGGGTCTGTGAATGTGATGCCACCCCTATCTGTCTATAAAGGGCTTCGTCCACTGGGTCTTCTTGGTCGGGTGTTTTCCTAATATCCAATCTAAACCTCGCCTGGCATAACCCATTTCCTCTTGTCCTATCACTTGTCACCAGGGAGAAGAGGTCAGCCCCCCCCTCTCTATAACCTCCTTTCAGGTAGTTGTAGAGAGTGATAAGGTCTCCCCTCAGCCTCCTGGTACCAGAAGCCCCTGGTACGGAGAGCTTTTAGGGAAACTCAGGCGAGGGCTGAAGGGACTCAGGCAGATGCCCCAGTGAGCATCACTGTCCCTAGCTGGTTTTGGTCAGACCACCTCAGCTTCATCCCAGGCTCAGGAGGGTGACTGGACCCTGGCACAATGCAGGGACAGAAGATCCTGCTTGAAATTTTGGGTTCATGAGCCCAGGACCACAAACCACAGAGAGGCAAGCGAGGCAAGCCTAGCACTGCTTCATTCATCCACCATCCCTGTGAGAGGAGGATGTCATTTGTCAAGTTTGGCAACTGCCAAGTCATCAATTGCTATTTTTTCCCCAGTTTCTCATCCTTCACCTTTTTTTTTTTAGCCCCTGTTTCAAAGCCGTGTGTCTGGTGTTTGCGGATAGAGCAGCTTTGCTTATTAAGGGTTTCCAGGAGGATTAAATTGACTTCTCACAGGTTTTGGGGGTGTGAGCTGAAGATGCTGATTTTTGCAGCAACTGATCAAAAAAATACCCAACCTGAAAATCCCAAAGTGGTCTAAGAACAGGGAAACCCACAAAACATGTTAGCTTACAATTAAACAGGAAATAAATAGGGCTAAAAATAAGAATCTGTAAATTACCTTGCAGAGGATGCTCTAACTGCTGATAAAGGGCTCTTCAAATATCTCAAAGGCAGCAAGGAAGTCAGTGGAAATGCTGATGACAAGGGTATAAAAGGGGCAGACGGGGATGATGAAGACATAGCAGAGGAGCTCAGGGATTTCTTTTGTGGCTGTTTTTACAGCTGAAACTGTTGGGGAGCTTCCCACACCCATCACACTCTGCAATGGATCAGTGGGAAGAGCCAGAGCAATTGCAAGTAAAAAGGTAACATGGAGTAAAGAGTTAAGTGAGTGAAGTAATTGGGTAACAGGAGGTATCAGGTGAAATAGATAAGATGATTGTTAATAAGTGACCAGGACCAGGTGGCTCACTGAGGGGACTCAAAGGAGTGGCATAGCCTAGTGGTATTGGGGTGTTGTGGTGCCCGGATGTGTTCCCAGGCACAACCAGCCCATTGCACCCCATAGACTCACTGGGACATGCTGAGCCATCTTTGATGGGTCTCCAAAGCCGTTGACTTGGGGTGGCAGCCCAACACCCTCCAGAATTAGGGGTTACGCAAAGCTAAAGGAGGTCAGCGTAAAGCAGACAGAAAAAGAAATATTTCACAGGCGCAGGTGGTGAATTCGTTGTGGGATGCTCTGTCTGCAGGTTCAAAAAGAGGTTAGGCAAATTCTGAGATACAAATGCATGACTGAGATGTATACCCTCTAACAACAGGATGAGAAAGTAGAGGCGCTGGAGGAAAGGCCTGTAAAAGGATCCAGGCCCCCCAGGATAGCCCCTCCTTTTGCAGCCCCCAGAGCAGAGCCTGGACCAGGGGGACATTTCTCACCTTCTGAACTGATTGACCTGCTTTATTCAACGGCAGCACAGGCTGAAAGGTGATGCCTGGGACGTATGTACATAATGTGTCTTGTGTACCTTATTTGTGCCCAGGTTGTTCATAAACCGCGGAGAGGCAGGGTAAGGTGCTGTACGCCAGGCTCTTTACTGTTTATGTAATCAGCCTCATAAAAGAGGCAAGGGAAAATTTTTGCAAGCAAATAACTCAAAAAATGCAAAATACTTCCTGCTTTTGAGCCCAAAAGGTGCTGCCTTTCACACACAAGCTCCAAAGAGCAACCTCTGGAGAGCAAAGTCTATTCCTCTCCACAAAAAGCAATCCAAGACCAACAGCTCCCACCCTCCCTCTCCTGGTGGAAGCTAAACAGCTTACCAAGGAGCTGTGCCTCACTTGCTTCTCTGCGTCCCCAAGCCCCAGACAGTGTCCCCCATGGTACCTGCCAAGGTGGGCAACATCAAGGGGAACAGAGAGCAAATGTCTGCCCAGCTGCTGGCCCAAACATGCCAGAGGTTTCCCCAGGGCAGCTGGGAGACTTGCAGGGCCAGATAAGGTGGAAAGAGGGAACTGAGAGGAATAAGAATTTTTGCCCAGGACTCTAGAGAGGGCTGTGGCGGGACCAACATTGCTTTTGGTGGACATCTATGGCAACTGAGCCTTTTCTTCCTTTTTTTTTTTTTGCCTGTTCTGAGACACTGGTACCTCTGGTAGCACCCTGAGGGACATTTGTGCCAGCTGATTTCCCAGTTTGGTCATTGCTTTGGAAGTCAATTTTCTAAAGTGACATTAACAGCTTCCCAGAGTAATGTCCGTCATGTCTTGGTGGGGTGGGGAGGGTGAGGAAAGCTCTCAGCCCTCCTGAGATGGTTCCCCTAGACCCTCGCCGGTGTCATTGCTGCCTGCGCTGTGCCTGCTAACATGAGCCTGGTTAAACATTCAGGAATCTCTGCCTCTCCTTTAGTTGTGCACATCCGAGTGTAGCTGGGGAAGGAAAGCCTGTTGCATGGAAAGGACATTGGAAAAAATCTTTCTCTGAAGTCCTTTATGCGTAGAGACCCTTTTATGGGGTAAATCAGCCAAAAATGTTAAAAAACGTTTCATATCTGGGACAGTCAACAAATTCAAGAGGTTATTATAGTGCTAAGGTACCTAATTCCCTCTCAAGTAGAGGAATGTTTAAATTGGTGGGAATCAGGGGTCAAGTCCAGGCAGGTATTTTGGAGCTAAACTTGTACTGACATTAATGGGAATACGGGTCCCTGGGGAAGAATTGCGGACCAGGGCCTATATATCATTCGTATAAATGAAACAGGGCTTGTGTTGCACATGTGTAACAGTACATTATTATTCTTTTCAAAGCAAGGTCTTTCCTTGTAGACTTTTCATCATTTCTCAACTGGTTTGTCCTTCCAAGGTTGGTGTGAACAGATTTTGCGGCAAGCTCATGCTGGGCCGAAACCGTTTGCCAGGAAAATAAGCAAAAAAACAGAGCCCAGTGATTTATTTCAGATAGCAATTAAATATCCAAGTGTCAAGTGAGATTTGAAAAAGCTGCATCAGGAGGGCTCAAACCGCACAGATCCAGGGTGAATTTCTTGGAGAGCCATTTGTATGTCCAGAGCACTCTGCTCGCCTGGGCGCTTGGGACCTGGGCTTTTACTCCCTTCAGTGGGAATTTTGCCAGAGATTTGAGTGGAGCTGAGCCCAGCTGGCTCTACCTGCCGACACATGAAATCATATTAAATGATGCTTCCCCCACACGCACGCATATGAAGGGGATCTCTTTGGGCTTTCCCTTCCACTTGGGTTTTAGGAGAAACCCTCTGCTAGATGCACCCATGCTTTGGTGGCTCTCCATTAGTCCTAATCAAAAGGGGTCCAGTTTTTTTGAGGCAAGATGTGCAGGAAGAGAGACTATTTCTTACTACACCGTGGTAGGCAGTAGGGACGAACCTCAGGCTACCAAACCTTCCTCCCTGGCCACAAGAGGGAGCTGGCTCTTTGCAGTTGCAGGGCAAGCCCCACGAAAAGCAAAACCTTTTAATGAGCACACTTTAATTGGGACTAACCTTTAACAGAGACCACAGGCAGTTTTCCAGTGAGCCGCTAATTTTTAATGCTCTCCTGTGTTACAGCCTTGTGCATCCCTATGTCCACCCCTTTGATGGCATGCTCCTTACTTCTGGGGATCAGGGCATATTTTTTTGGGTGGCCCGTGGCTGGACACATCCATCACCCATTTCAGTTCAGCACATCACTGAAGCCCTCCTGAAAAGAGCCGCTCAGGCAGCCAAGTGCCCCTCCAGAGCTGTAGGAACACCAAACCTTGCCAGGTTTGATCCAGCTTTATCGTCACTGTTTGAAGGACTCATGTTTATGTACCTTAGGGGCACAAGGAAAATCTCCCCTGTGTACCTTCCTTGTTTTCCAGCCCCACAACTCCAGGCATGGACTTCCACAGAGATTTTACTCTGAACCCTGCCTTTTTTCATGCAGGAGAGGGACAAAACTTAGCAAGATGACTTTAGGAGTTGTTCTCTGCTTCCCAGCAGTATTGCAACGCTGCCCTTCAGCAGGTCAAGAGTGGTAGCGTTGTTCTTGAGTAGCTGCAAACAGAGCTTGGTCCTCAGATGGTAAAAATAGATATTCTTATAACTATTTTTATAGCAGACAACAGCAACATGAGCAGCATCTTTAGCAAGAGGATAGCACATACTGTTTAAGAAAGGATGAAATTCATGGCTGTCATTTTTTGGCATCCAATTGTTCCCTTTTATTGATATGGATTTTGTGTGAATTGGATTATTTTTTTTTGTAGCTTTCACGGAAAAAACAGGAGACAAACTTTTTCCCTGGTTGAGAAAAGCCCAGCAGCCGGGCCTGTGGGCTGGCTTGTGGGGGGGAGGCAGCGTGGGGATGGCAAAGCCTCACAGTGCCCACAGCACATGCCTCTGCGCTCCCACTTCCCACTGCGGCGCAGCCAGGAGGACCTGGCAAACAGCACGGTGAGGATCTGGAAAGGACGAGAAAGTGTTTTCCTGATGCAAGAACTGTTTGCAACATGGTGGAGGTCCCCAAGGTTCAAACGAGTTTGCCTTTTATTTCATACCCCTGGTCCTAATCTCCAGTTTGACCCCAGCTCCCTCCAAAACTCCTTTTTATTAAAACCATAGATCAGCCCAGCCTGACCATCATCTAGGTTCCCATTTTGCCCATCTTTCATTATATGAAGAGCTGCTTGGACCAAAAGACCGAGCGATGTTCAGGACCTGCTGCGCACCAGCGGTGCCCAAGGCCAGGCTGCATCTGGATTCCCCTTCCAGCCATCACCGGCTTCATTGGGACTTCTGGAAATGGGTGATCTTAGCTCATCTTCCTGGCACACTACAGAGCTGTGCCTGAGATCCTGTGGCTCCTGAACTTACTGCAGATATGGTGGTTGAATGAGTTATATCCAATAATGAGGTTATAATGAGTTATATCCAGTCGGAAGAGGTCTCTTCTGTCTAGTAAGTGGCAACCCTAAACTTACGCCACAGAGTTTAGAAATGGGAAAAAGTTGGAGATGTCCTGGGGTTTTACTGCAGGATCAAGGCAACAGTTTGTGAAATGCTAAGGCAGAGGGGGAATGTCACCTGGAAACAGGCTGTGGCTGTGGGCTGGGGCTCTGGGACCACATTTTGCTCAGACTGATGCAGAAAAAGGAGTCATCGTTGAAAATCTGGAACCTCTTCAGTGCCATGGCGGTCATCTGGATGTGACTCAGATGCTTTTATCCACCCTTCCTGCCACGAGGAAGATATGACAATGAAAACCTACCTTTAAAACACCCAAAGTATCTCTGACAAAGCATTTTATTTGTTTTGACTGATAATAAAAGAGCCAAAGGACTAACTTACAATTGCATCGCTCGCAAATGCGTGCCTAGGTCAGATACACTGGGTTTATGTCCTACTTCGACCATAATTTTAAAATGCAAGTGATAAGAAAGCAAGCACAAAGATCAGGTCTTTCCAGCCTGGGGGTTTTCCTCTCTCTGTTCCAGCAGAACTGTGCAATTATACTCATAACCTGAGTCCAAGGGCCTCTGTTGCATCTAAATACTTAAAGGAACCTGAGGGATTTCAGTCCCATGGACTAAATGATCCTCAAGAATGGCATTTTGTAGACAGGAGAGATGATGGTCAAGAGGGAAAATACACAGGCAGCAGTGAGGGCTGTTCCTGGAGATCAAGAGTGACTTTCTTGCAGGTCATCCTTTCACAATCCCCAGGTGATAGAGTCCTTCTTTGGGTTCCCATCCCAAAATTGTGGTGCTGCCCCAAACTGCTACTGGTTTGCATGATCCCTTTGTCCTCAATGATCTTGTTAACACATGGGTACTAAAAGCTTTCTTTCTCAGTCCCTTATTGAGGGACTGAGTCCCAGAAGGAAGATGGTTTCATACATGGAGGCAATCTTCTTTTAGGGCATCTACCCTCACCCTGTCCCTGACTCCAGAAAAGCAGCCAGCACACATTGGTCCAGCACCTTCATCATGGGTAAACGAGAAAGATTAATACAAACACCCTCTCTGGAGACCTCATTTCAGGCCACACATTGTCTCTGCTGATGCTTCATTTCTTGGTCTTGCAGCTGATGTCAGGGATGCGAAGCTGCCTGCTCGCTCTGGAGCTGAGCTGCCCACCCCATGGTGGGTGCATTCCCCACCTTCAACCATGTTCAACCACTGCAAAGTTCTCCTCTTGAGGTTACAGCTGCTCACTTGGTCTTTACTGCAGTTATATCCCCTTTTTTGCTGTCTGTGGGGCCAAGAGCACAGCGCTGGCTTCAGAGAAGGGTATTAATGTTGTTCTCACCAGGGAAGCCGCACCACTTCCTCCCCTGCAGCACTGCAGGGTCTTTCCCTGTAGAGCCCTGGGCCCATACCATGGTCTGTGGGTCAGCAGTGGTCTACCGGGAAGAGATATGTGGCCTGTGAATCTGCGGGATCTCCACAGGGGTTTGGCTTGAAAACTATGATGATAAGGGTATGTGACTGACAGCAGATGTTGAGCACTGACAACAGCCCACGGCTCAAAAAATGTGTAGTAGCAGCTCCTGACCTTTTCCTTTCTCTCAGGGGTTTCTTGTGGGGGCTGCGGGGCGAGGTTGGCCTGGGCACAGTGGGCACTGGGTGCTCGTGGCAATGCCGCAGGGCCCGTGGAAAGCAAGGGCAGGCGCTCGACCTCGGCTGAGCCCAGCTAAATATAACTGGTGACTGGTGAGCTCCTACGCTTCGCCTGGCTCTGGTCCCACGGCAACACATTCCTTCCAAAAGTCGTCCCCCTCTTCCTCAAATCCTCTTCTCTGCTACTTGAGATACCACAGCTGAGTCTCACAAGGTTGATTTCTTCCCTCTGAGTAGTTTCCTCCTCCCACCACCCTGCTTTTACTTTCTCCCTCTTGTTCATTCACCACTTGCCCTTGTGCATCTGCTCCTTCCCCCCAGCACTCCCCTGGTGGCACTGCAGAATAGAGGGATGAGGGATGAGGGACGAGGGATGAGGGTCTCCCGGTTCCTACGACCAGGGTTACTAAAGCTCTCCCACACAAGTCTATCTATGTATGTTTGTACATGCAGTTGTGTCTCATGGTACTTGGGCATGGCCAGAAGATTCGAGAAGGGACTTCTAGATCTACAGGAGGCTCCACTGGGCAGTAAGGCTCACATCGGGTATTTTCTCTCACACAAACATAGGATCTTCATTTCATTTTCTTTCTCTTCACAGAAATACAAAAAAATACACCGCAGAGGAACAACCCGCTTTGAAGTCCCCACACACCACGTCTTGCACTTCCAGATCAGTCACAACATGGCCGGTATTATTTTTATTATTAATAAAGGGGGCGGTATCCAACTTATCAGGCTGTTGGGATAAGAAGGAGAGCTGATGCTGCTCCTTGCCCATGCAGAGCCGACGGCTTGAGGGCAGCCCGTAGGTCAGAGCGTGGCCCACACACCACGTTCCTACCACAGCAGGTATTTTGGTGAGGTGTTCAATGATGTTTTTGCACTGGTTACAAGCAATACCCTTGTGATGCTCCTACAGCCACACCAGGAGTTACTCTAATTTAGCAACACCAGGATAGTTAAAACCTAACAACTTTTGTAGGCGGGTATTTCCTAACACAACAAACAGTCACTTTAAACCCATACCTGGTGTCTCCCAGAGGTATGGGGAGGCTGAAGAAATCAGCGAGTTTTATGAAAGAAGAGTTGGAAATTGGTGCAAATAAGGGGAAATTATGGCAGGTGGCGTTACAGTTAATCACTTCTTTCTGAGAACAGCAATGCAAAACAGATTGGATTGAGAGTGTGTGTTTTAAGCAACAGCTAATGGTGAGATCTACTAGACATTACACTAAAGTGTCACGAAGGTCTGCAGGGTAGTTAACTGTTACTATAAATTGCTTTTAAAATCAGTGATCAGCTCTAGGGTTGATTTATGATTTCTTTTAAAAACAGAAGAAAACAGAAAGCTCCCCAGCAACCCAAACACAATCATAAATCCACCGTTTCCTTTAGATCTGAAGTGTTGATGTCCCATTGCACCAGGGACAGGCGGTGGGTGTGTGGACAGTGCCAAAAAGCCAGCAGGCAGGACAGCACTGCCCGGGTGCCCTTGCCTAGGGAGCCCTTTAACAGACGGACGCAGTTTGTTTGCACAGAGAAAAATCCCTGAAGCAGCAAAACGTCACATAAGAGCGGCCACTGACCCGTGGGGACATCAGTGCTGTGAGCCAGGAGAGGAGGGCGCGCATTGTTTGTGTGCCTGTGGGTACTTGCATGAGTGTGTGTCCGTGTGTGCATGTGGCTGTGCACGCTGTGCACGTCTGCCTGGCGTACATGGAGGTGTCTCGGTGTGCCTGTGTATATAGGACAGGACAATGAGTAATGGCTTTAAACTAGAAGAGGGGAGATTTAGATCAGATATCAGGAAGAAATTTTTCACTGTGAGGGTGATGAGGCACTGGAACAGGTTGTCCAGAGAACCTGTGGAGGCTCCATCCCTGGAGGTGCCCAAGGCCAGGCTGGATGGGGCTTTGAGCAACCTGGTCTGGTGGGAGGTGTCCCTGCCCATGGCAGGGGGGTTGGAACTCGATGGTCTTTGAGGTCCCTTCCAACCTAAACCGTTCTATGATTCTGTGGTTCTATATGCATCTGTGTGTGTGCCCGTGAAAGCTGTGCATGCACGTGTACATGCATCCTTGTGCAATTATGTGCATGTATGTAAGCACATGCAGGTGGGTGTATGCATATGCGTGTACAAAATGTGCGCGTGTGTACGAAATGTGCACGCGTGCCCACACGTGATGTGGCCACGCACACACGGCCGCGCACGTACACACGTGTGTGTGTGTGTGTATGAATGCGGGCTTGTGTGCCGATGCAGCGGGGGTGTGTGTGTGTGTGCGTGTGTGTGTGTGTCCCTGTGCACCCGCATCCACGCGTGTGCGTGGGCCAAGCCCGTGCCCGCTCCGCGCCCGCGGGGGGACGGGGTTACGCCTCCCTGGGCGGCGGGGCGGGGAGGCGGCAGCGCACCCTCGGCACCGGGACGGACAGGCAGACAGACAGACACACCGACACGCTCTCTCCCGTCCCGTCCCCTCCCCCCCCCCCCCCCCCCC
>VUYV01000013.1:4340909-4615749 GCA_008711295.1 Anarhynchus alexandrinus
CCGGAAGGCGGATTATCCCCCAAACCCGCTTCGGTGCACTTTTGTTACGATTTATATTTTTTCTTCCCCCCCCCCTCCTCTCTTCCCCCACTTTCCGGCTGCCTCAGCCCCGCTCCCATCTTTCCTGCGCTCTGTTTTGTGCCTGAGCCCGGTCCCCCTCCAGCCCCGCTGCCGGCGGGACGCGGCTCGCTGCCCCCGCAGCCCCCCCTCCGGCCCCGGGCTCTCTGCCCTCCCCACTCCGGCCCCGGGGCGTCCCCCAGCCCCGCCGTGCTCCTGCACCCCCGGTCCCCCCCCGCCCGCTGTGGCCCCGGTTGCGGGGCGGTGGGGACCCGCGCTCCAGCAGCACTGTCGGGCGCGGACCGCATCCCTGGGCTTTGCGGGGCGGGATTTTACACCTTCGCCTTAAAAAGCGTGGGACTGCGACATATACATCTCTCTGTATATATATACACTTTAACGGGACCAGTTATAACCACTTCTATTCAGGGAAAAGCACTTCCCTGGGACGTTTGCCTGAGCAGCGTGTATTAATTGATTGGATGAAGAACAGCAGCATAAAGCCACAAGCGTTCGCTCTGCCAGTGGCTGATCTTCCCGCTCTCACCTTATATCTATCATTCCCCCGCTCTCACCTTACATCGTTCCCCCACTCTCACCTTACATCGTTCCCCCACCCTCACCTTTTCGCTGTGTTACCCAGCACATTTGTGCCCGGGGAGCGGTCCTTGTCCCCAGCCGGGATGCTCTCACAGCTCCTGAACGCACTCAGAGACGGCAGCACAGTCCGTGACTTTGCTCCAGTAGGACTGGAAATGGGTTTTCTCTCCTCTCTGAGCACTCAGGGAAACTTTGTATATAAAAGGAGCCCACAAAATGCCTGAGTCCACTGTTCCGGTACTTACTCTTGGTCCTTAATGTTTTAATGAGTTATCTTAACAAGAGACTCATCTTACAGCGTGCTGTGGCACACGACTGCAAAAATGCTGAAGAGGTTTTCTTAGCTTTTTTAATTTATTTTGTGGGTCTGATCCTTAGAATTGATGATTCAGTAGTGCAGCAGACCGTCTCAGGGACAAGGCTCTTAGAACGCTTATTGCAAGCATGAGTAAAATGATCTTTTTTCACCCTTAGCCGGATAAAGAATAAAGTTCATCACTTTTTTTTTTTTTTCCCCAAGCAAGCCAGTACATCCATCTCAGTTTGAGGAGCTGCCCAAACTAGGATTTCTTGCAGAACAGGTTTAAAATGAGGTCTGATTGCCTGGAGCATCTTTATGAGTAAATTTGTTGAGTCCCTTTCATGAGAGTTTCCTATCTTGCTCTGCATCAATAGTTTGATGTATTAAAATCTCAGCTGTCTAGAGGGATGCACTATCTTCCTCTGCTGTTTTGGGCTCTCCTGCAGCTCAGCCCAAGGGAAGGATGCCCTTTGGAGATGCTTTTCATGCCTGCTGGACGCTGCTTTGCAAAATGAAATAAGGTGCAGGGTTTAGGAGTTGGCGTGAAGGACCACATGTGGGGTGTGGAGCTCAGCGGTCCAGGGGGGATGGATTATTTTCCTCCAGAGTAATCCTAACTAAATCCTGCATGGAATTTTCCCCATTATAAGAAGTTTAGTTGAAGTTTAGGAGTGGTTTCATCAAACGTATCAGGATTAAGGAGCAGACTGAGTTTCTTCCAGTCTTACTTGGTGACTTGCCTCAGCATCTGGAAGGATCTGGACTAGCATGAGCATCTTCAGGTCCTTCCTTTGCCCGATTCAGGAAAGACTGTGCCGAATCTGGATGCAAACACTTGCATCTGGAAAATCCTACGTGTTTTTACTCTAACTCAAAAAGCTCGGGTTTCAGTCCAAAATCAGAGGGCTTAACAAAGCTCCGTTTTCACAACAATGCTGAAAATGGTTTGGTTTTGCTCCAAAGTGGAAAGAAAAGCATGCTTGGAAACTTCAAAAGCTGCCACCAGGAGGAATGTCACCCCGTGGCCGGCCACAGGAGCGTGGGCTGCTTTGGTCATGGCACCCGCTGGAAGGAGGAGACCTTGGTTTTCATTCAGATCTTACTGTTACTAAGTAAACTCTCAAAAATCCAGCAGTCAGTAATGGAGGTAAATATTTTTCTATTTCCATGCAGACAGGCAAGTGAAGTCGTGGGGGAGCCAGGGCTGGGTAGCCGGGCCATGGACACAAGTGTTTGCTTTATAAAACCCATTTTCGCTGTGTTACCCAGCACACCTCTACCAGAGCAGCGGCTCTTGAGGAAAAGCTTTCAGCTGTGTTGTAGGGTTTGAAAATGCAAGTATTAATCTCTGCGCAAATTGTAATTCGGTCGAACAAGTTACACTTTACTTATATGTTTTGAGCTCTCAGTGTCCAGGAGCTGGAATATAACTTCGGAATGTGACGAAGGAATGAAATGCCTGGGTATGTGGTAACAGCCAGAAAAAAAAAAAAACAAAACACCCTAAGAAGGCTCTTGTTCGGTATGAATGAGCCCAAGCAGCCTGTCTGAATGAGAGCCATAGAGAAAGTCCGGGGCTTCGCGCTCCCGGGTTAGAGTTAACCACCTTGCGGGCAGCAGAGACGCGTCAGTGCAGGGCTCTGACACGGTCATGCCTCGGCGATGCCTGAGAATTACTGACAGGACCTACTTATCCTCTTTTTGCTTTTAGCCTGGGGCATGCTAAGTTTTCCTCCAGCTGTCCAGCTTGATTCACTGCTTCCTGCGCTCACAGCCCGGCCCTGTACGGGAGCAACCCAGGCAGTCACCGCTTTTCATTTTTCGGTGAATATTCACATGGTGTACAGCAAAATCCCATTTCCAAAGCTCTCGGGGCAGAAAGTTCTTGGGACAGGAGAAAACTCCATGTGGCTCTTCAGCAGCCATCGGCCAGTCTGCGCAATCTGCAGGTTATACCCAGCAGCAGCGTGGTGCAGCGGTATCCGCAGATGTAACTGGCTGAAAACTGAGGCCTGACAATGCTTTTATTGACATTTGGGATAGAAAAAATAGCAGGCTCGGAGTTTGAGCCCGAGGCATTTCGTTTGGAGTGTGCAGTCTCCGCGCTGAATCCTTAGTTGAAGATTCATTTAGTCAGTTATTGACAGTAGAAGTTAATAGCTGCACCCGGGGGAGCTGGGGCATCGCTGGTATTGAAGGGCACATTCGTAGCCGCAGGCATGTTTAAATGAGCTGCTGAGCATTGATGTTTGCTTCGGCTTAACTTGTGTGGTTCCACTTTATTTTTAAAGCCCAAAGCCCAAATCGTAGATTTTGCTGGTTTAACTCGCTCGGTACCCCAGCAATACAGGAGCAAAGAGCATCGCCGCTGCTCTGGTTGCTGCTGCCTCGTTGGGCGCAGAGCCTCTGCTGGTGTCATGGGCAGGGAGAGCCCTCGGCCACGGCGTGGGGTGGCATCTTCCACCCCGGCCAGCCTTGGATGCGCCCCAGTGCAAACATGCTGTCCGGCTTAACCTGGATATCCTGTGGAAATGACTCCCATAACAAATTGAAAGTAATTTACTGTAACGTGAGTTCACTGTGAAAATCACCTGTGTGGAAGGGTGAGATGAGTATCTTCCAAGGCTGCTTTAAGATGAAAATTTTGGGGAGGGGACCTCCATATATGCAGCTGAAAAAATTCAGAAGGTGTGCCTAAAAGTCAGCATCTCGGTGGATTCTGACAGCCACCTCTGTATTTCAGGCTGGTCAAACAGCTGTTGCGTTCTGTCCACAGTGGTGGAAGTATTTCATTAGGAAGATGAATAGATGAACTCTTTGATTAACCAGAAACGACTGAAAAAAAGGGGAGAAAAAACACCAGAGTTGCATTTTGGTGGTTCTCAGTCCCCAAAACCAGTTTCTGTCCTTTTCATTTTTCTTGGGCTAAGAAAAGAAAATGAGAGCTCCTTACAGGTGAAGAGAGGTTTACTTCTTCTCCAGCCTTTTAAGCTCCTGGGAGATTCTTTGCTCTTGCCGTTGTTTGGACTTACAGTATGTTTAACACTAAGGAATATCTCAGAAATGCCCTGAGCACTGTTTTGGAGTGAAGTGACTGTTCAGCCCACCCTGTGCTCTGTTGTTCTCTCTTGCTGAAGGTCTCAACCTGTGCACCAGCGGAAGCGCCACGTCCTGCGAAGAGTGTCTCCTCATCCATCCCAAGTGTGCCTGGTGCTCCAAGGAGGTAGGTGGGCAGACCTCGTTCATCTTGCATGCTTTTGGTAACGCGGGGAGGGAGCTATTCCCCCCCTCGCCTGTTCCTGATGCCCTCCCGTGCCAGAAGGGTGGGTGCGGGCAGCGGGGGCTCCCACGCCAAGCGTATTTTGGGTGTATGTGTCTCTCCAGCTCTTTGACACTGTAGGAAATAAATCTCTGACCCCGCTGGCCCCCGTGCATCCTTGACAGAGCAGCACTGTTCCTTCAGTCCTTCTATCCCTTCAATTACCTTCTTGTTTCCGGTGGGTGCTGGGTCCCCGCATGTTTGCAGGGAGACTTACTCAAAAGCTCTCTCCCTAAAAAGCCTCGAGCCCCCAGCTGGTGTCCTGCTACGTGTCCCTTGCTGCGTGGCCTGGCATGGCACGGGCTCTTTGTAACAAAGATAATTCTCCTTTCTGAATCTATTCTGTCATTTTGGGAGCTGACCCATGCTTCTGGTACCCGCATTGTGCTGTGGCGATGAGTTACACGGCTTAACTGTGCGGTTCGAGGTGAAAATGGACCCTTATGGTGCTAAAGCTGCTTACCCATAATTTAATACGCCCCGCTTGGTTTGTGAGAAATTGCAAATATCTTTCCCTGCTCCCTAAGGACTGCTCATGAGTTTAGAGAGAGATGTATATCTTATCAAATATACGTCTTATCATGTAGACTTATGATTTTTAGAGAAAAAGATGTGTGAAAGAACTGATAACGTCCAACGCATAGCTAGCTGTTGTCTGCTTAGTCCCTGCACCTGTCCTAAATATTGAAGAGAGAAATGAGGATGCTTACAGATGCAGGGAAAGGCCCTGCCTACTTGCAGGCACAGCTGCTGTGCCAGGAACCAGCTTTGGGCTGTGGGAAACCCCAGAGCAGCGGATGATCTTGAGCCTCTTAACGGGCATGGCCAGGAGTGATGCTCTTCTGTTCCCTGCTTGACTCTTCTTCCTCTAATGTGGCTGTCCTGGTCCCGTTTTGGGGGAGGCAAGCTGTGAGGTTGAGCACACACTTCACCTTCTGGTGATGCTGAGCTGAGGATGCAGGTGCTGCCTGCGTGCTCCTCTACTGCTCCCGTCCCTCCTCCTGCAGCTCCTCGGGGCAGGGGATGGGGATGGGGATGGGGATGGGGATGGGGATGGGGATGGGGTGAGGCAGGCTCCTGAGCCCCACGGTTCGTCTGTGTCTCTGAAGGTACCCCGCTCTCTTGCTCTCCAGGTCTGTTTCAGTGGGTTTTCACTTACTCATAGGCACGGCTCTCCAAGGAAAGCCTCCTAACGCTGCTAACAACGTGCTACCTGGCAGTGTAATAGCTTTCATGGTTTGTTTTTTTTTCCAGCAGGGCAAATAATGTGCAGAAGGGAAAGGGTAAAGCAATAGATCCCACTTTTGAGACATCTTGTAAACAGCTGTAAGAGCTCCTCTTCCACCCAGCTAATCTGCGGTGGTGAGATTGGATCCCGGAAGGCTGGCTATTAAGTTATGGGTACCCAATAACTTGCTTTTTTTGGTTTGTTTTGTTTTCATTTTTTTTTTTAATTCTTGGCTTCAAAATACAACTTTTTTGCAAAATGCTGCCAGTGGAAATGTTTATCTGGTGGTCGTTGTGACCACTAATTGTATGGCAGCCCATGGGACTGGCAGCCTGACTCTTTATCGTGCAAACAGGAGAGTTACCAAAAAAAAGTATTCCTAAATGGAATGGAGGGGCCAAGAAGGAAGACGCATGTTTACAGGGAAGTGCTGTAATACTTCCTGACCTTTAGCCTGCAGCAGCTATTTAAAAATACATTTCTAGGTGTTTCGTGCCAAGAGCTACGTGTTTAAAAGCTGCTCTCCCCATTACATGCTGCTTGCTAAAACTTTGTGAGTTCTTATTCTAATTCTGTATTTTTCTTTAGAAACTCTAATTATTTCTCTTTAACTGAGATCATCAGGTGAGGTAATGGGATTGCGAAAGATAACTAGAGATTTTTGACTTCAGAAGCTTTAAAGTAATATTGTAAACTCTTAATATCCGCTTTCTTTGCATAGTCCTTTCACCACCTTGTTTCCCTCTGCCACAGCCTAGTCAGGTCCGCTTATTAAGTTGCTTTTATTCTGTTTTCCTTCTCTATTTCCATCAGCTGTCATTCGCAGCAGTAAGTTGCTCAGGAGCGTATATACTAGTCAAAAAATATAGCTCTGCTGCTGCTTAAGTATGAAGGCTTAGATATAGGAGGGCTTTCTGCAGCCGCTAGTTATGTTGTCGTAGGAACACAATCTGCTGATTAGTGTGTATTTGCCGCTCCCTTTGCATTTACCTTACAGGTTTGGGAGCAAATTGGGCGAGCTGTTGTCATCTTTGTAGGCAACAATTAATATTTTTGTCAGGAAGTATATGTAGTAGAAGTCTATAAGTATATATAATATAATTCTATAATTATATCTATTATAATATTTATATATGTATTATATATACAGGAAGTGTAGAGATGTGTATAATATATATGTTACATATATACACAAAAAATATATTGTATGTATTATTATACCTTCCTGTGTATATATACCTTGTTATATATAATATTCCTGCCTTTGGGGAATAACATCACTTGGCGGTGCCATCGTACCTGTTTGTTCTTTGTCCCCCTGGGTGCCCGGTGGTGCCGATGCTGTGAGGGACACCCTGGCTATGGCAGAGCAGCGGTACGAGCAGGAAAGCAATGCCATTTCCCAGAGATGACCATCGTTTGCGCAACCTCCTGCGGTGTTGCATCCTTCTCCATCACCCTCTGCGCTCCCAGATCCAGGCTCTGCGTGACCACAGAGGAGCAGAAGGTCTTGAGCGCTCATGGACTGAGATTAGGGGTTAGGAATGTGCAAAATCAATTCTGCGGACACAAGGAGCCCGATCCTGATGGCTTCCCAAGTGGGATAAGGTTCCTTGTATTTACATTGCCTTGAATCGTGAGGGCGAGAGCATGCATATAGATAGACGCTTACAGCGGAGTAGTCAACATGCTGTAAATTTATAACCCCTAACCACCTCCTAACCTCTTAGTACAGGGTGCATCACGTCCCCCCGGCTTGAATCAGCCTCTGTTCACTTCTGCTTGTGTTCGGCATCTCTGCTCCCATCAAAGAGGGTGATGATGGATGAGTTGATGATAGCAGCTTCTGGTATCCAGCAGCCCCGGAGCCCCCAGGGGCTGTTGAGCTAACCACAAGTCCTTGGGCTGTTGGAAATTTGGAAGCCGACATCAATTCTGTTGGCTCGTGCAAGAATACCTTGAAAGGCAGGACTTAAATGGGACGATCTGTTTAAATGGCACTTAAAAGAGGAGGTATGAATGTGTGGCCTTTACCGTCGCCTGAGCCTGCCTTGAAACAGGGCTGTCTGGGGGAAATATGTGACTCTTGGGTGAGGGAGACTGCTGCAGCCTTTCCATCCGTGCTGGAATCTGAGGAGATTCCTCAACTTCTGCAAGCTCCAGAAGAAGCTGGCAATGAGTAGAAATTGCTGATGCGCTGCTGGTGAAAGAGTCTGGCTGGAAACTGCACACTGGCCCGTGGGGTCGTTGTGATCCCTGCAGCAGTCTGGTTTTTGTGGGTGGGAGAGGAGGTGGCACCATTTTCTGTGGTGCTGTCTGGCTGCCCAGGCTCACTGGGGCTCGTTGGGCTTGCTGGGAAGAGCAGGGAGCTCTGGAAATGGCTTCAGCCCTGTCCTCTGAGCTGCCAGATGGGGTGTGATAAAAAAGTGGGGTTTGTGTTCATGATAGACTCACCTGGAGTGATTGCAGGGGAGATGCTCTCCAAAAGAATGTTTGGGAGTATTGGTACGGGGGGGGTGAAATGATGTCATTACAGTGCTATTACCTTCTGTTTGCTGCTTTGGGGACCAGCGTACCAACATGCAGAGGTTCCTCTTGTCTGTTAGGTGTGTGTACACTGTGGCCTGGACCATGCATTACCTATGTGGATGCATTTATATGTGTACATGCAAAATAGGGATGCACATTAATTGCATTAATTAAACTGAAATTTCCTTTTCAATTACTTGAACTGAAATTTCCCCAATGGCACCCTCTGTTTCCCAGCAGATTGCTTGTACCCCATCCTCTCCCATCTCATGAATGTGTGCCTGGAGAATGAGGAACCAAAATCAAGGATGTTCCTAGAGGCAACATGTCAATTTTTTTAAATGGAGAAAGAAAGCACAGCTCAGACTGAATTATTGCAGAACAGGATGGATTAAAGCACAAAATGGTAGGGACGTGTGTATGTAGTCAGGAGTTAGATATAGTCAGTGCTATTCTCCATTTTTATGGCATGAACCAAGCAATTTGTCGTAAAGCTGTCAAACTGATGAGCATGTAATTGTCACACTGTTGTCTCCATTCACTCTGTCCGCTTGCGTGCATTTGCTTTTGTGAGCTTGTTAGCGCCGAGGCCGCCCCACAAAGTGCCCACCGGGCTGTGAGCAGCCGGCGTTACTAACAAGGACGAGGTGGGATCTTCCCGAACCGATGCTTCTCTGTGGCGTGAAGCAGTGCTTGGGGCAGTTCCTGCTTGCTGTGGGGTACCTGCTGCGTTTCTCGCTGAAGCAGGCAGATGGTCGGAAGGTATTGGGGGCACCGAATTGCTTCACCAACTACGGGGTGTCCTCTGCTCAGGGGGAATTGGGGTTTGAACCAGCGTGCCACATCTGAGCTGGTGTGGGGCTGCCTTTCGGCTTGGATGCTCATGAGTTATTTAGACCTGTGCAACATACCCTTTACTCCTCAAAATTTCCCATCCTTTTTTGCTTTTATTTAACCTCTGGCAGCCTGGATTTTTCTCTGTTGCAGAAAACTTTGTGCTTGTGGTGGTACCTGGTAGCCTCAGTTTTGGCTTTGGATTTTGACCTGCGGGTGCACACAAGGGGTACTTGCAGGGTGCTGTAGCCATTGCTGGGGCTTTTCCAAGGCTACTGTCACTCCCCTGCTCGGTGTCACCCTGCCTGGGTTAGAAACCGAAGCAGAAGCAGGGGCCCATCCTCCAGGCCCCAGGCGCTGAGCTGCACCCCCTTCCCTGGGGCGGTGGCACCCCTGAGGGGGGTGTATTTTAATCACAGAATCATAGAATGGTTTAGGTTGGAAAGGACCTTGAAGATCATCGAGTTCCAACCCCCCTGCCATAGGCAGGGACACCTCCCACTAGACCAGGCTGCCCAAGGCCACGTCCAGCCTGGCCTTGAACACCTCCGGGGATGGGGCCTCAACAACCTCTCTGGGCAACCTGTGCCAGTGCCTCACCACCCTTAAAGTGAAAAATTTCTTCCTAATGTTTAATCTAAACCNGGTGCTCCAGCCCTCAGATCATCCTCGTGGCTCTCCTCTGGACACGCTCCAGCAGGTCCATGTCCTTCTTATGTTGAGGGCTCCAGAGCTGGATGCAGCACTCCAGGTGGGGTCTCACGAGAGTGGAGTAGAGGGGCAGAATCACCTCCTTTGACCTGCTGGCCACACTTCTGATGCATCCCAGGATGCGGTTGGCCTTCTGGGCAGCGATCGCACATTGCTGGCTCATGTTGAGCTTCTTGTCAATCAGCACACCCAGGTCCTTCTCCTCAGGGCTGGTCTCCAGCCATTCTCCGCCGAGCCTGTATTTGTGCTTGAGATTGCACATTAGGATTTTCTTCCACCCTGGGTAAATGCAGCATTTCACCACACAAGAAAGGGCCTGGATTTGATCTGAGCTGCAGCTTGTCCTGTGACAAGTCCTCTGGGCCCATTTTAGGAGAAAGTTTAAGAGAAAATAGCTGGGTCAAGTGAGGGGGACCGGCACAGCTCCCGTCAGGAAGAGTTGCATAAAGGGCTTTTCCCCGACCTCCTGGGCTTCCTTGGGAGAACTTTTGTTACGGAGGCTGCAGAAGAATGCAGTTGCAGCAGTAACCGTTTTCTCACCGCCGTGCAAACGGACAGGCTTGCACATGCAGGGGTGCCCTGCCCCCAAAAAAGCTGCCGGCGGGTCCCACACGGGTGTGCTCCTCGCCCCGCGTGCCGGCGCTGTCTCGTCCTCGGCACACGGATGCTGCCTTTGAGTACGCCCCTTGCTGGGATGACGAGCATTGATATAAACGGTACCATCCCCAGAGCCGCCTCTCGTGGTGTTAGGAGCTCAACTGCTAAAGAGTAGCAGCTGGGGGAGGATGCCGCCATCCGCCTCTCCCCGGGCTGCCCGCCCCTCCTGGCCCTTGTTCTGCTATCCCAGCCCCAGCCAGAAAATTAAGCCCTCATTCAAAGCCCTTTGAAGTCGAGTCTTTCCGTTCACATCAAGAGGCTTTGGAGCAGACCCCCGGGAGGATTGCAAAACGCCTGATAAAGGCTACAGTTGCAGGAGCAGCCATAAGTGTCGTCCTGTTTGGATACCTCTCTCCCGGGGAATAACTAAAAGTTCCTGGCTGCACTCCTGGTGCTGTTTGTGCTGCTTTTTGCACAACCAAAGTGTCCTTTCTAATTCAGAAATGAGCTGGCAGAGGTGCTCACCGGGAGCTGTGGTCCAGATGCCGGGAGAGCAGGAGAGCATCTCCCCATGGGTGCCCTGCTGTTGGGTGGACCATCCCAGGAGAGCGCCAGGACCCCGCTGGCTTTTCTCTGACTTTAAGTCAAACCACATCTGAGATAAACTTTTCTCCAAGGCTGCCCTAAACGTGCTGCTCTGAAAGGCTGGGCGTTGTTTTTGGTTTTGTGAGGGATTCTGGTTTTTATTTTGTCATGCTGGAGATGATTTAAATAGTCCCAGTCCTCCTTTCTGGAAGTGCATCTGTTTACACGACGCATTCCAAGAAATATGTGTTCGCATCCATCTGACGTGCCGTCTCCTTGGCTGGATCCCACCGCTGGATGCTGGAATGCAAATCTCACATTTCTCAAATAGCGTTGGGACCTTGTAGTGAGAAGATGCATTGGAGAGCCTCTGTCTGTGTCTTCGGGCCCCGCGGCCGAGGCTGTCCTCGCGAGACCCCTGGAGCACCTTGCAGGGTGTGAAGGCGAGATCTGTTGGGTGTCCGACCTCTCCCTCCTCGATGTCTCCCCCGTCCTCTGCCATGCAGGAGCATTAGCAAAAAGCGGGGTTTATTCAGCCCCACACTGGTTTTTGGCCATGCAGCTGAAGGAGGGGCTGGCGTGGCTGCAAGCATCTTCTCTGCATTATTTCATGTCATTTCAGTCCATCAGCCCTGGAGCAGAAGACCATTGTCTCTATTGTTATAGTGCAGAAATAAGTAGGAATCGACTGTTGAAAATCCAATAAGTTTTGGGTGTGCGACTTGCTCCCTTTGGCCCTTCTGGGGAAAAAAAAAAATATATTTAAAAAAAGGCATTCTAACAAACGGGCTCTTTGCAAAAGGCCGCATTGTGTGGCCGGCTGTTCCCGAGCGCCACCCGCACAAGGCTGCATTGTGCACCGCGCACGGGGCTCGCAGCGAGGGCTGGAGCTCTGGGGACGGGCTCTGGGAGACTCCCTGCCATGGCAGCCCATCCTCCGGGAGTGAGCGGCTGCCTGCGCCTCGCTGCCTGCTGCCCACCTCCCATGCAGGCTCCTCCACCTCCCTCGTTCTCCAGCAAAGCTGCCCAGGACAGCCTGCCCACGTCGAACCGCTCCGGCTGTGCTCCACTTCAGGCACCGCTGGCTGTGGTCACTGTTTTGGGTTTTTTTCCCCGTGCTGGTGTCATGCCAACGCTTGCAGTGCGGAGGTGGGAGGGACGGGGGACATGTGGTGCTTGCGTGGGGACGTGTGGCATCTCGCCCGGGGAAGAGGGTGCAGGTCCCTGGAGCCACCCAGCCTCAGTCTCCAGCTTCACGTCGTGGCGTGGCTCTCGGGGTTGGTGGGTTTGTCCTGCTTCCTGTGGTGCCACCTCCTTGTCCTCTGTCCTCTCTTTTGCAAAGCTCCTTCAAGGCGATGCATGTGTGAAAAATAACAGCTTCTCACCTTTTCCCCTCAAAGAAACGGCAATCGGCTGTCCAGGCAGCAAACCAAACACTCTGTTGTGCTTTCACAGGGCTGGTGGGAGCAAGTGCTGCTGCTGTGGTGAAAACCCAGGCTTAGCTTCCTGCTGCGGTGGTCTGAGAGCAAATTTAATTGTCAAACCCTCACAGGATTTCTTTTCTGGTAGATCCCTTTGACACGCTCAAGGCTCAGTGTGGGTTGCTTTTGAGTACAGCCACCACAAATGACACCAGCTTCTCCTTGTCAGCTCCTATTCGCTACAGACACCAGCGTGTCAAAACAAAGCTCCTCCTGTGGGATTGATTTCTCCTTCCTCTTCCCTTTTGTCCGTTCTTCACCCCCCAGGAGTTCGGCAGCACAAAGTCCATCACGTCACGGTGCGACTTCCTGCAGAACCTGATTGCAAACGGTTGTGCCGGAGCCATCGAAAACCCCAGCAGCAGCATCAACGTGGTGAAGAATGTCCCTCTGAGCAGCAAAGGCTCCGGTCAGACCCACCTGGACGTCACGCAGATCACGCCTCAGAAGGTCGCCTTGAATCTTCGTCCTGGTGAGTCCCCAACGGCTGTGAGGCACATGCTGGGCTGTGTTTGTGAGGGTGAGAAAGGGTGGCCGGGACATGCCGAGAGCGTGTTACAGCCCCTGACCTTGTAGCCCGCTAAACCAGGTGGCTGCTGGTCCCTTCCAGAGCCCATGAACTTAGGGGTGCATCACGAACAGGTTTGGGACTGAGGTGTATGTTTGGTATGAGATGGCACCGCTGTTATAGAAGATCAATCAAATCCCACCCAAAACTGGTGTCAGTACTAATCTTAACCTTTGCATGTGTTTAAAAGGAACCTGCTCGACTTAAAGAAATGTAATCACTGGGTGGAAGGAGTTAAAATAACTTTGGATCCTCCACCAAGCTGACAGTGCTTGACTCTAAACTGAGACAGCTCTTTCTATAAATTGGAAACAAAAACGCATATCTGTTTTCTGTCGGTATGCAAAAGAGCCGTGGGACCAAGGCCGAAGATGGAGATTTGAACTTGTGACTCAGGCCTTGGACTGTGGCCAGATCCCTGTTTCATTCCCCTGAGCCATCACTTTTCTTCAATCTCTTCCTTTTAATTAAAAATCAGAGGGGAAGGGCTGGACTGAGCCATGCGAGCATGCTTGTTATCAAAAGTTTTTGCACGGTGGGGGGAGGCTTTAATGTGGGTTCAGAATTCTTGCAAAAATTTGGCAGCCAATATTTCTGTAGGGGAAAAAAAAAAGCTCTTTATTGCAAAGTTAAGAAGCAAATATAAAAGCTCGATTCATTATAAGCGATTGGTGTGGGTTTCTAAGGCTTACAGTTTTGTGACAACTCTCATGAGCATACAAAAAAATGAAATACGATGTTTTGCCCAGGAAAAACAGGAGTTTGAGCTGGTGCTCATGCTACCAGTGCTTTCCCAGAGCCTACCAGTTGCTGCAGGATTTTTCATTTTAATTCTATGGGTTGGATAGTCGTTGTGTCTCTTAATTAACTCTTCCTCAGCAATATGACTGCTGTCATCAGCCAAACCCTCAAATGTAAAGAAATTTTGCTTCAAAGTCTTAAAAGCAGGTACCTGAGGGTAGTCACCACTGGATGTATGACTAGATGCCGCTGAATGTTGCTGATGGAAAGAGGTTTATTCCCATAAAAAAGGGAGTTGTTATCCCTCCTGTTTCTTGAGGCAATTCCTGGCAGAAAGGGCTGGCTCAGCTTCCACATCTCACCTCCCACGGACCCTCCTTCACGCCCAGTGCCCGGTGCTCAGCACATTCCCCTTTCCCAGCCCCAGGCAGTTTTGCCCAGCTGGAGGTGCGGATCCGCGCCGCTCGGGTCTGGGGCAGGGCATGGGGGGTCCCTGCGGCTTCCCGGGGGCTGTGCTGTCGGATGCTTCAGGCTGCCCAGGGCTGGTTGCTGTTCCTGCCAGCCCGCACAGAGGATCACGCTCATGGCCACCTTCAGTTCTTCTTGGACAGCAGAGGAGCCCTCCAGGTCGGGGTTGAGCCACAGGAACTGCCCCGAGGGCCCCCAAAACTGAGCTGAGGAGCTCCCCTCCCTGTGCTCCTCTTGCAGAGCATCAGAGTCATTGCAGGAGGAGGGACGTACCCATGTGTGTGTAAGAGTATCTCCCATTTTTGCTCTCTTTTTGATGTTGGGCAGCACTCCATCTTAGGGCTGATGACTTCCTAAACCCTCGTATTAGCATCCCCCGTTTGAAATATCCATTAATCCTCAAGCTTGAGAATGGGTTTCACCCTGTGAACCCAAGACAAAAAGGAGACAATGTTGATTTAATTTTGGGCATGAAGAGTGTACTATTTCAAAGATGAATTCACACGGCGGTCTGTGGCGATGGTGATCTTTTGTTCTTAGACCGCTAAGCAGAAGCAGAAGGGAGCGAATTGTCAATTGTTCGCAGTTCCCACCCAGGCAGTTTGATCTAATCGTCCCGTGGCAGAAGTCTCATCCCCAAATCTCCGTGCCCACAGCTGATTTCCAGAGGCTTTAAATTGATATCCTTCACAGCGTAGCTTTCAGATTGAGCATTTAGTTTTTATAATATTGCTTTCTAATCTTGTGTCCAGCTAGAAAACGGTGTGTCCTGCTTAGATGAAAAATATGAGGAGGAATTTAAAAAATGAATAGATTCAAGTTGTATTGTTCATCAAGCCTTAAGTCTCGCCAAGCAGAAAGAACAGCTTTTTGTGGATAAGTGTGATTGCCGAGTTTGTGTTTGTAAATTGGCCAAAAGCAGTTTTTCCGGTTTCTGCACTGCCTCTGTGTGACAGTATCCAAGAAACATTTCTGAATTCAGTTGAGTTAAAAACTTCTCAGTAAAAGCCCTAAGGAGAGGATGGTGGTGACAGTACGTGGGGAAAGAGGGGGGGCTGTGAGAGTAATACCGTGCACAGAGAATAATAAATTCTTTTGCACTTACATCTACATGCATTAGCAGTATTTTCTCTGAGATAATCAATTTGTGCAGTTAGGAATGAGAGAAGAACCAGGCCCAGGATCCTGTTAGTTTTTGGTGCTTCTCAGCACCAATTCTTAACTATTAAGAGAAGAAGGTTTGCTCAGAGCGTCCCAAATATGCTCTCTGGCACAGCAATTCCAATCTTAAGACCTGCTCAAGAAGAAGAGCATTTTGGAAACTGTGGACATCGCATGCAGAAGGACACATCCTCTTTTTCTGAAAGGGTTGGGTATTCCAGTGGGAAAAATACGAAAAAGACAGGCATGGGAATGGATTTTCCTGGAGTTAAGCATATTCTTGCAGCACTGAATTAAAGTCAAGCTTGCAATCACGGTTTCTTACCCTGCAATCAGTGCTAACGGGTTTTGGACTATCTAAATGATATTATTCTTTGTTCCCCCACAAAATACATGCCAGGTACAGCATCAGGCCCACCTAATTTGGCTGAGCCACCTCGATCGCTTTGCTTACTGTATACCCTGTGCTGAGCTGCATCCTGCTGCATGCCACATCTCAGCGCTGTGCCGGAAAAGTCCTGCTCCTGCAGGAAACGAAAGCCGGGGAGGATAAGAAGGAATATTTATGGCAAGAGTTTCCTGCTTCCTACAGCCAGTGTCTGGGCAATACCTACCTGTACACGTTTGCGGATGGTGCCTCCCGCGTGCTCTGCAGGGTTTTAATTGACTGCAGGGGGGAGCAGTTACCTGTAAGAAAGAAGCCCTGGCTTGGAAGCCACCCTTGATCTAAATGCGCAGAGAAATCATTAAATAGAGGGAAGGTCTTGGGTTAGGAGCTGTAACTGACTCCTCCGGTACCCCAGCACTGAGCTGGCTGAGACGCACAGAGAACTGGTGGAGCAAAGAATGCAGAGCTGGTCCTAAACCCTTCACAGCTCTGTTTGCAGAAGAGGCAGGTGCTGACCCCTGGGTGCTGGGACCGCGGCTCCTTCGCCGAGGGGGTGGATGCTGCTGGGTCGAAGCAGCTCCTGTAGAGGGGTAGGAGAGGGCGACCGCTCGCTCCCTGCGCATGGGGATGGCTGTGGGAGTCACTACGGAGCAGCTCCTGGGGGCAGGGAGGGTGTCTGGCCCTGCGTGTGGCTCATCACAGCGTGACCCCAGGTGCCACGCAGGGCTTCTGTTTCTTGCCAGCACAGCAGTTTTGGGATGCTGCTGCTGCATGTTGCTGGGCTGGAAGTAAGTGGGAGCAGCTGTACTGCTCTGAACAATGAGGAGAACAATAAAATGGTCAGGGAAATGTTTTCACAGTACTAAAACATATTTCATCTCTGGGGAAGAGGAGGGGAAGCCACGAGTGTTTTGCAGAACCTGCCAGTGCCCAAAGTTCAGCCTCAACCATGAAGAGCTGGGAGAGGTGGGCAGGAGGGGGAGCTTGGTCTTGAGAGGATCCGAGTCCCTGGGTCTGAGACCCCACTGAGTCCAAAAAGGGGCTGAGGTGGCAGCTGGGGATGTGGGATCTCCAAACCAGCCTGGGGTCTGGGGTTTCCATTTAGACCCTTCTCCCAGCAAAGCATAAGGCAAAACATTTGCCACCTCCTCTCTGGCTCCACTGAGGTCTGTCTGGTGTGAAGTTGAGTTCACTTTGAAGCCACTTCACCTTTTTCGAGGTATGGGCAGTGCCGGCGGTGGCCTCCGCTCCTGGGCACCCCTTCTGGAGGGCATCTCTGGTGAAAGCGGTTTCGCAAAGAGGAAGGTCAGGGGAAAGGCTTTCCTCTGCTCTTCATGTTTGCGCAGCCCGTGACAGCCCTGTCAGCTCCTTCCCTTGTGTTCAGCACTTCAGAAAGCTTCATCTCTGCCTCGGTGCTTCCCCGGGTGACCCTAACAACCTTCTTTTTCCAGTTCACTTCTCTTTTGCCCTGCTTTCTCCAGAATGATGGTGACATGGCTCTTTTTTGGGGGAGAAGTCCTTTTAAAAGATGTTTCTTCTGTGTCTGCTTCGACTTGACGTCCCTGCACAGCTCAGAGGACTTCTTGCACTTATCTCACGCTGGATGTTTTCTCCTGACCCCCTTCCTTCTCCTGCTCCCCCTCCTTCTCTCTTTTGTGCAGGACTTCTTGGACTGCTCCTGGTTTGCTTTGAGGACGTGTCCAAGTAAGCGTGCGCAGGGTCCCTCTTTCAGTAGTCCATGAAACGTCCATTTGGGGTTCAGTCTGCTTGCTTTTCTTTCCAGTTTTCTGGGTAAACACCCCCAGACTGTGTACAGTATACAGCAGTATTTTTCATGTGTCCCCCATTAGATGTTCTCTCAGTTGAGATGGAAAGACCCTTTCCATATCTCCAAAGTTAGAGACATGCACTCTGTAGATAATTTTTTCCTTGCCAGCTGCTACACCATATGGCTTAAAAGGACCCAAAGTCATTACCTGCTTTCCTGTTAGTCTCCTAAGGGGTGGATTTGGAAAAGCTTATTCCCCTCACCCTCTTCTCTGGAAGTGATATGTCAACTCTGCAGGGGAGTGGGAAGCATGTGGTCTGGATTTTATGTGTGCTAGGAGTTTCCTTTTCACCGCTCTCAACCCTTGTGTGTGTGCAGGTGACCAAACCTCCTTCCGAGTTCAGGTTCGGCAAGTGGAGGACTATCCCGTGGACCTCTACTACCTGATGGATCTCTCCCTGTCCATGAATGATGACCTAGATAACATTCGCAATCTGGGGACCAAACTGGCTGAAGAGATGCGAAAGCTCACTAGCAATTTCCGGCTGGGGTTTGGATCTTTCGTGGACAAAAACATTTCTCCTTTCTCCTACACGGCACCAAGATACCAAAACAATCCCTGCATTGGGTAAGTGGTCGGTGTACCTTGAAGGAACAAGCCCTGTGTTTACACAGAGCCTGGCTGCAGTCTTCTCTTCTCGTTCTTGCTTTAAATAATGAACCAGACTTAAGCCCCAGCTTTTGGGAATGCTGATTAGCCTCAGCTGTTGCTGTGATGCTCCAGAGCGATTCAAAATAGGACAATTTCCAATTTGCAGTGGCTGCTGGGAGATCTCTGCATCTAGAGATGGGAAACTGTTGTATCAGGAGCCTGAAGCTATTTTTAAGTACCTGACAAGGCTGCAGACATAGCAGGCTTTTTTACAGGCTTTAAGAAATAGGAGCAAGAGCCAGAAATTCCTGATTTCCGATCCTAGCTCTGAGTCATAGTTTGGCCTTGAGTAAATCAATTAAGCTCTTTGTCTCCATTTTACAGATAAGGAGACCCAAGTTGATGTAAGTCCTTCCCAACAGAAGTGTTTGGGGGAAGTGAGATTTGTGAGGGCCTGTAGGACTGATTAACGAGCTCTTGCAAAGTGTTTTGAAGATGTCAGGCAGGTTTTTTCATCTTTATTGCTGTGGAAGGAAAGCAGACTGGCAGTTGCAAAAGACACAAATGATGTGGTTTGCTTTGCGGTGATACCAGAGCCTTCCTCCTTTTCTTTTTGTTTGCCTTTAACTGCCAGAGTCGGGATCAAGTCCATTGAATCAGGGATTACGCCAGAGTGAAACTGGGTGTAGTGGAAGGTGTGAGTGGAAGGCTCAAGTGGGTTTGGATGTTGGCATGAAAAGGATGGATACAGCAGCAAGTGTGCTCCTGGGAGGATGTCACCATTGACACTTACCTTCGTGGTGCTGTCTTCACCTTGAGGTGCTTCCTAGTCATGTAAGGGCAGTAAGGTTAGCGCTTTTGTTTGAGCCGTTTGTGGATACTTACACTGTAAGATCACAGCACAGATGGATGCCAAGCTCTGCAAGAGCGCATCCTTTAAGTTTTCCATATGAGAAGCAGATAAAAGAGATCTTGCATCAGCTACGAGTTTCTAGGCACATTTTGGCATTGACCAAGCATTTGGCATCTCATTGCACATTGACTGTTGACCAGACAAAATTATCCGTATTCTCTTTTCACCAGTTATGTCCAGAGAGGAAAATCATATACATTTTGACACTGAAAACTCGAGCTTTGTCCATGAAGCATAGCCACTGTTCACCACGCTTTTCATAGCTCTTCCCTCTGAAAATTTGGCATGGCCTCAGAGGCATGTGCTCAGTCATCTCCATCGTCCTCGGTCTCCATCACCCACTCACGTTGCTTATGGGCTGGGGACGGGGTTTTGCTCCAGCGAAAACTTTGTTTGGCTGGTGTGTGATTTAATTGAAGTGACATGCCTTTTGCTGAGTGAAATAGGGTGAAATGTGCAGGAGGGGAGCGGTGGGAGAAGAGGAGAGGGTGGAGCTGGACAACTCTGCAGGGAGGCATGCCTGAAACTGCTAGTGCCTTTTTACAGAGGTCATCCAGAGATGTCGACTCCTCCTCCAACCATGATCGGGCTATCTGCTTGTCCTTTTGGTTTTACCCAGGTGGTTGCTTTTCTGTTTTTGGGTTACATTAAGCCAGCCTGGTCTTGGGAAACCATTTAGGAAGGATTGCACAAGGCAGCTCACCTGGTGGGCGCTCCCTTCCAGTCGCCATCTGTCTCCTCTTCATCCAAACCAGGGGTACAAGCTCCTCATTGTTCTCCAGTGGCATCACCTTCCCCTGCCTGCTCTGCCAGCGGGCTGTCGCTGCTGCATCAGCAGCAGCGAGGTGGGTTGTCAGGCGTGGTTTTGTTTGCAGCTATTTCTAAGTGTCAAAGCAGACTTTGTCCATTGGCCTGCTTGAATCTAAAAAAAGCTGCAAGGAAACATCAGTTGTGGTAGGTGTTTTTGCTCCCAGTCCAGGCTCACTCCTCCTCATGGTGATGGCCGACCTGCAGGTCTGGGTGGTGTGCAGCCCTGCTTTTATGCGGGGTCTGGCTGGGATCACTTCTGCCTCCTTCATCACACTCCATCTTGCTGCTCACCCCTGCTCCTGGCTCAGCATCCTGGCTGGGACCTCCTGGGGAGCCAGGACGTGGCCTCAGGCAGCCATGGTGTCATTCAAGAGAGATAATACAAAGGAAACAAACACTAAATTTAAAAAGATAGATAAGGAAGTCAGAGGGTTTGACTGAACACCCAATTGCCCATCTGTCTGTGATAGGACCTGGGGAGGTTACAGCCTGAGATAACCCACCTGCAATTCTTCGTAGTCACTCAGCTATCTATCGTTGTCACTCAGCTATCCATGGTCTGTCCTGCTGCTGCTTGCAGCTTCTGCCAGCAAACCTGGAGTGTAAAACAAACAAAAAAGAATTAAATTATACATCTTCATGGGATGTGGGACCCTACAGTGTGTCAGTGTTTTCTCCCTGAACCAGGGTTCTGGCAAACCGAGCACTCAGATGTATTGTATGGGTTAAGGGCTGCATGCTGAGACCCTGCGGTGCAGAGGTTTCACACACCACACGCTCCTCACCTTGGCCCTAGGTGTGGGCGAGATGCAAGTCTGAACATGGGGCTGATCACAAGGGATGGCTCTAATTGCCAGCCGGGCCCAGGGCAGTGGGACCTGCCCCCAGTTAGGTGTGGTCATGGCCGTGTGGGTGGAAATCCCTGCTCTGGGGTCTCTTGTGAGGGATTTGAGTTCCCAGCGGTGGTAAATCTTAAATACTCTTTTGTGTAAGAAGCCTTTTACAACTTACCCATAGTGGGTCATGTGTCAGCAGAGGCCTTTAATTGTTCTCCGGGTTTTATCTTTGAAGATAAGAGTGAATTAGTGCCAGCCCAACTACTTTTTAAACACATTTTCTTCTTAACCCTCTCATCCCTCTCCCCTGCACACACTCACTGATTTCCCACGCCGCAGGAGCTGCTCTTCTGAGCTCTCCTGGCCATGCGGTGAGCACCAAAGCTGCCTCCTGTTTTATACAGAAAAAAGACTTCCTGGCAGCCTGCCGAGGCGTTTCTCTGCCTTAGGGTGCCACTCCTCCCTTTCTGCTCCACTGGTGCTCTTGAAAGTGGAGACGGTGTTTGCTCACCGGCTTGCAGGGAGAGTGGGAGGATGCATGAGTCGTTATTAATGCATCTCATGGTGTGCAATTACCATGTGCCCGGTGACGTGCAGTGAGTGTGGGGTGGCATGTATTGCCAAGAAAACTGGATGACGGAGCGAAAATGCATATGGAAAAATTGGGGAAAAGTAGCTGTTGGCAGTGACGTTCCTGCGTGGTGCCCTTTGACACCAACGCATCATCCTGGGCTGCTGGGGAGGGTGGCTCTGGCCCTCCCGCCAAAATGAGCCCTCTGCATCACTGCGGGTCGCATCCTGCACTGCAAACTTCCAGTGCGAAAACCAGTTTATGAGTGCTGAAACTCCAGAGCTGCATGGCCCAGTGCTTGGTGTCTCCCCTCAAACCTTATGGGGAGAGAGATGTTTGGGCCTGGTGAGATCTCTGGAAACTTCAGCTGCTCAAAGCCCCTGGGGGGAACCAAAAAGATGGGCTCTACTGTAGAGTTTTGTAGATAAATAGCCAGAAATCGAAATGTCCAAATCATGAAGCCTTGTGGAAGTATTTCATCCCTCTGAACAGAGGTTTGGAGACCAGCCTGGTAGAGCTGGGAGCTCCTGTAGCTCTTGGCTGCTGGTGAGGTTCCTCCCAGCTGACCACTCCTCTGTTCCTCCTGCAGTTACAAGCTGTTCCCCAGCTGTGTCCCATCCTTTGGCTTCCGCCACCTCTTGTCCCTAACGGATAAAGTCGACCGTTTCAACGAAGAAGTTCAGAAACAGAAGGTTTCCCGCAACCGAGATGCTCCAGAGGGTGGTTTCGATGCGATTTTGCAGGCAGCTGTGTGCAAGGTGAGTCGCTCTGATTTCTGGGGTTTTAAAGCAAAGCAAAATAGGAGTTTTCTTCTGCTCTGTTCTTGGACCAGGGTAGGGCTTCAGTATGCCATTTCTTGGAAGTAACTACTAAATTTTTCTTGAAGAAACCATGAAAGATGCCTTGAAAAGTAGAGGCTATTGGGTTTGTGTGCTTTTGCACATGAACAGGCAAAGAAAAAAAGGTTAATATATTTTCTAGTTTAAAGGGGTAAAAATGGAGATTTGCAAATGCAGATTTAGGGCTGAGATTTCATTGCACGGTTAGACGTGTAGGTGCTGATCCCTGAGCACCTGGAACGAAATCCCTTAAGATTCATGTACACTTGGCGTGCAGCAGCACCGTGCATTGGCTTAATGCATTTCTGAAGTGTGTGTCAAACACATCTTGCAGCGGTTGACCTGTGTTGAGGGTTGGAGCTGGTTCCTGCTGCTCATACCTCCCCCCTTTGGTGTGTGGGGCTGGATGATCCCACCTCCAGGTGCTGATAGCCTGCTCTCCCTCTTTGTCAGCAAAACTGGAGCTGTGAGCAGTAATTAAAGACAGAGTTCATTAGCTTGGTGCCATGTTAACCATGTCCCTAGGGTTTTTGGAGATGTTTGCTTGAAGACCTTTCTGGAACAAGTAGGTAGACTGCTGGGTATCCCTTTGTGCATCAGGGATGAAAGTGTCTGTCCCCTCTGCCCTGTGGCTGAGCTGCCCCGCTCATCAGGGACTGCTCTGTTTGCTTTTTTTCCTCTTAACATACAGTTTGGATTTTTTTCACTCCAGCCTTGTGTAGTCCTTTTGGGTGGGCGTGTTTTCTTCTGGGTCTGGATTTTGGGAGCTGGGAGATAGGCATCGTCTGCAGGAGTGATGGGACTCAGGCTTGTGGGAAACCAGATCTTTTCTCACCTGGGTCGGCTTCATTAACACTTCACGCTCATGACAGGACTGAACCTGCCCTATTGGATCTGATGCCACCCAACAGTCATCTTCCATCTCCCAGCCTGGCACAGATATTGTTGTTGGCACAACTACAGTGCTGCTCCCAATACTCGTCTGGGAATAAAGTGCTTCTCAGTTTTGGAGAAGTGGCTCTCATGGTTAGAGCAGAGACGTCTCAGGATGATGACTCAGTTGTGCCACCCGTTTTTTTGCGGTCCCTTCCACTATGTTATTGAAAAAATGGAAAACATTTCCCTGCAGTGCAGAAATAATGCGATGTGTATCACAGGGGCTCATTTTGGAGGTGTTGCTGGAAAGCAGGGGACCTGCAAGGTATTTCCTGCATGTTTGTGCCAGTCTCAAACTGTTGGCAAGGACCAAAATCTTTGACTGTGGTTCTTGAGTGCATGGCCTGGTCCCTTCTAAATTCACGAGGTGAATGTAGATGCTGGTACCATCTAAATTCAGGCCTGAGCATCCTTTAGGAAGGGTGAGCAGAGGTGAGCGTGTGTGCTTGCATGGCTCTTGGCGTGATATGGCAGGTCATGACAGAGGAATTTCTGCAGCCGCAGCAGTTAATTAATTACCAGAGCTCGGGGGTGGGAAAGAAAGTCCATGGGACCGGTGTGTGAGACAGGAGAACCGGCTGTGCCGTAACTCGTGCTGCCTTGGCCACCCCTTGCTGTGGGTGGAGCAGCTGCCTGCTGATCGCAGGCACGAGCAGCAAAGGCTCCCTCCATCCAGAGTTTGAATAGCCGAAATTCCAGGCTAGCTGATTGACCTCCTAAGCCCCCTAGCAAAACCAGGAGCTTAGTGATTGATTTCCCTCATGGCAGCCGAGTGATGGCCCATACTGGTCAGCAGCTATGGGTTGTGGTGGGGGTCAGCACCATTGAGGCGGGTGAAGGTGGCAGACATCTGGGGTGGCAGTGAGGTGCCGCTTCCTGGTGAGGATGCTCTTTGCTGCAATGAATGGTGCTTTGCATCCAGCAGTGATTAATGAAAGTATCGTGGGGACTAAACCCTGCACAGACAGTAGTTTGTAGTAACTCAGGAGCTATTTTCCTCCAGTGCATGGCGGGCAGCATACAGACACCTTGGCACCTTCTGGGGTGGGTTTCCTCATCTATCCTGTGGTGCCCCGTTGCATCTCTCTGGCATGCTCCAGCTTTTTCCAGCTTTCACCCTCTCTGCCATATTCAAAACCCAGGATTTAAGGCCAAGATTTTGACCTTAGAAAGTCCCCTGCCTTTGGAGCGATGCAGCCTGTTGACCATGAAATACTTTGTGCTCAGCAGCAGAGTTTGTGGCATCACGTCCTGGGGAGATCCAGCGGTGGCATGGCAGAGCCTTGCTGTTTCCAGTCTCCAAGTCTGGTCTTCTCTTCTCCTTCAAGCGCTGAGGTGTCAGAAACAATACCTACTCTGTTGACTAGGTATTTTTATACTGTAATTCATATAAAGCATTTCTTCTGCATGAGCTGTCTAAGAGCTCTGTAACGCTCAAGTCATTTTTTGGCCTGGTTTGCAGCCCAAGGAGTGGGGAAAGTTTGTACAGCTAATACGGACTAACGGGCAGGCCCAGGGTTTGGCTGCTTTCTGAAAGATGAAGATATGGTGAATGTTATTCTGAAGGCAATGAAAGAGCCAGAGACAATAAGCCTTTATCCTGATGCTAAAATGGTTAGCCAGGAATATTAATCAACCTTCTGTAATTACATTTTCCATTTGCAGTATTTTGGTTTTCTGCCATTCTTTAAGTGCAAGCATCAGATGGCTTGGTGATATGTATACGTTTCAGATCGTATATACTAAGATGCAGCACGGAGATAATGCTGGATTAGAAAATAAAGTGTCTTTTGAAATAGTTTCGACTGGTGCTTGCTAGACACTGGTACTTGGAGATGAGTGTGTCCAGAGAAGAGCAACGAAGCTGGTGGGGGCGTCTGTAGAAAAAGTCTTATGAGGGAACTGGGGTGGTTTAGCCTGGAGAAAAGGAGGCTGAGGGGAAACCTTATCACTTTCTACAACTACCTGAAAGAAGGTTGTAGTGAGGTGGCGTCGGTCTCTTCTCCCACGTAACAAGTGATAGGACAGGAAATGGCCTCAAGTTACACCAGGCGAGGTTTAGATTGGATATTAGGAAAAATTTCTTCACCGAAAGGGTTATCAGTCATTGGAACAGGCTGCCCAGGGAAGTGGTGGAATCACCATCCCTGGAGGTGTTTAAAAGACGGGTAGACGTGGTGCTGAGCGACATGGTTTAGTGCTGGTTTTGGCAGTGTTAGGCTGATGGTTGGAATCGATGACCTTAAAGGTCCCTTCCAACCTAGATATTCTATGATTCTATGTCCAAGACACCTGGGAGACGCTGAGGTGCCTTTCAGAGCTATGCAAAATGAAGGAGGTTTGGGCTTTTAATCTGTAATGCATACTTGTCGTGCACCTTTATCTGTTTCTTTCTTCCAAAAAGGTCTGCATCTGAGAAACTGGTGAGGTTTTAGACATACTGATGAATCCAGGGGTGTCTCCTGACAGTTTGTGCCTTGGCAATTAAACCCTTTTTAATCAGTGCCCAGAGCATAAATTTAGATATTTATTTCAGGCTTGGAAATAGTGATGCCAGGTTTTGCAGCCTTTTCAATAGGATTTGGAGGGCTGTGTGGTGCCGAGGCAGCTGTGGCAGTTTTGCCAGTCGCTGTTGGCTGTGAGGAGTGGGAAGCTGGTCTTTCGGGGTATGGGAGGCAACTGCAGCTGGCTGTAGGAGTAGGGGCAGAATCTGTAGCATGCCCAGCCCTGAGGAGACACATCTTCCCCCTTCACTCTGCTTTGGGTCAGGTCCCACCCCTGTTTTTAAAATCCATTCTGTCCCATGGGGATCAAAAACCAGATGAGAGGGCAGACGTCCGTGCAGGTTTTTTTGTTCAACAAACCCAGTCCAGTAAAAATAAATGCAAGTCTCTTTGGTTATTTGTTTTAAGCAGAGCAGAGTGCTGCTCTGGGTTTCGCGGTGGAAACTGCGTGCTGAAGAGCTGTATTTTCCAGTGCCTGGAAGCTGCTGGCAGAGGCAGCGTGAGATGCGGCGGCTCCTCGGCACACCGACCTCTCCAGGTGCTTTTTCCATAGGTCTCCAGCTCTTTCGGTGTGGCATCGGCACCAGCTTGGCCACCCCATCTGAGACACCCTGGTCCAATGCTCCAAGGCATCAAATGCTCTCAGTGCCCGGATATTGGCACCCACACTGTGGGTGCTCATTGCTGTTTGGAAGCGAGTTCCTGAACTGAGCAACCAAAGCATTTCTGATGTTGTTTATATGGGAAAGTGTGTGTTGGAGACACAGAGAGTTTGTCTGTAAAGGGATGCTTAGCCTGTGATTTAAAGGTGGGCTTAGCAGGCAGGTGAACAGAAGCATCATCCCTGAAGTGGCTTCATAACTGCTGCTTGAACACAGCTGGTTTTCTTTGCGCGTACCACATTTCTAAGGAAATGAAACTCAATCCTTTTAATCTCTTCGGGAGTTTCTTGGCCTCATTTGTTAGAAAAGAAATCAGCTTTGGATAGGCAAAGGAAAGTGAACTGGATGGACTTCTGTCTGGTGGTTGAGTAGACCAGCAACTGCTTCTTGCGTTGTTAGAGCTGTGATCGCTTTTGGGTTGAGTTCTTAAGAAATGAGAAATGACGAATTTGCCTTTTGTCCAGTGGGGTCACTTCAGTGGAATGACTCCTGCTTCCCAGAGCAAAAAAGCCCTCATTGCATACTGAGCTGGACTGTAATATGCTGGTATGTGGCAAAGCATGTGTGTTGCCAAAGAATTCTTCCTATGGCCTTATTTGTGTTGAGGGGGTCTTTAAAATACTGTTAAAAAAAAAACAACACCTTCTGCAATAGGGAGGAAAAGGAAATCTACCCTGGAATAGTGTCCCTGAAGCAAGAGCAGCCTAAACCACGACATTATCGGAAAGATCAGCAAACTTTGGGCTATGACTCACATTTGCAGGCGAAAATTGCGCTGGCAGCCGTGGTTCCGCATCCTTCTGCCTGCTCTGCCCTCTTGCCCTGCCCACGCCAGCGCTTTCCATAGGAAGCGTCTTTGCAGCCAGACTCCAGCAGTTTGTAGGCTAGCATGTTATTATAAAACAAGACAGATGTCAGATTTTGCTAAATAAGCTGAGCGGTAAGCTCTGGAGGAGTTGGGTATATCCATCTGCACTGTGTTCCCATCAGTAAGCTTTTACCAGCTTTTCCCTCATCCCTCCCCATGTTCTCAAGCGCTGTGTTGCTCCGAGCGGGGGGCTGGAGGGAGGAGGATGCTGGATGTGTGTGGGGAGCATCTTTGCCAGCAGACGGGTAGGGGTGGTGAGCCCAAGGGGAAGTTCTGGGAGATGGAGCTTTCTGGCTCCGGTCTCTGCCGTGGCAGGATCTCCCCACCATGGTTGGCAGGAAGGACCTCAGCCTGCCCGGCTTGGCACGAGCTGGCGGTGGGAGCAGCCAGCGAGCTCAGGGGAGTGTGCTGCAGCGCTATGGTTTCCAAAAATTTCCTTTGGGCTTCTCTGTTTCCCTCCACTTCCATTGCAACAAACAGCTTCAGTGTGCTCTTGTAGGCACAGATCTGCTGCTCAGGCTGATGCAAAGCCAAAAACCTGCGGAAGCTCTGTGGAAAGGAAATGTTTATCCCTTTATGTTATCCCTTTATTTGAAAAAAAAAAAAAAATCTATCCCTGTATCTCCCTCCATGCAAAGATGGTGATAATGTCTGGTCCTTGCACAGAGTGCCTGTGCAAGCACATGGGTGCACCAAAGCCAGCGCCTCGGGCAGGGACCTCACTGCGTGCTACAGCTCAGAAACAGCCTTTACGAGCGGGCAGTAATGAAACTGCTGAGCGGGGATATTGCAGCTCTTGCTGTTGCCTTGGCCGTTCCGCAGAGCTGAGGAAACAAGGTCAGATTAAATGTGTGTGGAGGAATTTGGCAGGTCTCCTTTGGCTATAAAAGCAGCTGAAAGTCTTATTCTTGGATCTGGGTAGAGAAGGTCTGGTGGACAGTCCACTTAACTCCTCATGCCTTTTTAAGTAAATGTGTTGGAAGGAGATGCTGGGAAATCCTAGGTGGGCCCCTGACATTTGTTTTCTTGCTAGAGATGGGTGCACAGGAGCATGGTACTCTTCTAATTAGTGCTAATAGGTCTGCTGCTCGCCGGGCACATGGCTGGGACCATGTGCAGGGCAAGGGGTGAAGCGTGGGCTTGGCAGGGGCAGACTGGTTGTCTCACAGGTTTTGTTTTCCCCCAGGAGAAGATCGGCTGGCGTAAGGAGGCATCTCACCTGCTGGTCTTCACAACGGATGATGTGCCCCACATAGCCCTGGATGGGAAGCTGGGGGGGCTGGTGCAGCCCCACGATGGCCAGTGCCACCTGAACGAAGCCAACGAGTACAGCGCGTCCAGCCAGCTGGTGAGGAGAGACATGGGGAGAAAAACCCTCAGAGACCTTGGGGTGTTGGTGGACCTCTCTGGAGACCAGCCATCCCCAACTCCGGCAGCTTTTGGCAAACACAGCCCCTGACCAGCATGGTTTCACCCAGTCTTGCAGTTTGCAAATAAAATGTGCTGTTCCCCTTGGGCGTCCCCCTGTAGCGAATGCTTCTGTGATGCTCAAAAATGGGTTAGGAATTTAGCAAGTTCCTTCAGGGCTCATTGCAAGGGAGGAAAAAGTACCTTGGTGTCCTGAAGTGCATCAGATTTGCCTGAAAAGTGTAGAGGAAACATCAAAGATGTCATCCCTTTTCTAAAATGTCCAGTGGACTGTCAGCTTCTCCCTGGGGAGGCTGAGTCTACCTTGATGTGGCCACACTAGCAAGCACAACAGGACACTCTTCTTATTCACAGCCTTTGAGCACAACACTAACAGAGGTCTTAGTGATAAATAGACAATCTGGCCCTTATTTTTAATTTAAACTCAGTACTTCTGGGGTGAACGAGCGCTTGCCTGCTGCCTCATTATCACACCCTTCTGCAGAAGGGTGCTTTATTCAGCAGATCACCAGCACTGCTTAGGATTTTTGTTCCTGCATGGATGTCATCTCGTAACAGGAGGTGTTTCTGGATGGAAGCTAGGATCCTCGGAGAAACCCTCTTTTCACCCACCTGTGCAATCCTAGCAAGCATACGTGTACTGGGTGCAGCCCCGGTACTGATGTGGAGTTATGTTGGGGAGCTGATGTAGCAATGCTGCCTTGGTATTTCCATGTTTGAGTCCTGGAGGCTCTCAATTAGCCCTCCAGTCTGCGAGTAAATGAGGTGGTTTTTTTCTGAGGACAGCACTTCAGAAGCAGCCAGGGGTTTTAAACTCAAGCTGGTCTCTTGAAAGTGAGCCCTGGTTCGTTATTTTGTTGCTTGCAGGTAGCTGGAGCAGTATCGTCCTGCCATCGTCTCCATCTGGGAAGTCTGCAGAATTAAAGAGCTTATCATAATCGCTTTATGGTTCCAGTATGCAGAAAGAGCAGGCAGTGGATGTTTCTGCTTTGGGAGAAAAAGCATACATTTCCACTTACTGCAGATCTAGAGCTCCCTGCCTTGCACCCCTGGAAGACAGCAGCCAGCTTGGGACACACGTGTCTGCTGATGGCAAAGCAGAAAGAGGAAAGAAAGAAATCCAGTGTTTCAGGTGTTGCTGTAGCCAATGGTGTTGTCAGTCATATATTCTAGTGAAGGGTGTAGCAGAAATATTTAAGGGATGACAGAATTTCTACTATTTGAGCTGGGATTGTACTGGTACATCAGAGACATCATCCCACAGCAAAACATGCCACGTTTCTGGAATGAATTTTGCTGTTGGGAGGAGAAGAGCAATGAAATTAGTGTTTTGTTTCTGTGTTACCCATCAGTCTTTCTGCCCTTTTTGTGCCCCTAGGATTATCCTTCCCTGGCGCTTCTTGGGGAGAAACTCGCTGAAAACAACATCCACCTGATCTTCGCTGTTACGAAAAATCATTACGTCCTGTACAAGGTAAGTGCCGCCGAACTGCCCGCACTGGGGGAGGGGGGGATTTAAATGCCTCCTGAAAGCATCTTCCTGCCGGCACCGTGGAGCGGAGGCAGCGGGGCTGGCAGGGCAGGCAGATGCAGGCAGGCGAGGCTCAGCCCGCCCTCCCTCCCTGCTTCGTTCTTTCAGCGAAAAGCACTAAAGCTTCTTAGAGCGAACAGATATATATGTTAGTGAGCGTGCGAAGACCTAAAATAGACTCCGGCCTAATCCTGATGTTCGGATGGCTGCCAGCCGTGTGCAGCGTGCGAGAGCGCCGAAACCTGTTCAACCCATTCTGCAGTGACTTAATCCCATTACCTAATCGCACGCAGTGTTTCTGCCCAGCTGTGTTTTTCCATCACGGAGTCCAGGGCCTCGACGTGCCACATACAACTGGAACTCCCTCGCCATCCCCGCTCTCCCCTCCGAAAGGAAAAGGTGACCCGAGCCGCAAGGGCCGGCCCGGGTCTGGAGGTGCCCCCCGGGGTTTCGCTCCTCTGAGGATGCGGGGAAGTGTTTCAGGCGGGATCGCTTTCGGAAACCTCCGCTCCGGCTCTCGTAGCTGGAGCAAAACCAACAAGCAGCTGCGTTGCTAAGGTCGAGATGCTGCTGCTCGCCCGTGGAGAGCGGGAGGGCTGAGCTCATTCTCCACCCCCTCTCTGGGGATGCTCGCCGGTCCGGTGGAGGGACGGGGCAGCCGCAGCTCCCTCCCCGCTGTGCCGGTGCCAGCTCTCCTGAGTGCCCAGCGGATGGGTCTTGCCCCCTCCGGCAGCAGACCCGGGTCCGTTAGTCCCTGTCCCTTGGCCGCAAGCCTTGTTTAGCATTTGACATGCCACGTTAGCAATGCTTTGCTTCCAAAAGCTCCATGTTAACAGGAGACAAGCCATACTGTGGACACCACCAGACGATGGGGCAGGGTGTGTGGCTGGTGTCCCTGGCACGGGGTCGGTCCCTTCTCGCCCTCTGCTTTCCTCTCTGCATCTCAGCATTTTCTTTCATTTTATTTTTTATTTTTTTTCCCAAGAACTTTACGGCCTTGATTCCTGGGACAACAGTGGAGATTTTGCACAAAGACTCCAAGAATATCATCGAGCTGATCGTCAAGGCCTACAATGTAAGTGCATTTTAATACCCCAGCTGCTGTCGTGCGAAGCACCAGGAGCTCGGCCAGCTCGCCTCTCCCCGGTGTGCTCCACCCGGCTCAGCCGCCTCCCTCCCCGGTCCACCACACACCGCTGGAGCTGGGGCATCCACCCTGGGGAGGGACACGAGGTGTGTGAGGTGGAGAAGGAGCACGGGGATGCCCAAGGGAGCCTGCAGCAGAGCAGAGATTTCACCCTGTGTCTCTTGTGTGCAGAATTACCCTCTAAATGCAGCCCCAATCTGAAACAGTTGTCTCTTACAACACCCTACTGGGAGATAAAATAGATTATTTCTTTGCTATCTGATGTTCAGAGGCCTCCCAAGGATGTGACTGGGCTCTGGCTAAGGTCATATCCTTTTGTTGGTCTCCATTCAGTGGGAGTTGGTCCTCAGCAACCCATGAGCATCAGCATGTCTCTTGGGTCCCAAAGGAGCGCTGCCTGTACGGCGTTGCCAGTGCAGCCTGCCTTGCCATGTTAGGGCCCATGGGGGACAGTAAAAGACCTGTAGTTGTACCGCTGACCTGATGTTGTCCACCTCTGGAGATCAGGAGAGCAGATCAGTTAGAAGCAGCTAAATTGCACGTTTGTTGTGTAGTTAGTTGTCAACGTTTCTGTTGACTTCTCCCTGAATTCTTATGGGTTGGCTCCTCATGCTCCTGGAAGGATATTGCAGTTTCGGTGATGGGCATGTGAGATCTGACCCGGTAATGGGTCAGCCTTCAGGTAGGGTTCCTCCTGCATGGGAATTGTGAACACAGCTTTCGATGGCTGCAAGCCCTTCTCCTTGGTACTATGCTCAGTAGTGCAAGGGAGTGAGGAAGGACTTTTTTTGGAGGAGTTTACGCATCCAGAGGTCACATGCTGTGCTCTGCATGACCTGCATATTCATCTTTCCTTCCCCCACAGCTCCCTGCAGTTAAAGCAGCATTTGGTTATGCCCTTGGGAAGAGTGCTTCCCAAAGCTTCACTCGCTGAAGAAAGGCAATGAGCAGCTAATGCTGCTAACGAGGCCCCGGAGTTTGTCCCCTTGAGGAAGGAGGGTCTTGGGGCTAAGATGTTTTGTTGGGGAGAAAGAAATGAACGTTCAGTCAACTTTGACTTTGAATGTGGACCCAGTGCCAGCACATGAAAACCTCCCTTTGCCTCGTTTTCCCAGCTGTAACATGCATCCATGCATTTCACCACCCCTCAAGGCTTTGCAGAGAGATATAAGCTGATAAAAACCGTGGGGGATCTGATGCCCTCACCCCTGCTCCCTCCCTCTCTTTGCTTGTGAGCTTTCCAGTGCGGCTGGCTGGAAACCACCAGGACGCTGAGACCAAGGTGCCCCACGGGAGGAGCAGTGTGGGATGAACTGCTGCTGAGACCTGGGCTGGTTTCTCACCTGTTCAGCTGGGTGGTGGGTGTGAGCTGGGACCCCCGGCTGTGCCACTGGCAGCTGGCAGCTCCTGCCTGTGCTGTGGGCTGCCTGGGGCTGTGGGAAACCAGGCGCCCACCCAGCCCATCTCCTCTTGGTAGCTTTGTTTTTTCCTGAAATGAAAGAGGAGATTCTCACTGATGGAGAAGGCTAAACTTTCTGTTTCCCAAGTGGGAGTGAACCTTTTTTTATTCCTCATGGAAAGGAAACGCTGAGCCTGGAGAAACGCTTCATCTGCAACAGGGACCATCTTCTCCTGCGAGGTGGCAGTGGCTGGTGCCCTGGGCCTGGGCTCAGCCTCTCCCCTTCAGTGCTTTGGCCATCTCTGGTCCTCTCTCATCTGCTTCCCTCCACCGATGCATACATCAGACTTGCTCAGGGCTTACATTACCCCTGAGATCTGTTTCCCCCATCTCTTCATCTTCTGTCTCCCTTTTTCTTCTGCCTGGTGTTCTGTCACCTCTCCCTCGTCTGGAGGGGCGTGAAACAAAAGAGAACAGGAACAGCTTTTTTATTCTGTCCTCACTAAGAAAAAAACAAAACAGATCTCCACATTCCTGGAAGATGGAGAGGCTCCTGGGGGGGCTGTGCCTGGGCTGGTGTGGTGCTGGGGGCTCTCTGCTGGGGTATGCAGTCTGGGTTTGGACCAAAGGGAGCAAACAGGACACTGAGTTAAAAACTGATTTCCTAAACCAAATCCAGGCAGATGTGTTTCTTGTTACACCACCGATGGGTTTCCCGTGGCAGGGAGAGGGTGGCCTTCACATCAGCCATCCTGGAGCTGCTGCTGGTTCAGGATTTCCTTGTTTTTAGAAAGAAATGATCCATCCTTTGAATTTCTCCTAGGCTATAGCAGACAGCTTAATTTCAGGCAGAGACATTGCTCCACCTCAGGGCCAGGTCGTTCCTTTAGGTCTCTCCACTGTCCTCCGCTCATCCCTGAAGATGCAGCAGGCTTGGGGGCCACCAAACAGCACAGCAGCAAAATTCCCCAGTTGCCCTTAGTCATGGCTGTGGTGCTGTGAGAAGGTATTGCTGTGTAACGGTGCAAAGTGGCTAATAATAGTAGCATTACAATTAGGCTAATAGCATTACTATATAGGGCTAACAAAAAATCTTGGCAACTGCATAAGAACGTAAGAAGAGCCCATGCAAGGTTATACTGAGGTCTGGCCTGGTGTCCCGTCTTCTGCTGTGCCCCAGATGAGATGCTCTGGGTGGGAAGATGGGAGAGTGTATTGGTGTGACAGCTAATTTCTATGGGATAATTTTGGGCAGAGCAGCGTGTTCAGCTTTCCCAGCACACACGGCATTCAGCCTTCAGGTGATGGATACTCCCTACAGTCCGAACTGCCACCCCATGAATGGCTCCTCCATTACAGCAGTGAGGTGGGAAATTATTTCTTTTTTCCCTGAAGGGCTGTTTAGATTCGCCCAGCCAAAACTCAATTATTTCCTGCCCATTTCCAAAAGCATTAGCTCTTTGCTGGCATGTGAACCCTGGTTTTGTTATCACATGGACGGGCAAGAGGTCTGAATTAGCACTTTTCCTTAATCTGACCACTTTGGTGAGGGTTGGGGACAAGGGGGAGAGGGATGGAGCTGCAAGCTGGCTTTGGAAAATAAATGTATTTGTACAAAAAGCTCCATTTTGAAAACCTTTGTCTTTTTTGGACACCACTCATAAGAAAAATCGGTTCCAGCCATTTGAAGAATGAAACAAAACAACCTCATTCTGAATTAATACTTATAAACTTCATTTTGTTTTGACTTAAAAAGTCTGTGTGTGCAGCAGGGCGCAGAGATGAGAAGCAGAAGAGAGGGGGTAGGAGAATACCAAAACCTCTCTGATGGAAAACGTTTTTCACTTTGAGCAGTTTCACAGAGAAAGATATTTTTCATTTCTTTTTTCCCATGGTGTTGTTTCCAGCTGATGCATCTGAAAGGGTACTTTTTGTTTGACATTTTCTCCAAAGAGGGAAAATACATTTTTCTGACCAGTTGAGTGAAAACAAGAAAGCATGACAGAGTTAGTGCAGTTTTACACCTTCTCTGTGCAGTACGAGGGACATCACAGGATGACTGCCTATGGAGAATCAGGCTTTGTGCTTCTCTAAGGGGCTGGTTTATGGGGAGGAGGACGTGCAGATACATGCACGAGGCTCTGACCTTCAGCTCAGAGATGCTCCATTTGTGGTTGAGAATGTTTTCTTCTTTCTTTTCCTTGTGCATCCGTATCTTTTCCATGCTGGCTACAGTGGTCATCACACCTGTCCTAGAGGGCATAAGCCACCCACAGGGGTTGTAGGCAGCTCCCCGTGACACTAGTTGTGTTCATCAGAAGTCTGCTGAGCTGGTTAAGTCAAACCCAAATGTCAATGTGTGTGCGCGGGTGATTTTTTTTTCATGTAGGTGCAGAGATGGCCTAGCCGCCCTCTGGAAACATCAGGAGAAGAGGCTAATGCAGAAGAAACCTACCCACCTTTGGAACCTGATGGTTTGCTTTCCCGTTGTGTTTCTAGAGTATTCGGTCCAAGGTGGAGCTCACAGTCTGGGACAGCCCTGAGGACATTGGCTTGACCTTCACTGCCACGTGCCAGGATGGGTTGTCCTATCCGGGGCTCAGGAAGTGCGGGGATCTCAAAATAGGAGATACGGTGAGTCTGCCTTTCAGTCCATCCCTGGAGAGGCTGTTTCACGCCCTGTGCAGCCATTTACCTCTCTCCGTGAGTGGTCCCGGGCAATAAAATACAGCTTTACTCATCTTCCTCTGCTCTCCTTGCACCGTGCCGTGTTAATATGGAAACCCATGGAGAGCGGCTCTGCTAGAAGTGGCTCTGGGTGGTATAGATCAGCCCAAGGTCAGCTGTGAGGAAAGAGGGAATACAGGCGTCTCGTCTACAGCACCCTGAGCCAAAAGGTCTTGATCAGGCAGCAGGAGGCAATAGTCAGGAATGGGCTTTTTTTTTCTGTAATCCCAGATATTCACATCATGCTCTCACCTGTGAAATATTTATTGCTCTTTTCCTGGTCTGTTTAATACGCAAGGATTTCTTGTTTTTGTTTGAGAATCTAAACCTGTCTTTCCTGGAATGAAGAAGTCACAGTTAACCTTGGAGGCTGCAGAAAACAACAGGATGCTCAAAAAGGCAGCAACTCTCCTCTCCTGTGTTCCTAAAGTTATTGGATGGCAGCACAGAGTGAAAATACAGTTTGCTCCATAATGTTAAAATTATACATAGCATTCTGTGCTTTTTTATTAAAAAAGCAGAAAAGTTAAGCTTTTCTTGTTTAAATTGAGTATCGCTACAGCTAAATGAGTTGCTGGGCTGCAGGGCTGGGGCAGAAGGGCTCAGCCCGGTGGGGAGCTCCCTCCCTTTCTCCAGGCTTTTGCTGTCTGCGAGGACGCGGGCACAGGTTCGTTAGCAGCCTGATTGCCTTATTTGAGAAGAGTGGCTCTGCAAACATACCAGAGCTCCAAGCGCTGGGGCATATAAAAATAGTTTGAAAGAGTCAACAGTAGCTGGATTTTTATCCCGCCAAATAAGGATCATGCAAAGTGCTAAAAAGGGAGGCGGCTCCAGCTTTTTTAACTGACTTTACTGGATCTCCGATGGGCGGGTAAAAGCAATCCCTGGAGCGTTGCCACGCTAGGCACGTGCCCTCCTTGTTCCCGCGGCAAAGCCAGAGCCCCCGAGGTAGCGGAGTTAATCTGGTGGTTGATCCTGGGCACCCGTCTTTGGCACGAGCAGGGGGATCGCTCCAGCCGCCGCAGCTCGTGCCGTAAAGGGGTTTGGCAGTGGGTACGTGCTTGCCCGTATCCGCAGAGGCTGATGGCGTGATCAGGAATGACTGGTTCTCCCAAGTCGGATGAACTAGGGGTACCTTCTGTCCCTGCAGCAGAAGATTTGGGATGCAGCAGGGAGCCGGCACTGGTAGCTCTCCCATTTTTGGTGCACGGGAGTATTGAGGTGCCTGCACCGGCAGACATGCCGCGTGATTATGGGGGTCCCATCCCTCCATCTCCTCCCGTTCAGCTGCTCTCGGCCCCATGGCTTCCACATGGATCAAGAATTAACTCTTGCTAAGAAAGTTTCAGCAACGATGGTAACGCTGGCACTGGGTCCTAATCTGCGGGGGTTTAGTCCTGGGGGCGTGGGTGTCAGTGGGTGAAAGGGAGCAGGATTACCCCGATCCCCTTAGCTTGCTTTCTGATCTCCTTCTCCTCTGTAATTAGAGCTCGTTTCCTAATTGCTTCAAGCCTTGGGAATGGGAGGGGGTCAAAGGAGGCTTCCTGGGGGTGCAGCTCTCCCAACTGGAGGTGGCTGCTGTGCCACCGTCTGCATGTCACCCCTTGGCATGTGGGATGATGGAGGCAGTGAGAGCTCGAGATGACCCCAAATGTCTCCAGAGAAAAATCATTCCCTCCTGATGCTTAGGAGAGGGGCTCATTTCCTTGGAATTAGGTTAATCCTCTTTGCTAACCGTCAGCTCCAGGCAGCACCGGCCGGCCCGAGACCCCCACCAAACAGCAGGATTAAATCGGGGGCCAAGCAAGCAGCCTATGGATGGTCTTGGTCTGCCCAAGGAGAAAATCCTTGACACTGGATTGTAGCAACAGAAAATCAGTAGGGGAGTGATGTATAGCCTTCTGAAACCAGTCTTAACAGAAGCATCCATCAAAAATGGCCCATTAGCGGAGTGCTGGAAGCTTGGGACTGTGTGACTGATGCACATGTCTTTGTGCAGATCAGGATTCCCATAAAACCTTCTAAATCCATGATCCTGTAGGCACCTCGGGCCCTTGGGCTGCATCGGTTAAATCCTTGCTAGTGCTTAGTTTCAACAAAGTTTCTTATTTTTAATAGCATGAAAACTGGGCTACTTGCTGGAGTTTTGCCCTGGTTACTTCATGGGAGCAGGCAGGTTCCTTCCCACTTCACAGAAACCAGTGGTCCCTGATGGGGAAAATTACTGCTGACAGATGACAGCAAAGAGTTTTAAAACATTAAGGATGCCAAACCCCTCGTGGGATGGGCAGATGTTGGTGCATTTAGCTGCAGATACCGTCTGTAGATGTGCGATTGTTTTGGTGGGTTTTTGCACACCTGGGAGTAAAGCTCAATGCGCTGAGCATGTCCCTGCTCTGGGGACATTTGCCCTTCCCTCCTGCCGTCCTTCCCAGGACACCCCTGACAGCCGTTTTGGGGCCGTGCATGTTAACTTACATCTCAACCTGCCCCCCACCCAGGTTTCCTTCGAGGTGGCGGTGGAGGCGCGGAGCTGCCCGGCCGAGGACACCTCCCATGCCTTCACCATCAAGCCCGCTGGTTTTCGGGACACGCTGGAGGTGGCGGTGACCTACAACTGCCTCTGCGGCTGCACCGGCCGCGCCGCGCCGGCCAGCGGCAAATGCAGCGGCAACGGGACCTACGCCTGCGGGCTGTGCGAGTGCGACGCCGGCTACCTGGGGGCCAGGTGCGAGTGCGAGGAGGGTGCCAGCGGGGACATGCACCACGCCATGTGCCGGGAGGCGGAGGGCAAACCCCTCTGCAGCGGGAGAGGGGAGTGCAGCTGCAATCAGTGCCTCTGCTACGAGAGCGAGTTCGGAAACATCTACGGCGCCTTCTGCGAATGCGACGACTTCTCCTGCGCCAGGTACAAGGGAGTCCTCTGCTCAGGTAGGAGCCTTTCTACCCTCGTGCCCTCCGCTGCGCGGGGATGGGGAAACCGCCCCGAAATGGGGAAGGCTGCTGGGCTGGTGTGTGCAGGGCGCGCGCCTGCCCTGCCTGCCGAAATCTGCCCTGTTTCTGGAGGCATCTGCACTCCCTTTCTTTTCCTTATGGAAAAAGGGAGGCAGAGGTTGAAGTGCATCTGCACGAATGAGCAAAAAGTGGATTATCCCCATTGGAACTGAGTTTCCAGCATTAGAGCGAAAGGCTCTCTCCTTGGCAGGCTTGTCCTCTGCCCGGGTCTAATGGAGATGAGCAGAGTCTTGGCTTTGGTGGTGTTATTTTGACGTACCCATGCACATCTCTTGCACACTGAAGTATATCGCTAGGAAAGAGTAAACCAGCACAGGCTTGAATCCTCTGGAGCTTTTTGGTGTCTTCTCAGGTTGGATTTCTTCTGCTTGTGCCACCCTTCCCTGCGTAGGCAGAAACAATGTTTTGTTAAATATGCAGCATTTGAAGTAATCCACTGGTGCGGCACAGGTGAAAGGAAAGGTTGTGTTTCAGGCTGTTACTTAGAAAAACCTGTGTTGAAGATTCCTAAAGGTATTTTATGTATAGATTTTTCTGCCCACTGGGAAAACAAGTCATTCACTGGGAAAGATGTAGCCTGTCAGCTTTACTTAGGCAAAGGTAGAGGAATTATTTAGCTGTGTTTGCTAAAATGCCTTTAATTCCTTCTCAGTCCAAGGTCACATAATTTACCTTGCATGTAATTGCCTGGATTAGCCCTCAAACATAATTCCCTCAGTTGGAGCTGGACAAAAGGTTATTCTTTAAAACTTGCCCGCTTTCAAGCAAGTAAAATATTTCTTTAACCAAAAATCTTGGACAAAATTTCCAAAACAAGTGTAAGCTTGGTTTCATGTTTTCTCCGGGTAAAGTGGTGGGTTTTTTCTTGCCCTGCAGGTTTCTGAGCTGGGCAGTAAATGATGGGGTGCCTTTTGGTTGCAAGTTTCTGGCTGTTTGAAATGATCGTGTTGTTAGATGTGTAGAGGATGTTGGTGCCCCTTTTCCTGTAGCCTGGCTAGCGATGTTTCGGCACTGCTGAAGGTGAGGCAGGCGATACCCCGGGTTTTGGCATTGCCCTGAGACTCCCTGTTGCGGGGCAGTGAGAAAAGCAGGTACCACCTCCAGCAGCGACTGTCCTGGGACATGGGGGAATGGAGCTCTCCCTGCTGATGCAGGAGCAGAAAGAGAGATGAGCGAGCAGGAAAAAGATATATTTGAAGGTAGATGGGGGAAAAAATAAACTCAACTATGAAGTAATTGAGAGCAATACTGCCTGGGGGTTCTCCATATGACCGTATTGCTTTGGTAGCATCATCCCTCCCAAAAGGAGTATATTTAATAGCAAGCAGGGCAGTAATGCTAAAGAGAGGTTGGAAGTTACTGGTGTAGTGGTTGGTGGTACTACAAGAGGAGGACATCCCTTTACTTGAATTTCCATTTCATCAGGAGAGCCAGAGCTCTGCCGCTCCACAGGAAAACAAACTGCGTTTGCAGTTGCACTTGCTTTTTTCTGTCCCTGTGGAGGGCTTCTTGTGCTGGGAAGAGTAGCATAGCTGGTTTGGGATTTGCCAGAGTTTTTTAAAGTCATTTAAAAGTCCTTTTTATAGCTGTGAAAGAAAACAAAGGGTAGGCTGAGGCCAAGTGGCTCCAGGGGTGGGATGGAGTCCGGCACAGCTGTGTGGGGTGGGTCTCCCTACGCCTCCTGGTATTTCTATTGCTGTTGGTTTGTTGGCCTTTTTTTTTTTTTTTTTTTTAAATTCCAGCAGTTACAATGCTAAATCTGAGTTGTAGCAAGCGCCGTGCCAATGACATAACGTTTTGAGGTGGTTTTGTCAGCCCAAGAGGCGTGGGGCTTCGCCAGCCCACCAAAAGTGTCGGAGCTTGCACAGACAGCTGTGCCCAAAGCTGCCCCTAACGAACAGTCCTCTGCTACACAAGCATCTCTGGTGGCTTCCAGCAGGTGCGTGCTCTCTTCTCACTAAAACTGGGGCCTTGTTGGAAAAGGCAGTGTGTTTAGCTCAGAAATGAGCATCTCAGTCCACCAGCATGTGTAGACTTGGCAGCCAGGGGAGTTTGGGTCGTGCCTTGGGTGTAGGAGGTCCCCTAGGGCAGTCATGCAGGGTCTGGTCACCACTTTTTTTCCTGCAAGGGGGAGAAATAACATCCTGTCTCCCCTCTGTCTTCTTCTGGGTACAACTGCTGTCCCTGAAAGGCCCCGGCATCGCAGTACCCACCGCTCTCGCAGGCTGAATCCCACCACCAGGGGAGACCACCGGGTTTTAGCCAATGCAGAAACCAAAAAAACCAGCTTGGAGGGAACTGGTGTCTCACTGCAGATTGTTGTCTTTGTCCTCGCTCAGGAGGTGCTTGGCTTGGACCCATGAGGGGAACTCATCGCTGTGGTCATTTATACTGTATGAATCTGCTTGTAGCACAGAAGGCGCTTTGTGCCTTGTAGTGTATTTCTGATGACCGTATTTTGAAGGGTGTTTTTACCCCAAAGGAACCCAAGTTTTAGCACGTGGGCTGTGGTGCCCCCCATTAAATGCATTTACGCCTGCCCAACTGTTTAAGGAGACGGTATCCTGACCCTCTGAGTGCCCACCCCAGCCAGAGCAGGTGGGGGAACAGCCAGTCCAACCTGACCCAACGTTTGGGGGAGCACAGTTTTCCAAGCTAGAAAGTCAAAATCCACGCATGCAAACTGCTTTGCACATATGTGGCCGTGCTTTTTGCATGCCTCGGCTCAGAGGCACCGTGAGCCCATCGCCAACCAGCCTGGGCATTTCTTCCTTTTACGATCTGGAGCGAAGCTGTCCCCATCAAGTCTCTGCCATGACACAGGGCTGGCCGGCACATTGCGCTCAGGCATCCCGTATTCCCAGCGAAAGCCACAGTGGGTTTGAAATTCTCTGATATGAACTTCAAGCTTCTTGTCTCACACTACTCAGTCCTTTGGCCAGCAAAAGCGTTTTCATTCCTGGGCCCATTTATAAATATTGGCACCTCATTTTGTCAGCGTTTTGAGAGGAGAGATGACTGCAGACAGTGCTGCGTATGGCTCCCATCCTTTTGTAGCCCCCCGTGAAATGGAGAAGCAGATTTTGGCTGGGAGATAATCTAAAAGAGAAGCACGAATTTAAATCCTGTTAGTGGGAGGTTTAACGTGCCTCCTGCATATGTGAGGGGGGCAGGAAAAAGAGTCATTTATAACACGTTGTGAATGTTGATTGAAGTTGCATCCAACTCTTAGTCAATGCCGCTTAGTCACTAATAAGTGGCATTTGTTCTGCTGCTCCCTGAGTCCAGTTAACAGCTCCAGAGTGGCTGTTTCAAACCATTAATCCAGCTTCTGGAAAGGCAATCGAGGATGGCTTGCAGAAGTGCTTGGTTCCTCCAAAAAAGATGCAACCAGCTTATCCTCAGCATCGTGCTCGGACAAAGCAGGCAGTCACTTCCAAAAGCCCTGAACGCTTTGCTCCCAGTTTTTCTCCGGATGGAGGAGTTGCCCTCTTGCATTGAGACCTTCAGCACATCGGTCTGGGCTGGACTGCGGGTGGCTGTGGGAGAGGGGAGGAGAGCCCTGCCTGCAGCCTGCCTGCCCTCCTGCCCGCAGCCGCTCTGGGGAAGGGGCAGCTGGCTGCATGGCCCGGTGGCTTTTGAACCCCCTTTGGCTGCCCGCCGGGCGCTTTGACAAAGGAGGAAACGTCTCAGCACTAATTGCATTCCTGAAGGTCCCATAAAACTAGGTGGTGGAGAGGGAGGAGAGGCCCCTGGTGAGGGCATCACACGTTTGCCTCTAATGAAGAGAGACTGGCTCGCCGGAGGCCAAGCTTCGTTAGCGTCAGTGCTGCAGATGTATTTTGGAGGAGGGTGACGCAGGGTTGTACGGCATCGTCTTTACTGTGGTGTTTCTAGAGAAATTTCCCCTTAACCATCACTGGCTGATACCCGGCTCCCCGTGTGGGTGTCATTTGTGGGCTCCTCAGCCCAGGGCTGCGGCTGTGCACAGGAGCATCGCTACCGAGTGTGAGTAAAGAGGACTCACCATGCTGCAAGCTGTTTCTCCCCCTAAAACACAAAGGATATCATCCAGAAAACGCATACTGCCTGAGCAACACACAGACTGCTGACGGTGGTGCAGCTTTGTGAGATCGGGTCTTTTGTGGTTTTCTTCTCCATTTTTTTAGAAGTAGACAATAAATCAGATTTACAAACACTTTGCAATTGTGAATCAAGCCCTGCAACTTCTCTCTACCTCTTAAGAAGCTGAGAGAACTGGTTAAGATGGCTAAAGATCGTGGCTGGCTAAAGCATGATGAGATGGCAATGCCTCGGAGCACAGGAGCCGGGAGTCTGGTCTCGCTTGCCGGTACAGTGACATGAAAAGCTCGGGTCAGCAATAGAGCATCAGGTGTCAAATTTGCAAATGCACACAAGTGCCAGAATCACTTCTGAAGCGGGATTTAGGAAGTGACAGCTCATTGAAAAGCCGTGGCTTATTTCGCAAAGGGTAGCCAAGCTGACGTGCACTGCAGCTCCAGCTGCCCTGCAGAAACCACTTCAAAAACTGCTGAGGATGTACAAGTCCTCCTATTTATTTCTGAATGCTTCCCCTTCTTGGTTTTATTAAATAAGGAAGCAGTGTGAGGTTTTAGCCTCTACTAAGGCCCAATAAGATAGGGCTTTTTTGTTTTAATGCAACCTCAAATTAGAAATCTCACTCCTGCTTCTGCAATATGTTTTTGGTGTTCCCCATCCTGGGCATTGTAACGGCATTTACCGGTGCTGTGTTTGCGGGAGGTCTGGTGGGACGACGGCTCCGGTGCCAACACAGCAGTTTCTGGTTGTGCAATAGAGCCCTGAGCTTTGAAAGCAGCGCTCAGGTTTGATGGCACCGCTGGTATCACCACCCTGGGGTTTCTGGTGGGGTCTGTTACCACACAAATCACTATGCCCATCGACATATCTTACGGAAATAGACCTTTTCCCACACTTAACTTTTGTAGCTATTATTCACCTGCCCCGTTGTGGCGTCTGGATGGAGGACGCTGGTGTGCATCTGAAGGCTCAGATGTGAAAATAACAGTGATCCAGCTTTAACATTTTTTTCTTGTCTTAATTCTCTTCTTTCCTAGTATGTAAGCTTTTACCAGAAGCTGCTGTTAAGAAAGAAATGGGTAGTATTCGATTTATTAACCACCGAGGTGCATGTGATGGGTTGAACGTGGTTTGGGGAGGAAGGGGAGCTTGCCTGTGCCCGCTGCCTGCAGTGGTGTCAAGGGGAGGGGGGGGGGGTAGGGGCATTAGGCACGTGTATCCCCTTCCAGAAAGGAAGAGGGTGGCCTGTGGCAGAAAGAGGATAGGGAACAGAGCCTAAACCACATCTGCAGTGTTTTTTCTTTTAAGTCATGTCAAGTCTTGTTATCTTTAGGTTTTTGGTTTGGGGGTTTTCTATTTAGTTTGTGTAAAAAGGTGGAATCTGAGCACTGCCTAGTAAAAAAGGACCTGAAGGGCAGAGACAAAAGGACCATATAAGATGTGGAAGTTAAAAATAATCCTTTGGTTGTTGCTAAGTGCTTGTGCAGCCGTGAGCCATGCAGCTGCGGAGGAGATGTGGCTCCATCTCTGGGGCAGCCACCCCGCAAGTCGCTCCTGCTCCGCTCCCCAGGATGGAGGGGATAAGGGGCACACATCTACCAGCATTTTTGAGGCTTATTTTGGTGACAGAGGGTGCAGTGTCAGCTTGGGTCACCACAGTGCAACTTCACAGTGCTGGCTGCTTCATTAGTGGTCCAAGTCGTTAGCAGCAGGTGAGGGGTCAGGGAGGGCCAGGCAGTGGCTGCGTGTGCTGTCGGGGCTGCAGGGCATGGGAGGGCGGTTTGGGGTGAGCTGAACCTAGTAAAGTCCTCTGAGCCTAAACCCTTTTCCATTAAGGTGGGTTATAGGACCGTGAGTGTCTCTTTTCCCCACCAAAGAGCAGGGTAGGGATCAGGGAGCTGAAAGCCAGCTGAGGGTGGGCTAGAAAACAGAGAGATATGTAAGTGTCGTCACGCTGCGTGGGGCACAGGGTGCCCATCGCTCCTCCTGGGCAGCTAACAAACCTGCTTTCAGGCATCATGAGGTCTCCTGCCTACGGGGCCGCTCCTTAGTCCAGGGGGACCTTATGGCCAGAATAAGTAGGGAGGAGATTGCACCATGGTAGCATCTCTCTTTTAAGATGTGGTCAAGACTCACTCAGGCTGCATATTTATCCTGGAGCTTCCTAAAAGCCTTTCACCTTGCCGCATTCCCGTTCGGCCTTGGCTTTTATCACCTGCAGAAGCCCTTGCACGGAGACTCCTCCATGCCTGAGAAGAAACGCGTAAAACAAACAAAAAAAATCCTCCTGAATAAGAGGAAAAAATAAACCTCTGACTTGCTGTGTCCTGTAGCAGAGATGAACCGAGGGCAGAGCACCTGTGCCTGGCGTGGCTGCTGGGTGGACATCCCCTCTCCAGCTTACATCCCCCCTCCACCTGGGAAATGTTTTGGCTCCAGCAAGAATTTATATAGGCTGCAAGCATTTAATAAGAAAGGAATCAAATGGGGGACCTCCGCTGTCCTCTTCCTTTTTCGGGGTTAAGCTGCAAAGCTGGGCATGTTCCACTTGCTCTCATCACGTGGATTAGTGTAAACAAATGTAAGGTTTAGGTCAGCTCTGTTTATTCCCGTCCCGCGGGTCAACCTAAAGAAATGTAAGAGCCAGGTCAGCTGGGGCAGGCAGGGCTGAGGGCTGTGATGGGGATTAACTGGAAGAGCAGTCAACTGAATACACCTTCATCCCGCTCAGACCGACGCTGCTCTCGCCCTGTGTACAAGCTCCCTGCAGGTGCTGTTTGCGTGTGCGTCCGATGGCATTTGTCGGCACAACATCTGAGTCTCAAACCACAAAAAACACCTCTTTTTTTTTTTTTTTTCCCCTCAAAGCGTATTTGTATAAACCAGATCTTTTCTCATGTCAGTTGTTGATATTCCTGCATTCCTGCTTGACCTCCTGCAGAGTGTGGGGGCTGCCGTGCCATTGCAGTATTTTGGGGAGGCAGTGCATGATTGCTCAAGCGGTGATTTGGAAAACATTTCTGCAGACAGGGAAGGAAGCGTGGAGGAGCCCTCTGCTGCCATCACATGTGGAATGTTGGCTTCTAGGTCTCGCTCTGGTGACATGAGCCTGTGGCCAAGTCCTGGGGTCAACCCAGGCTGCTTCCCTCAGTGCCTTCCGGAAAGGTCCGGTCTGGGTGTGTTTGGCCTGGGGGCAGTGAGCTCTGAGAGCAACACTCAAAATCTCTCAGCCTTTAATGGGAATGTCATTGAGAAACTCACTGCTCTTTACACAGTGTGAAGAGGGTGAGAAACCACAGGGACACGTATGGGACATGGTTACCTGCTGCGGGCAGCCCGCCATGCCCCATGCTTGCATTGTGCCCCATGCTGGGATGGCACCTTCTTCGATGGAAAGCAGGGACACCCAGCCCCGGGCTCCCAGATAATTTGAAAGGGCGGAGAGGGCCTCCCTAAGAGCTGTGCAAGCATTTGGCTGGCATTAGCATCCCTCTTTAGCAGTGTTTGAATTTTCATAGTATCATAGAATGGTTTAGGTTGGAAGAGACCTTGAAGATCATCAAGTTCCAACCCCCCTGCCATCAGCAGGGACACCTCCCACCAGACCAGGTTGCTCAAAGCCCCATCCAGCCTGGCCTTGAACACCTCCAGGGATGGGGCCTCCACAGCTTCTCTGGGCAACATGTTCCAGTGCCTCACCACCCTCAAAGTGAAAAATTTCTTCCCAATATCTAATCTAAATCTGCCTTCTTCCAGTTAGAAGCCTTCCCCTCTCGTCCTATTGCTACATGCCCTTGTAAAAAGTCTTTCCCCAGCTCTCCTGTAGGCCCCCTTTAGGTACTGAAGGCAGCTATAAGGTCTGCCCAGAGTCTTCTCTTCTCCAGGCTGAACAATCCCAACTCACTCAGCCTGTCTTCACAGGAGAGGTGCTCCAGCCCTCTGATCATCTTCATGGCCCTCCTCTGGACCTGCTCCAACAGGTCCCTGTCTTTCCTATGTTGGGGGCTCCAGAGCTGGATGCAGTACTCCAGGTGGGGTCTCACCAGAGTAGAGTAGAGGGGCAGAATCACCTCCCTCGCCCTGCTGGCCACACTTCTTCTGATGCAGCCCAGGATACGGTTGGCCTTCTGGGCTACGATCACGCATTGCTGGCTCATGTTGAGCTTCTCGTCAATCAGCACCCCCAGGTCCTTCTCCTCAGGGCTGCTCTCAATGCATTCTCCACCCAGCCTGTATTTGTGCTTGGGATTGCCCTTTCAAGCAAGTGGTTCCTGAGCATCAACCACTATTATTTTGGAGGGCTGTGGCGAGGCAGGGAGATGGGGGCACTCAGACCTTGTCAGTGTGTTACTGCTGACCACCGATACCCATCACTGCCTGGTAGTGGACTACTTGTTATCTGTAACAGAGAAGCCGGGTAGGATTTTTATTTAAAACACCCCCTCTACCAATGCAGGCTTTCTGGGTCGCATGGATGGGCTTTGGCTCAGGGACAAGCTCCCTCCTCTTGGCAGCCCTAAGTCGAGAGAGACGGACACCCCGTAAACCACTGCCCCGGAAGGGACCCATCCTTAATGGTGTCTTGCTGGTGTCTGTACAGCCAACCTCTCACTCCTGACAGCTCCTTTGGTCTTTGCAGGTCTCTCTGCCTTAAGGTACCAAATTCAGCAGCATGTCCCATGTGGTTCTGGGTGCGCTTATCTCCAGGAGCTGTGGGTCATAGCCCTGGTGCAGAGAGGGGCTGAGAGCTGGGTGGGAGGTGTTTGCATCCCAAATTTCATCTTCATGAAGTCTCCATTTCCCTGGCACGCTAATCTTTGGTGGTCTTTTGAAGGAGCGTAGGGGTGACTCAGTGCATGTGTTTCCTCACCTCTCCAGTCCTGGGAGGCTCCTGAAACCTCCCTGCTGCTTCCCCCCTGGGTCATTATTTCCACCCTTCCCCAATCTCTCTCTTCTGCTTCCTCTCTGAATTTATTTTTTCCCCTTTACCCTGCTTTCTGTTCTCTTTCCAATTTAATCCTGAGACATGTGCTGCTCTCCTCCGAGACCATCTGCCTCCCCATCCTGCTCCCTGCCTGTTCGAAAGGCTGAAGATCCCAAGAGGTTCAGATGGCCACTGGGCTGGGGCAAATGGCATGGGGTGACCCTTGCCTGCCAGCCGTGACCTACAAAAGTATGACCAGTGCTTGTAGCTGCAACGTGTAATAATGCCTGGTTCCCCCTCTGATTGCTCTGCTAACGACCTCCTGTGTAGCCCGGTGGAGCTGTTGTGGTTCAGGTCAGAGGTGGCTGCGTTTCAGTGCAGGTAGATGGTTCTTAGGTGGAATGCTCTGTGATTGATGTACAAGCTCCTCTGGATTTCTTTCACAATAAATAGATGCGGTTTTAGGTATTACGCCACCAGTCATTACCGTTACTTCGTTGCCTATTAAATATTATTCATAGAATCATTATTGATTACTTTCGAGTTGGACTCGACGGTCCTTTTGGGTCCCTTCCAACTCAAGATATTTTATGATTTTTATGGATTTCTCATGGGAACACAAATGGTATTTCCATTCGTGTTCCTGCTCAGTGCTGTGTTTATTCTTCTTTATTTCCTTTATGTTTCTGGCAGCAGGTGTACCCTGCCTGCCCTGCCGTGCTGATGCCAAGGGGTTGTGTTGGTGTTCACACTGAAACAGCAATTGAGTTGGACGTTTTTTCCCCAGCGGATGGAGTACTGCTTCGCCAGAGTTTCCATTCCTGGCACGAAAGGGCAAGGCTGTCTTTTCTTACCCCTCCTTTCCCCCTGCCCGGGCCCTCATTGCTGTCAAAGTCTTGCAGCTCTCCCCAAATCTGGCAGCAGCTCCGTGGAGGACCAAACCTCACAGAGCGCTGCTGTTCCTGCCTCTTTTCACTGGTTTTTCTCCTTGTCCTTGAGCGGACCTTTTGCAAGCATTAATGCATGCTAATGAGGCATTAAATGCCAGCGCAGAATTAAAGAATAAAGAAGTGACGTCTTTGACATCTTTACGGGAGCCAGAGCTCTGTCGGTGGGTCTCTGCTCTTAAAGCGGCACAGCATGTTGGTCGCAACTGGAGGTGTCATCTGATGGTGCATGCATATGCCCAAACCTCCCAGTCCTGCTGCAGCCGCCCCCTCCCACTGCCAGGACCCTCCTATCTCAGAAAGTACAAAGCTCCAGAAGAAAACCAAGATGAACTCTGAAAACACAGTGCATTGCCTATTCGCTCCCCAGGGAGAGAAGATGATCTTAGAACAAACTCGCCTAAATGCTCTGCCTTTACGGCCAGCATCCCGACGAGCTTGGCATTTGGTCCTTCTGATTATAGTAATTAACAGAAATAAACATTTGGAAATGAATTCTGTATTTGGGGTTTAGAGGCAGATGGAAGCCTCAAACCAGCAGGTGAGTGAAATTCTGGGTCTCTGCATTTCTTGTTAACTGACAACCCATGAATTTTGCTCAGTTTGGTTTAAAAAATTGAATTTTAACAATTGACCTAAAAGGGAAGTGCAGCACAGGCTGCGGGTTCCTTCTTTCTCTTTTTTTTCGGTCTTATTTTGAATGGTATTCTGACTTCTTCCAGCTTCTTTGGGAAGGGAGAAATCTGTTCCAAAACCATGGACCTCTGGTGAACTTGCACCAGATTATGTGTTTGCATCCAAACAGAGAACTGGGCAAGGCTCCCACGGCACTGGCTTTTGCAGAGAAAGAATCTCTCTCTGCTCCAGAGCCCACTCCTCTTAACAAGGTCCAGCTGAAAGGACATTCAGCCCATTTGGGCTTTGGCAGGGTGGGAATTATCCTGCTTTTCCTGCGAGGGATGGGCCTGAACCATAGAATTTGGCCCTGGAGCTCAGGCATTTGGGATCATGCAGCTTTATTTTGGAGCCAAGTTTTATTTTAAGAACAAATCTGGAGATTTTTGGGTGGTAGGAGGTAGCAGGAGCCTGCTTGGGCACGAGAGCAGGGAGATGAAGTTCAGCCTTCCTGGAGGCACCGTGCATCGGTGGGAGGGTTGCACTATAGCTTTTCTCAAGCCCTTTATCTGCATTTCATCTAATTCATGGTCACCATATGTCCCCTCCTCTTTCTAAATCTTCGAGAAACTTCACGGTGACAAAAGCTGAAGGCTAAATGTAGAGTTGTATAAGCAGATATGGGCTGAGAGATGGGCCAAGAAGTATAGAAGTGGGGGAGAAGCTCCTGGTTCTGGACCCATCGGTGTTGGTGGTATTTGGGCAGGGTTGGGAGAGCCAAGTTGAAACGCCTCTTTGTCAAGCAGTTTTCTTTGTGAGGCTTTTTGGGGAGAAAGGAAACAAATACTGCATCGAGGGGTTTTATGAGCGGGTCTCATCTGTTAGGGGGCCAGAGGGTTGGCTGGAGAGAGGAGCACTGTGGTGGGAAAGGCATTGGTGCGTCCCACCACGTTTAGTGGGGAGACCCAATAAATGCCTGCATGAGAATGGATGGAGGTCGATGGAAAAGGACAGTGGCATAGAGCCCTTTTTGAGTTAGAGGATTGGAGGGAAACACAGGAGGGGGAAAAATCAGAGGATTCACACATACGCATACCTTCCTATCTGGCTTAGGGAATAATACGAATTATTAGCAGTTTCTGCAGTGCCTTCCATGTCAGGTGCTTAAGGGGTGACGAAGCCAAGGAAGAGCATGTGCCCAGTTTGGTAGGATGGTATTTGGACCCATGGCTCGAAGGGAACCGGCACACTCATCCCAGTTGCCCCTGTTCAGGATGAAGCGTTGTGTCTCTGGGAGGGTCTGGCAGCAGCCCTTGCCCTGTATCGCTCCCTGCATCAGGAGCAGAGTCGGCAGCAGGACCTAAAAGCTCCGATTCCCAGCTCTGGGTCTCTGTCCAAAAGGCCACGTGTGGCAGGCTCGGCTGAGGAGCTAACGTAAGCAAAAGTCGAGAGATTTGTGGAGTGCTGAGCTTACTTTAAAAAAAAAAAAAAAAAAAGGAAGGCTTTATTTTAAGAAATGCAGCTTTAGATCTCCTTCAGGAAATGACTCCTCGCTGCCCATTTTGGCTTTCTGGTGGATCATCAGCTGTATCTCGTGATTGCATTTCATCTCCCCTTCTGTAGTGGAGAGAAGGAAAATGAGGAAAGGCTGGCCAGGGCTGCCGCAGGAAATCCGCCTGCCCCGGATCGCTTTCAGCTGCCTTCATGAGACAGCAGTTTCCAAAGCCCTGTTTTCCCTGCCCCGTTCTCATTTAACCCAGAAGTTCCCAAGTGAGTGAGAAATCAAGGGGCTGAGGGTTTTTTTTTTGTGATTGCAGTGCTGCAACGGGGGGGATGCTGGCAGTAATGTGGAGCTGGTGATGGGACTTGTGGTACCCAGGACTTAATTAGCAGCTCAAACATGTATTTATTCCTCTATGTTTGGTTTCATTAGTCTGTATCTCTGATGCTATTTCTGATGATTGGTGAGCTCAACCAGCGCTAGGATTGAAATAAAGGCTTATTTAAAGCCTTGTCAATTCTTGGCCATACCCGTATGCTTCGGGATATAAATATCCATTGAAATTAATGTAATGGGAAGATGCACAGATCCGTGGTGTCTGGCATAAGTAACGTACAAAAAAGCACTATTTATTTAATACTAGCCTCTTAGTGATTGTTTTGTTGTTTCAGTATTGCGTTGTGGATAGATGAGCGTGGGCGAGCTCTCTTCTGCTGCGAATGGAGGCGGTCGGTGGTTGTGTTTCAGTTTACACAGAAACTTTGGACCCTTGACATTTGCCCGCCTTTGTTTGTATAGTAACCTCCTTTTCACAAGGAGGTGGTTGTGCTCCATAGGCTCCAGGAGCTGGCGATGCTCCTGCCAACCTGCCACCCTTCTTTTTCCCTGCCAGACTGGTGTCACTCGGGGAATGGATCCTAAGCCTATGCCCGGTATTTAAAATTTCCCGAGCTCTCCCCGAGTTCCTACCGGTGCCGACCGTGTGGCAGCAGGACGGCGCCGCGAACCTGAGCTGTGCGGCGGGCAGGCTGCCGCGCCTCGCCTGGCCTCTTGATGTGCAGCGCCGGCTGCTTTGACTCATGGAAAGAGATTAGTGGGGAAGTCGATGATTTATTTGCCTAAGCAGGCACTGTGTCTTACCGTAGCCCTTTCCCGAACGGAAAGGTCTACGTTTTCCAAGTGTTCAAAGCCTCTTCTGCTGCCCTTCCTCCTCCCGCTCAAAATGTGCTTCTCCTAGAGACTCTCCTGCAGACGTCGAGCACTTTCGCTGGGAGATGGGACAGTGTGGTGCAAAAATGATGCTCAAGCAGTGCCCTGTCTCGAGAGGGTTTGACTTCTTCTCTCCTAAGCAGGTGGTTTTGGTGCCTCCAGCACTAGGGAGTACAACCAACCTGTGGCTTCCGCACTGGGGCTCTCTGGGTGATGAGCACAGTGGCCAGGGCTCCTTAAAGGGATGGCACCAGGGAATCGGGAAATTGCTTGCCATAACTTATTTCTCTTAATTGGTCTTCCTGTGGGGTTTTTGTGGGTTTTTTTCAAACTAGTTGTTCAAGTTACCAAAAATGACAAAAGCACAGCATTTTGAAGGTCCTGACCCAAAGCCTGGATGGGAGCACAGAGGCACAAAAATAAGTGGCTTGATTTAATGGGAACAAAATGCAGTATGGCCTTTCCCCTCCAGAGTGCTCAGAAACCAAGAAACTGGCTTAAAAATCATGACGGTTATTTTTTTTTCTTGTATAGTAGGCACATCAATTTAATTTTCTAGGTGGGAAAAAAGGGAGTATTGGATGGACTTGTTTTCAAACCCTTTCTGCCCTTCTATAAAAGCTGGGATCACTTCTTATTTCTTTCCAAAGAAAGCTGTCATTTTTGCATAATTTTTTTGTCCTCAAAAGTAAGAGGCTTTAGGAAAACCACTTTCTATCGAAAGATCTAGTGACAGAGCGTTTAGTGCAGTGCGTTTCAAACCTCTCAGTGCAGCAGGGGTCAGTGCAATTCCTAAAAGGCAAACTCAGTTACCGCGGAGGGCAGACGGGCTGTCCTGATGAGCGTTTGGCCACCGTGTGATCCCACTTTGCAGCTATCAGGAAGCCCGGGATGAAATCAGGGTCAGAGGCTGGAAGTTTCTGCCAAAAGCTGCTATCCCGATTCCTGCTCACCAGTAACGACCCTGCTGGGGGGACCGGAGCCGTGGCACGCTGCGCTGGTGTCGGGCTGCCAAGCCGGGTTTGTGCGGTGCCGGGGTGAGGGCAGATGGGATTTGGTCTGCGGCTGTCATCCCGGCGGGCAGCTGAGGGGGAGAGGCAGAGGCGGCTGGGGTGAAACGAGGACGGCTGGATGTCCTGCCAAAAGCTGCCTGAGTGACAGTGAGACGTGGAGCCCAGCTGGGGCATGGCAGTGGGATGGGGATGTGTTTTGGGGCGGGGAGAGAGACGGAGGGACCAGCTGAGCTGTGAGTCTCGGTCCATCTTGGTGGCCTCCTTGGGAGGAGGAGGTCTTCTGAGGGTCCCTCCAAACAGCAGTGTGCCTCTCAGCTCCCACCCCGCCAGAGCCCAGACTGGTCCAAACCTAGTCTGGGGACTTCTCTCCCCTGCTAGAAGCATTGCTGTCCTCTGCTACACCCTCCCAGAGTGTTTCTGCAGCCTCCCTGACATGTGTTTCACGTTAACCCCTCCAAGAATCAAGAGCTGGCTGGAGAGTATGTTATCAAATTCAGAGGGAGCATTTCATTTCCCGACTAGATCTGGATCTTTTAAACATCTATGCTCATCTCATTTCAAGGATGGGAACAGAAGAAAACATCTCTTGTTATGTTTGGAGAACGTAATTAATGTCTTTTGGCTTCACAAACCAGCTTTAATAGAGAACATGCAAACTCAGCGGGTGCAGGGGGGTTAAAACCCAGGGTAATGTCCTGCACCATGAGACTTCTGGTGGTGCAGAGGTGTCTTGAAACAAACCCTCCTCGAGGACACATTTTCATCTTGGAAACGAAACTGGGAAGTGAAACTAGGTTCATCATTGGCATAGTGGTGGAAGGCTTCCTGCAGGCATGATCTTACACACCACAGAGACTGCTTAACCACATCACCAGCACGTGTGACCCTAGGATAGCTGAGACTGGAAACACGCAGCACATTTTGCTATGAAATACAAGTACCAGGTAGCACTCTGCATGCTGCAAACCTCAGCTCTGCGTCACGGTCACCAAAAGACTTGCTGTGACCAGCATGCCATGTTGCCTTGGGGCTCCTCTCAGGTTGTGTCCTGAGCAAGAGGAATGAGTGGATTCCCATCTCTGGTGCTCCAGGTGGACATTGAGAAGTGGGCTGACTTTTGTCATGCCCACATGAGAAATAATTGTATCCCACTCACCGGCATTTCTCCAGTCTTCAGGCTGTGTGGGAGATGGATGGAGAGCACCAGTGTGGAGGTTGTGGTGCTTGCAGGAGTGGCCACTCTTTTGAGCTGATGCAGGCAGTGAAGATTGTTGTAACATCTTTGCTGTTAAAAGGTCAACATGGAAATTCCCACTCTTGGCACGTTCCCCGTGATGAGCTTCAGCCAGTCACTTGTTGAACGTTGAGCCAGTGTGGCCAAGGCAGAAAACACATTTCAACATGTTTTTAAATTTCAAGCTCACACCCCACACTTAGTCACCCTCATATAGAAGGGCTTTTTCTTCATCCCCTTCAATAAACAAAGCAGTTTGCTTTAAGATGCTGTTTCTTAAATTTTCCGATCTCAGTGTTTTAATAGGATGCATTATTTGGAAATGGCTGTTTCCCTTCCCCAGGACAGTCCTTCCAGGCTCCACCCCCAGCCTGCCAGGGGCTGGGAGGGACATGCAGGCTTCTTAGCCTCTTATACTGGCCTGGCGCTGACAGTTTTAAAAACTGAACCATATTAAGAGCTTCCAGAGATGGATTTCCAATGGATTTGCATCTTGTGCTCTGTGGTGTCCGAGGGGGACAGAGCTAAGGCTGACGGTGCAGGGGCTCTGCCCTTCTGCCCAAGAGCAGGGGGCTGGCTCCCACCCAGGTTGGGACCATGGGGTACTGTGAATGCAATTGGCTTGTTTCTTTTGGCCCTCACAGCTCAAATTCAAGCATGAGCACATTTACTAAATGCCATATAGACAAAGCCCCAATGCCAGCTGCTCTGGATTCCTTGAAATAGTGCCCGTTTAAGAAAACTGTGATTTATAGTTGATTTGGACACATGCATTGCCATGGAGGCACCAAACTTGCTGTGTACAAGAGCCCAATCGCCTGAATTAATTGTGGATAAAAGCCAGTCACCCCATTCGGTTTGCTTGTGAAGCAGAGGGTGTAGGGGTCCCCACTCTGTGGCTGTGCCCCGGGCAGCTGCGGTGGTGGACATAGCTGTGTCCTATGGGCTCAAAACCGGAGCTCTGTAGGGAAGGGGAAAATCAAACCTGTGTGGATGTGTCTGGGGAAAGGGTAAGGCTGTCGTCAAGAAGGCAAACAGAGGGAGGGATTTTTAATCTCCATCAGATGTAGGCAGGGAAGGAGGTCATCTCTAGAGATCTTGTAAACATAACCTCCTCTGTCTAGTAATGTTTGAGTTTGTGGGCTGGATCCAAAGCAAACGGTGGGAGTGCAAAAGAGGCTGTAGGAGGGCATCTTGTGATGTGCTGGGACATATGAGATGCCTTGTAAAACAGAAGGTGTTCCCATGACTGTTGGCAAGAGATGTAGCCTGACAATCCACAGCCCCTCTGGTAATGTTGGAGCAATGGGAGAGGCAGGGAGATCAGCGGTTTTGTGCCAATGAAAGGAGCATGTATATAATTTATCTTGTCTGAGGCGCTTGAGGCTGTTACCAGTGGGAAAGCTGAACTGTAATTAGGTTGCTGATGAGCCTTGTATGCAAACCCTTCAGCTCCATAAACTATGCCTTCAAAGGCGTCCCTTCTCCTAGGGACTGACCAAGGAGGAATTTGAGCAGTATTTCCAGCAGGCTGATGGATGCCTTTCTGAAACCAGATGCTCGGCAGCCAGCCACTCCGCTTTCCATCACTGAAAGCCTTGAAGCCTGTTGACTCTCTCAGCTCATCGCTAAATCCCATAGCTGCAAGGGGATGCAGCTATGGGGTAGAGGAGTGCCCTTACTGGATCAGTTTCTTCAGCCATCTCTGTTGTGAGCTGCCCCGAGCTACTCCCTGGGGGAGGTTCAGCTGGTCCCAACAACCTTCATGGTACTGACTGGGACACAGAGGTCTCGCTTGGACACAGGAGACAGTGCCTGTTGATTTAATTTATTTTTAAGAAGTTTTAAGGTTTTGGGGAGTACTTCTTAAGCAAAACTGTTAGGAAAGCAGGGTAGAAAAGACCTTATGAAATGGTTGACCTGCGAGGCTTTTTGCTACTAAACCCTGAGTTCATAAACTAGCAAGGAAGCACTGCTCCATTCCCGTCTTCATTTCTCTTCACTTCCACCTGGTCCCACCTAGGAAAGGAGAGATGCCCATTTGTCTTGAGCGACTATAGAGGGAAGCTGGAAGGGCTGCGAGTAGGTATTTTTTTGCTGCTAAATGTAGGAGCAGACAGAGAAAAAAGATATTCACTCGCACAAAACACCACCCAGCCCAGGAGACATGGCAGTGCTTGCAGAAGCCCCTTGTTTTACAGCATTCTGGGGGCTCAGCAGTAATACTGATCTCCAGAGCTCGGGGTCCACAGTGAGCGGGGAACCATGGAGGAGGAGAGAACTTCTTGCTGAGTGGTGTGGCCTGGAGAAGGCTAGGCTGGAAGCATGGCTTGGGCCCCCCATTTTCTGGCACAGCAGCTCTGCTAGCAAAATCCAATGCCATAGAAAGATGGAGCAGAAAACTGCCCGCAGTCTGGCTGTGCTGCCTCCTGTCCAGCTCTTGTGCCGAGCAGCCACATCCCATCGACTCTGCCACATCCTCTGGTGCCCCAAAGTATTTGTCTGCCCAGTGCCATGCCTCTGAGATGGACACATCTGGTTTGAGCTGCTGCCAAAGACCATTTATCAGCTTGAATATTTTTGCTACTCCAGTAGCAGTGGAAATCATGGTATTAAACTGCACGTAACCCTCCTAGCTTAGCTGGAGCCTTCAGGTGGGCACGCGAGTGAATCCGAATGATGCTTAAGAAGCATTGGGGACTGAGTGACAGAGATGCTGCTCACCTTCTGCAATGATGGGAGGTGTAGTGCTTTGCAAAGCCCAGTTACACAGTGCTGGGCACCAGGAGGCAGAGGTGGGGAATATTCACTCTGCGGGTAAGAAAGGCTCATGACAACGCGCTGCTGAAATGTGCTCTCAGGTGTCAACGTTTGCTTGGTGGTGAACAACAAGGATGCAAAAGGGCACCCTGAAAAGAGAGGGATACTTGGGAACCCTCATCCAGAGAGAGGAGAATAAGGGATTAACATCCGGCTGGAGCGTGCAGTCTCTACCAGTTAATCGTGTTTGGGCTCTGCAGTAGTAGGTGGTGGTTCTTCGCACGTACCCGCTCATTTTGCTGCCCTTCACCCGCAGAAGGATGGCAGTGCTACGCTGAGTGGGGGGTCCCAGGGGCAGTTCGGGTGGAAGTCACTTCCCCCAGCTGCAGGCTGTTTCTCCTTGAAGGGAGCTGCCCTGTTCTCTCCATGGTCACCATCACCGCTGGTACCTCCCAAGGGCAGTTTGTTCCCCTGTCCTGACCACCTGGTCCCACCTAGGAAAGGAGAGATGCCCATTTGTCTTGAGCGACTATAGAGGGAAGCTGGAAGGGCTGCGAGTAGGTATTTTTTTGCTGCTAAATGTAGGTAATAATTTGATATCTAGGTGTTTCCCATCACCATCGGTTTGATGTTCTGCCAAGTAAGGTCTCTCTGGCAGCTTTTCCTGCTGGTCCCTCCTGCACAAGGGATGCTGCTGACACCTCCCCCCTGCTCTCGCCTTCAGGTCACGGAGAGTGTCACTGCGGGGAGTGTAAGTGCCACGCCGGTTACATCGGGGACAACTGCAACTGCTCCACTGAGACGGACAGCTGTGTTTCCAGCGACGGGCAGATGTGCAGCGGCAGGGGCACCTGTGTCTGTGGGAAGTGTCAGTGCACTGAGCCAGGGGCTTTTGGAGAGACGTGTGAGAAGTGTCCCACCTGCCCAGGTGTCTGTAGCACTAAAAGGTACCCACGAGGGGGTTCAGGAGGGATTTCTTGCTAGTGAGAAGAGCAGCTCTTTGGTTCCTGGGATACTTTTCAGCTGAGGAATTACTCCTGCTTCATTAAACGGGCCCAGGCAGATTAGCCCCAGGCAAGCTTACCACTGCCCAGAGCCCATGCTAAGCAACCTGAGAGTATCCCAGACAGAGAAGCAACAAGTGTTGCTGCCCAAGTCTTCATGGAGGTTCATGTCCCTGTTCGTTTCCCGTGCTGTCCCGCTCTGCAGGAAAGGCTGACACCCCAGTTTTGCTGCCCCCAGAGCTTCAAATGTCGGGGCCTGGAGAGCTGCAAGATGCAGAGGAGGGGAGGATGGGGATGACTGCCTGCCTTGCAGCGACAGAGGTGCCCTGGGCATCAGCCTTAGACTGGCGCTGAGCAGCAGTGCTGTCTGCCTTCGTCTCAGGATGGATTTTGCTGTAGCTGACATGCAGCTCCTGACATGCAAAGGGCAAACAGTTCCCAAACTTACCAGCTATTTTGCACCTTCATTGAATCCACCCCTAGAATAAACCCATCCTTGAGATGGAGATGCTTGGCCCTGAAGTTGCTCTTTCCTTGCGGTGCAGATGTGCAGCCTCCAGACCGACACCCAAGGAGTCCCTTTCCGAGGGGTGAATCTCTGCGTTCATGTGGTTTCTGACGGGTGCTTAATCTTCCCCTCCATGCGTCTTTCTGCAGGGACTGCATTGAATGCAAGCTGTTTAACTCAGGAAGACTGGCTGATAACCAAACCTGCCAAAAGCACTGCAAGGATGAGATCATCACCACTGTGGATGTTCTCGGTAAGTCGGCAGCAGCAGGACTGCAGGTGGTGGGAGCCAGTGACTGTGGCGTTGAACTCCTCTTAACCAGACCAAGACATATCTGTAAAGAAAGCCTCAGGGAAAAACCTGATATTTAGAAATGTGTGTGTGTGCAGTATGTATAGTGTATATGTGGTATGTGCGACCCTCTCTCCAGGCTGTAATCTATATTGAAGTAAAAAACCCTTTGATTTTAAATAACGTCTTAAAATCAAGATGTGTGAGGACCGCTACTGACAGTGCAAGGAGCAAAGAGAGTAGGATGAGATCAGATGAGACAGAAGATTAGGTGAGCCGTGAGAGTGCAAAAGGACAAAGTATCACCCAAAAAAAGGCATCCTGTAATCTTCTGAGAAATCATCTTGGAAGAAGGGAGCTTGTAACAGAAAGCCAAGCTGTTCTGGAGATGATGAGTTCTGCTTTGGTGGAACTGACTGCTAAAAGTCCCCTCGGCAAGCTCCTCTCCTGCCCTTTGTGTCCTCTTCTAGACATCACACCTGCATCCCTCAGCAGATGACTTTCTCTCCCTTCTTTTCAAGCTCCATTCTGGGAGTCCCTGGTTGCTATTTGTGGGGGTAGAGGGGACACACACTGTGACAGCTTTAATTACAGTCTTGACCCTGGCCTTAGCAATACCCCTTGGAGGGAGGGACAGACATCAAGCAGAGATAAATTGCATTCCACATCTGACGTTTCCTCCTTCTCTTCCCATAGTTTATAGAGGTAGGAGTGCTCTATCTTGCTCAGCCTTTCTCTCCCTTCCTCCCAAGACAATGTTTTTCCCATTGACTCCTCTCATCTCCAGTGTCTAACTTTTAAATTATGACCAGCGGGGTTTCCTACCTTTCCCTTTGGGAGACCTGCTCTCATTCTCTCCATCCTCCCTGTGGTTTACCAGGGAGTGCACCTACACCAGCACACTGCGAGAGGTTACAAGGCACTTCCAAACCACACGAAGCTCCTTCCTGATGCCTGGCTGGCCTGTGTTTCTTAGGAGCCAGCAAATACTGAGGATTAAAGCTCAGCTCTCCTGCTTGGGTGTTGCACCATGCCAAAGCCAGCTTTTGTGCTGACTGCGCCCTGGGAGGTGAGGCTGGGCTGTGGTTTGCCAATCCCCCTGCGTGGCTTTCAGAGAAAAACAGCCAAATTTCTGTTTTAAGACATTTTGGGGAATTACATTTATTCTTGTATTGATTGTGGGTGGTGCTGAGATCTTGGTAGCTCAAGGCACTCTGCGGCGCGGAGACCTGGGCTACAGAGAAAGAGGTAAAGCAAAATACTTCTAGAGAAAGTGCTTGTGGACTATGGACTCCTTTACAGGCAGACTCAGCCAAATCCTGGTGCTCTTGTAATATGTAGCACATGTTAAAAGTCCCCGCTGAGAGGCCAAATGCTGATATTTGTCACAGAAGACATAGGTTTGCATTGTCTCGGCAGCGGATGATGGGACCTGCTTAAATATTGAGTGGCAATGAACACCCCCTGGAAGATCCCACATGCTTTTGGCTCTGGATATGAAGCAGCCAGTGCTTCAAAGCTTCGTAGAGCAGAAGCATCTATAATTGGACTCACGAGCCAGAACTTTGCCTTTTGGGAGGCTTATATGACTTGCATTGGATTCTGCAGGATTGTGTTCACTTCTGCAATATTACGTTTCCATTCCTGATGGTTCCAGAGAGGAGCTTTCAACAAGAGAGGAGCATGACAGGTCCAGTGGTGAGCTGAAGCTGCCAACAGCACACGTCAGTGGACCTGAAAGCTCGATGGGGCTATCGCGCCTCTCTCTGGATGTGTGATCTCTGAAACCTAGTGAAGACCGACAGAGATCATGACTATCAAGACTTTAATCACTGTCTCTTTTAGAGGAATACTGGTACAAGGATGAGATTGAAAGCAGCTGGGCCTGGAGGAACTAAGATTTGCTGATCTAACTCAGAAGGGCATTAGTCAAGAAACATGGAAGTTTTATCAATATTAATCTAATTAGCACTTTGCTTTGTAATAATCAGCACTTCTCCAGCCCTGCCTTAGATACCACTGTGTAGGTAGAGCAGGTTCTCCTGTCCTGAGGTAGGAACAGCTGAGGTTTGTCTAGACCAGGAACCCCATCAGGACTCACCAGAGGAGCAGTTGCGTCTGGGCTCAGACCTGTTGAAACGGAGGGTATTAATCTTTGACTGAAAGCAGGTCAACGGCATTGAAAGGAAAGCCAAAAAGTCAGGAGAGAGATAAGGAGCTGGAATAGCTGTGGTCATTAATGTGATCATTTTTCAGCGTGACAGACGGGCAAAGGATACGAGTGAGGAGGGGAGCTGTGGGAAGCATTTTCCAGGTGCCTAAGCCAACCAAGGTCACGTCTTTGCCAGCCAGTAGCACTGGGTGCCCAAATCCTTTCCTCTCACTGGAAACTCTCAGCCCATACAAGCCCTACAGAGATGTGCTCCTGCAGAGCTACCTGGTGTGGCCAGAGTTGTTGCCCCATCTCCCTCCAGGCACTGTCCCTGGAGCAGGATCACCCCACGAGCTGTCGCTGTGCAAGGTGGTGGCTCTGCTGAGATCACCCCTGCAGCTAGAGCTGCAAACCTCGGACGATGGCTTTGCAGAAGTGTTGCAATAGCTTTTGTGACGCAGCTTTCCTCAGGGAGCATCTTATAGTGACCAGAGCAGCGACAGGCTCTGCTTGGTGCTATGGTGTGTTAAACAGGCAAACGAGAGCATCCATATGGCCATGGGAATCAAGGAGTCTCATTTCTTCCAACTCCCCCGTCTCTGCATCCTCCTGTCTGACCAGCTCCTCCCTTTCCCCCTCCCCCCTCCCCATTTTCCTCTTCTATCTCACTCTTTAAAAACAAACTTCTCAACTGTTTCCGGAGCTGGAGCCGTTCAGCACAGCTGGAGCACGAGCCGGTCATGGGCTGCTGCTGATGATGGCCCCAACCGTGTCCTCACAGCCAGTGCCCTTCGCTTTCTCTTGAGCTTCCACTTTTCAAGAAATTTAGCAAATTAAGAAGAAAACAGCATTTATTTGCCAAAGCAGACTGGTGCAAAAGAAGAGCGTGTGTATGTGTGAGATTGCGTCTGTTTGCCACGCAGCGTTTGCCGAGTGCCACGTTTTCTCCAGCAGTAAGTCTGGACGCTGCTCAATTATGATTTGCACAAATCGTGATCAAAGTGTGCTGCTTTCCAGGCTCAATTCCTCCGCTCCCTGGCACCCATGGGAAGCCCTGCTCAGCTTGCAGAGGAGAATTGTGCTAATTCCTAACATTAAACCTGCCAGTTAAGTCAACCAAGTGCCATATTGCAGCTTTAGACATATCCTATTAGAAAGGGTGACTGGGTCAAAATCAGGGGAACCCACGCCATTGGAAGTTGTTAGGGGGGAATTAGCTTAAAAAGAAGAGGGTGTTGGAAGCATTTATGTAAGAAATTAGGATACAAGAGTTCTGCAATCTTTAGGATTTTTTTTTATATATAAAAACCAAAATAAAACTCTGTAACTCTGCGTCTCATTCCAGAAACGGATGACCCGAACGCCATCCTCTGTGCCTACCCGGTGAACAACTGTGTCATGAAGTTCACCTACTTGGAGCTTGCCAGTGGGAAATCCAACCTCACCGTCCTCAAAGAGCCAGGTTGGCCCTCCCTTGGGTTTCCTTTTAGTAGCACAGGCTGCCTTGGGAGAGGCGATGGGCTGCTGGAGAGCCCGGCGGGTTGCAAAGGGCTGGTTTCACTGGCTGCACAAAGGCACACGTGAGCAGATAAACCAGGATGATTTAAAATAAAGTGTTTTACCATGGTGAAACCCAGCTCCAAATGCTCCCAACTTAGTAAAAAAGGATTCTGAGAGTGAAACATGCACCTGAGCTGCCAGCTTTGCTAGCAAGCAGCTAAAGTGGCTTCTACCAGGTTGGGATGCTGAAATTAAAGCCAGCCTATTTACCTAGCAAAAAGCATGCTATGTACTGATTTGGAGATACAGCCACTGGGAGCAAAAAAATTCAGAAGGGGACAGCTGGTGCTGCTGCTGGTTAAGTCGGGATGTTAGGAAAACCCCACGCCACCTATGGATTTCTGCATTTTCGAAGAGCTGGCTCTGGTCCAGGCAGCGTAAGGGCTGTGTGTCCCTGCTCCGCTCCCTGGGCTGCCGCAGACAGCTGTGCTTCCCAGCGTTATTTTAATCACGTGCAACGTAGTTTCTCAAAGAAAACCCCATGTGGTGTTGCAGGACAAGCTGGCGAACACCCAGCAGTAGCTTCTTCTGCTCTGCTCTGGTCCTCCGAGGCACAGGCCAGTATGGGAAAGACTGAGATACTGCACATTTTATTTTATTTGTGTTCTGGCTTGCACTTAATTGAAAGACCAGTTGATTAGCTGATAGTTAATGTACTTACTTAAGGTTCCTATTGATCACCTGCCTCCATGTGGGCCAGATCGGAGCTGGCTTTTGCCAGAAGCCCCTTAACCCTCTATGTCCCACACAGGTCACCCAGCATTAAAAACAGGCGTCACTGTTGGACAGTGGCACTGCAGCACTGCTCTTCCCCCAAAGCGCTATGTGACATCCCAGCTCTGGTGACGTCCATGAGAGCTGTCCCTTTGACCTGCCTCTAGCCAGGAATTTATCTAATAAAAAAAAAAATCCCTTTGGTTTCAGAGAGGACTGTTGCTTTTTTTAATTTAGTCACTGCTGCTAGCACTGCCCTGAGGTCACTTGCTCAGTGGCTGCGGTCCAGGTCGTTACGTCCCGGTATCCTGATGCAGGATACACTCGCACCAGAGCTAATTGCCTTCTCCCCCCTCATTACCAGCATGCAGCTCAGCCCCCAGCGCCGTGACGATCGTGCTGGCGGTGATTGGCAGCGTGGTCCTCATCGGCATCATCCTCCTGGGGCTCTGGAAGCTGCTCGTCACCATTCACGACAGACGGGAGTTCGACCGATTCCAGAGCGAACGCTCCCGGGCCAGATATGAAATGGTGAGCCCCGGGGTGGGGGTACTGGGTGGGGGTCTGTTGGGATGCACTGGCAGCAAAGAGCTCTGCAATGATGGAGAAGAGTGGCAGGCATGAGGGATGTGGGTGCCTGTGCCCTGCGGTGCCACGCAGCAGGGCTTTGGGATCCAGCACATTGCTCTGCCCTTCCTCTTGGCAAGTTACAAATATTCTGCAAAGTTATGGCCAGGCTTTGGTTTCCTCCTGCATTTCCCAGCAGTGCTGGAGGGCTGAAGGAGGTAGGGGAGCAGAGACCAAGCTCCGACTTGGTCAGGAGCATCCAGGTTGGTCAGGTCTATGAGGAAGCCCTTCTGGGAGGCTTCCTATTCAGGTGGGGTTGCCCAGCATTTGAGGGCATCATCTGTGACTGTAGATATAATGGAAGGTGAGTCTGATGGACAAATTATAGACAAACAACACTGCTTTTGGATCTGAGTGCACGTTTCGGTCAAAGCCAAAGGCAGAGCTATCTCCAAATTAATAGGCACAGAAGGGGGGGGATTATACGCATTTTTGCCATGACATGGATTTTGTTCCTCACCTTTGTTCTTTTTGTTCTCTCATTTCTCCAAAGGCATCCAATCCTCTCTACCGAAAGCCTATTTCCACGCATAACGTAGAGTTCACATTCAACAAGCTCAACAGGTCTTACAACGGTACAGTTGACTGATGGGGTCTCAGCACCTGGGACTGCTGTGGACAATTGCTTGACTGTATGTGCTGCTTCCCCACTTGAAGATGGGATCCTCTTCAGGGGCGAGAATCCCTTACGACAGGACTGGTCGACGACCAAAGCCTGTTATTTGCACAGTAAGGAGAAAAGTCTGGTTCATTCCGAAGGCACGGACGCGAAGGCAGGCTCCCCGCCTGTGCAGATGGACTCCGAGCCACGCGCGACTCCATACCCCAGCTTTCTGGATATATTAAACCTGCCAACTAAGTCAACCAAGTGCCATATTGCAGCTTTAGACATATCCCGGTAGAAAGGGTGACTAGGTCAAAATCAGGGGAACCCACGCCATTGCAAGATGTAAGGGGAGGGGGGGGAATTAGCTTAAAATGAAGAGGGTGTTGGGAGCATTTGTGTAAGAAATTAGGATACAAGAGTTCTGCAGTCTTTAGGAATTTTTTTTTATATAAAAAAACCAAAATAAAACTATTGTGCATATATGATGGTGTGAGTAGCGTTCATTGTTGCCTTGCTGAGCCCCCCACCGACAGGCTGAACTGGGACCTGCTCCTGCGAGCACAAGTGGCGCTGCCTGATTGATTTATTAATAGAGCCTTATCGGTCAAAGCACGGCTATAAAAATAGGAGCTGGAGCCGCAGTGACTGCCGCAGAAGGTATGTTGATTTAATACGCTGGTGTTGACCCAGGGCGGGGAGTGCCACAAGGAGCTCTCGCTCCACGCCGGCAGTGTTAAACAGACGGGAAACTGGTGGGAGCCCGAGGGAAATGGGAGTTCAGTCTGAGGAAACTAAATGGAACACCCGTTCCTTGAGGTGTGCAAGTAGGCATCGGCCTGGGTGCCTGCAGGAGGACGGCTGGGAGCGCACAGCAGCTCACCCAGACCTCTTGAGTTTTTGCCAGAAGACTGTGGGGTCCAGCAGAGCCTGGCTGGAAAAGCAGGGGAGCCCTGAGCTTTCAGCTGGAAAGAAAGCTGGATAGAACCCGGTGTTGTTGCTTCACAACATACATTTTGCTTTGGGTTTGGGGTTTTTTTTCCTCCCCCCCCCTCCAACTGCTCCCCCCATCCCATCTGTTTTCTGGGGGTTTGGGTTCCCCCGGCTGACAGCTGCAGCTTTAAACCCGCACAGGCTGCAGCGGAGCTGCAGCTGCCGCAGGAGAGAGAAGACGGAGCAATTGCTACTGCCTGCTTTTTATTTTTTTTTTTTCCCCCTTTTTTCTTGTCTCTTCGCCCTGAACAGATCGTGCAATAGTCAGCTGAAGGAAGCTTGCCAGGGAAAAGCAAAAACAAATGGTGTTCATTGTTTTGACTTGCTCTTCTCATTGGAAAAGGGCCATGGGCCCATCCTTCCGGATTATTTTTTTTTTATTATTTGTTTTTGCCTCTATAAACAGAAGCTCTTACTTGCTCAGTATAAACAGCTCTCCTTCAAGAACTTTATGGTCCCCCCTCCTCCTACCAGCAGCACTGAAGAAATGCAGCAGACCACACTAAAAATAGCTCAAAATGGGAATTTTTAGGAGGGCAGCAAGTGGCACATTGGCAGCATCGGCACTGATCAGGGAGGGGAAAAAAACCCAAACCCCAAATAAATGAAATCCGTGCCCTGTCTTCCCACTTGAGTCCACCAAATCTGCCCTAGCAGGGAGGGATGGTGCATACGTACTGAAAAGAAGTGCAAGGACAGGTTCTGGCTCAATGCTGGTTCTGTAACCCACCCGTGCATGGGCTGGGGGTGCTGCCCCCTCCCCGCAGCCCCACGAGGGACAGGACAGGCCTGAGTGCTGCAGAGGGGCAGCTCTTCAGAGCTCCATGTTTCCTGCACAATATTGAAGCCCAGGCTAAAGATTGCAGGCTGAATACCTGGGACTAACGCTGCCACCTGGGATGGAGCATCCATGGGGCAAATTCAGTTCTCGTGACCATCCACTGCCTGGTGCCAGGCTGGCAAGACAGATCTCATCACTATCACAAAAGAAAAAATAGGAAACAGTCAAAAAATAATCATCACAAGCAGACAGAGCAAATTTTGGCTTGGTTCACGTGGCTGTCTCACGCAAACTGTACTGCCCCAGGCACGGAAAGGGGGAGCAGGAAGGAAAGTGGAGGGAAAGGAAGGGCAGGAACATTTTAAACCAGCTTTGCCACCCAAAGCAGCAAACACTGTGAACGCAGCTCTGCTGCAGTTGATTTGCAAGGGACCAAACAGTTTAAAAACAAACCCAACCCCTTTGCTTTCTTCCTTTGCACTGTGAAAGGGAAGGCACAGGCAGTGCCCCCCTGCCACCCTTTCCCTTGCAGGTTACCTTTACGCCGTGGCATTTCCCGGCAGGCTGGGTTATCGCTGAGGGACCGGACAATTAAGGCAGCCGGCGGGAGCTGAAGTTTGACTCACCACAAAGGGGTGGTTTGGGTAGGGAGAGTGCAGAGGGACGAGAGCAAGGGCTTGGGGACAGGACCACAAGTGCCCTCCTTTCCCCTGCAAGGGGAGAGTCGGTCGTAAAGCAAACTGGTCTGTGGAGTAGCCAGGGAGCAATGTGGGGAGCCAGCGGGAGAGGGAAGGGTGCCACGGGCCAGCCTTACAAGGCAGCGTAGCAAAACGAAGGAAATAGGGTTGATTGCTGCCAGCAAAGAGCATCCTGCTGCCCGCTGTGCTGGGCCAGGCAGTGCAGAGCAGCCCCCCCCCCCCCCCCCCCCCCCCCNCCCCCCCAAATTTAGCTTCTCCACAAGGCTGCATCTAAAAAAAACAGAAGGAAGTGATGCTAAGGGCAAGAAGGCTTTGCTTTACTGTGTAAGCAGATCTGCCTTTACCCTTGCGAAGTTAGTGCCAAGCGCAGTCATGGGAAGGGTGTATTTCAGTCAGCAGCAGTTTATTTGTGTCTGTAAATACAGGCAGCCTGACCACAGCTAGCATTCCTGAATGAAAACTACAGCAGAAGGCATCGACGGGTCACATGTGATGGAAAAATGTCAGCGCTTGTCTGGCCACCCTGGAATCCGGATGCCATTGCAACATCAGCTCCTCCTGTTTCCCCAGCCACAGCTGGAGGCTGCTGCCGCACAGCCCCTGAGGCTGGGGCTCACCAGCATTTTCCCTGTGCTGCTGGTGTTTCTGGGGAAAAGAGGGATTGCATCATACCTTGGGAAAAGTCAACGCCAATGGCAGCATTATTTGCTTTGTTAACGGTGGAGATGCACCGTAACCCTTTGCTGTAACACAAGCCTGAGTGAGCCATGCCTGCTTTGCATCCTCTTTGCCCTCTATGGTGGAGCGAGAAGGTGCTCAATAGCTGAAGGCTAAGCCCAAGCTGTGGAAGTTGAATGCCCCGCATTCTTGAACCTGTTTAACCGTGCATTTCTGCAGCCATGTGGAAAGCGAAGGAGCTAGTGTATTGAGGAGAGGGCCACTAAGATGCCTGGCAGGAAATTCCAAGGCGAGACAACTGACTACATCTGCAGCCCAGCAGCATCTCCTGACCCTTATATCCCAGCATCATCTCCATTTCTGAACACACATTGAACTGGAATTAACTGTTGTTCCTCTACCTCCTGTTCACTGCCAGCCTGAAAAAACAAAACAATACAATACAACAGAGACACAGGGGTTTATTTCATCCTGTCCCTTCCTCCATTCCCGCTAGTTAGTGCTGGTGTCCACTGGACGCAGCCCAACAGAAAGTTCTCCATTCAGCTCTCATGACCCAGAAAGGTTACCCAGCCCATGAGTAGGCAAAGGTTGCATCTGTGGGTTCAGAGGACTCTGTCATGCACAAGGACGTGGAGGATTAATTTACTAAATTACTTTATTGCATTATACCACAGGTCATGACTATCAAGGCAAGTTCACTCATGATTAGTATATTTATACTACAAATTACTACCAGAAAGCAAATATATGTTTCAACAGCAGCACAATCAATATTAGTAGCAAGTCTATACTTCAATATTAGAAATTACTAGACAATTACTAGTAAAGCAGCAAATATGTTTATCAGTAATTACTTATATGTGTGCCTATATATACATATATGTGTATATTTAATGTTACCGGTACCAAGTGCTCATCAAACTCATCCCAGAAGTGGCGCCAGTCAGGCAAAGTCTCACATGGATGATGATCCGCGTCACGGAGCCTGGAGTCATCCAGGCGTCCCCAGCGAGGGTCCACTCTGCCGAGGAAATGTCGCAGGGAAAAGGCATTCATGCACAGGCACTTCTCAGAGAATGAGTCTCTGTTTTGGGTAAAAAGTATGTCCTTTTCATATCACAGAGATGTAAGAGGTTGAAGGACACCCCCACCCAGAGCAGCCAATAGATGCCGTGAATTCCTGCTTTTCCACTGGCACAGCCAATAACTGGTGATGTTTTATATTCTCTCAGACCAATTTTTGTACTTCCAGACTGTTTTTCTGGTCTGTCAGTTAGAACAGCCAATGGCAGTTACCGCCGCTTACTTTCTCAGGATGTTTTCTCCTTTTTCCAGTCTTTTTTTCACCTTTCCAGATGATAACGTGCTATTACAGTTCCTTGTTTTTGTGCTTTTAATCGAAGGTACCTCAGGAGGTCTCTAGTTTCTCAGTCCCCAGCTGCACTTCAAAGATGCCAGCTGTGCTCCTCAAGGACGCTTGTAGTTCCCAGGCTGGCCGGCATTTTCTCTGTCAGTATTTGAGCCGACATCTTCTTCTGTGCAATGTGTTCCCCCTTACAACCAGGCTGCCTTTATGGCTGCTCCCATCGCTCCACCCCTTGGCCTACAACCACTGATGGGTCACAAGGAGTGAGACTACACCTCGTCTGGTGCGTCTCTCTTGCCTCCTAATGCATGAGGTGGAGGAGACTCATGGCCGTCTCGGGCCCAGTGTTGTTGCCACTACTGAGAGGGTTTGTTGGTTGAGGTACAAGTGTACAGTACCGGTTTGGATAAAAGTGATACAGTGCTTTGATATGAGATACACTAGAGAAAAGCACAAATCCTACAGCTAGGACGAGAGCTAATGTCACTGAGGTGCACCATGCCCATGTTCCGGGGTCCAGCAGTCAAGATGATGGCCATGGCCGGCCCTGGGCAGGGGCTGCTCTTGGGCTATTTGGTGGATGTGTTGCTGAATAACATCCTCTTCATATTAAATATGTTTGACTTTGTTCGTGTAGAAGCAGCGGGTACCATTCATTAATACACAAATACCCCTTTGGGACCCTGAAAGATAATCCAAGGCCCAGCAAATGAGACTAAGGAGTCTAGGCCACGTCTTATCGGGACTAACAGTACCAAACTGGGCTGGGACCAGACAAAACTAAAGCTGCTACATCTGCACACCTGCATATACACCAAGGGGGGGTGACAAAAAGTCAATCATTTTCGACTATAGATATCTGTAGCCCCCCGAGCCCATTGAGCTCCCTTCATGGCAGCAGGCTGCACAGAGGGAATCTCCCCTTGAGCAGGGACACCTCTCAAGGTAACTCCTCCAGGCTGAGAGACTCCTTGCCTGGCATCTGATGTCTATAACGAGGTAAGTGACATTTTACATTAGGTCTGAAGGTATATTGTATGCTAGCAACATTTCTATATCCAGCTATAGCTTAATTATTACAAGTATAGTAAGTACTAGAGTGTTCAACAGCTATCTAAATCATTGTCTAATCACCATCTAAATTATCATTTAAATCGTCTTTTAAATCATCATCAGATCATTGTTAAATCACTGTTTAATTAACATTCAACTATTGCTTAATCATCATTTGATTACCATTTGATTTTCATTCACCCATCAATTAATTACCATTTGATCATCATTTGATCATTAATAAAACCCTTTTAGTTAACCCCACAATGATGACTTCTCTTAATATTTCACCTGCGACAGTAGCCAACTGTGAGAGCAAGTTAATCTCCATCTGTAGGCTCTTTAGAGCATCCATAGTAGCATTTTGAGTAATTTCAAGCATAGCAGAAATATTAAAAACAGTTCGTTCTACTTCAGTGACACTCAAGTTTGGGAACAGGGCACATACAACCTTAGGAAATTTAGATCGTCTCTTTACTGAGGGTCACACTATGTCCTGGTTACCTACAGGTAATGGTTGTATTGAAAGTTAAATGTCAAATCTTGAGATTGGAATGCCTAAGTGGTGAGACGTGCTATGGTACAAACGCCCGTCCACTGTGGTGGTAGACTCTTAGAGGCGTTAGTGCCACAAAGCCAGAACCATGCAGGTGTTAAAATGTAGGCCACCAGCTTTGCCCGGAGTCATTGCCATGTTTACAGAATGAATTAGAAAAACAATTCAATTTCATTAAGCACATCAATTGGAGTGTTCAAAAGGGGTTACAATCTGTACATCCAGATATGTTGCTTGGGCCACATATGTCCCAATTATCATCAGTACTAAGCCAACCATTACTCTGTAGATGACAGCATGTAGAATTAGGACCGGTGAGATTACATTATCTTTGACAATTCATGTTATTAACATTCCATGTAAGATGCCAGAGTACATTAAACATTCCTTTGTTTTTAATTGCTGATTCATTATTTCAGGTCCATGAGGTTTTCAGGATCAATACAAGCTTGTGTTCTGTCACACTGACATTGAAACCATGCTTGGGTGTGATTGCAATACAAAGTGTAATCACAATTGCTTGTCTTCCCAACCCAAATTGAATTTGTGTCCCGGAACATCATAATGCACCATGGGACTTTATCATATGAATATAAATATGAATCATATGAATCATATGAAAGTCTGTTGTTGATAATTTGGTGTATTGGGGAGTAAGTATGCCAAATTTGATTGATAACGAGATGTTTCAGGACAGGTTCTGCTAACCACCAAAATTTGGCATCTAATGATCAAGGGTGGTGTAAGCAATACCAACAATCCAACACATGGCCTACTTGAGAAATTGTATTCATAAATTGAACAATGTGATCTCTATTCCACCCTTGAGATAAGGGAACAAGCAATAGTGTAATTACTAGATATGATCCAATCATTGTGTATATAATATAACACTTATAAGAAAGAAAAGTGCTCATGACGTCGTTTCATTTCATGCCACCTTGCCAAATCAGTACGATGAATAAGGAAGGACCAAAATCCAGGGAGAATAATTCGAGTTTCCGGCTGCTGATGTTGCAGTTAGGGTGACCTGAAAGAAAAACAAAACCGCTTCATTCCTTTTGGATATTTGGTAATTTGGATATCCATCACTTAAAAATGAGATGCTCATCACCCTGGTGATCAAGTTATCTTCCTTTAATTTTCCATCTTTTAGTTTTCCAATCATTATATATATTGCAGCAGCACCAAGCGCAGCACCCCCTCGCCTTTGCATATTGTACTGTCAATTCCCCCCATAAGCACAGGTGTTCCCTCGATGTGTTCTGTGCATCAACATCTCCTGGATTGCACTGAGCGTGCAACGGATGGCACAGCAGTGAGAGGAACACCAGCAGCGGGGCAGCCAGCAGTGGTGAGGGACACACAAGGACAAGGTGAGACTAGAACTGAACAGGGGCTGTTCCCCAAATAACTGAAGGGAACCTGGCAGAGCAGGTGATTTAAATAGGCTAAAACATTATTCTTGGAGCTGAAGGGTGATAGCAAGCAAGCCTGTGGGAGGTGTGACCAGGTAGATGACCAGATGCATGGTAGCTGAGTGGCAGGAGGCAGTGAGCCGACTGAGGAGCATCCGAGAGTCCGAGAAGAAGATTGACCAATGGAGCTCCGCTCTGCCATCTCTGATGCATGGAAGCCAGCTCAGCGTGGCCACTACAGAAGCAGGCCCAGGATTCCTTTTGTACCAGGAGAAAGGCAACGTTACAAGTGTATTGGGTTTGCGTGGCAAGATTTTGGTAACGGGGGAAGCTACAGGGGTGGGTTCTATAAAAAGCTGTGAGAAGTTTGCCCCATGCCTGATAGAGCCAAGGCCAGCCAACTCCAAGACAGACCTGCCACTGGTCAAGGCCGAGCCTATCAGCAACAGTGGTAGCACCTCTGTGATAACATATTTAAGAAGGAGGAAGGGGGGGAACCTGCGCAACGGCAATTGCAGCTGGAGAGAGGAGTGAGAATACATGAGAGCAACAACTCTGCAGACACCAAGGTCAGTGAAGAAGGAGGGGGAGGAGGTGCTCCAGGTGCTGGAACAGATTACCCTGCAGCTCATGGTGAAGACCATGGTGAGGCAGGCTGTCCCCCTGCAGCCCTTGGAGGTTAACTGGAGCAGATATCCACCTGCAGCCCGTGGAGGACCCCACACCAGAGGAGGTGGATGCCCGAAAGAGGCTGTGACCCCATGGAAGGCCCACACTGGAGCAGTCTGTTCCTGAAGGACTGCACCCCACGGAAGGAGCATGGAAAGAGTGTGACTAGTCCTCTCCCTGAGGAGAAGCAGCAACAGAAACGACGAGTGACAAACGGACCACAACCCCCATTCCCTGTCCCCCTGCGCTGCTGGGTGGGAGGAGGTAGAGAATTCAGGAATGAAGTTAAGCCTGGGAAGAAGGGAGGGGTGGGGGAAAGGTGTTTTTAAGATTTGAGTTTATGTCTCATTATCCCACTCTGATTTGATTGGCAGTAAATTAAATTAGTTTTTTTCCCCCAAGGCGAGCCTGTTTTGCCTGTGAGGTAATTGGTGAATGATCTCTCCCTGTCCTTATCTCGTCCCACGAGCTTTTCGTTACATTTTTTCTCTCCCCTGTCCAACTGAGGAAGAGGAGTGATAGAGTAGTCAGGTGGGCACCTGATGTCCAGCCAGGGTCAACCCACCACAATGAGGGATAGGGAGGGGTGGAAGAAGGTTACTGCACAGAACTGTAAGAGAAACTCCTCCTTACTCTCTGATACCCTTACAGAAAAGGTACAAGGCCCTGAATATGGTAGATGAAGCTCATAAAGAGACAGAAACCAATGCTCTCGCCAAGGGCAGATTGACCAACCCCTCACAACAAGACCTACGTTAAGACCAGTGTCAAGAAGAAGCAACGGTGGGTTGTGGTCACCGGTGACTCCCTCCTGTGTGGAGCAGACCAGACCCTCTTCTCAGGGAAGTTTGCTGCCTCCCTGGGGCCAGAATTAGGGATGTCACCAGATGACTGAAGAGCTTAACACAACCTTCTGACTATTATCCACTCCTGCTCTTTCATATGGGTACTAATGATACTGCCACAAAAAGTCTAAGGTCGATCAAAAGAGATTGCAGGGCCGTAGGAAGAACACTAAAAATCTCAGGAGCACAGGTAGTGGTTTCCTTGATCCTCCCAGTAATGGGGACAGACTTTGGAAGAAACGAGCAAGCCCAAGATATCAATAAACATATTGCTGCTTCTCTCTTATGAGTGAAGTGCACCACTCCATCTGTGACAATGTCCTACGTGCAGGGTCTTGGTGTCACGAGGCCCATAGCCTGACATTCTGAAACACTGTGTATTAATAAATGAAATGCTGCTTCATGAATACCTGCCCAAGCCCAGGCAGCGTGGCTCTTTAACAGACCATGTAAAGGTCAAGTAATTATACCAAACTCTGGAAAATGCACTTGCCAGAGTCCTACGGTTCCCAGAGTGATCGCACATTATTTGGACCTTACTGGGGGAATCACCTCCATCATCTGTGTATTCGTATACTGTCACCACTGGATCCTGTGGGACTTGTTCTGATTCTTTAGCTAAAGCCTGGTGTGGAAATGATATGTTTAAACCCTAGGGGTAATCGGGTAAAAGCAAACTGTATTCTGCACTGGGTAAAAGTGAATCTCTCTCGATCCCCAGGTTGTAATGGGACTGCGGAAAACATATCTTATATCCATGGCAGCCATCCATGGCTGGGCTGCTTGCTCTATAGAAAAAATATTTGTAATAGAGGGGACAGCAGCATGTAAGGGTCCAGTATTTTCATTTAATTTACAACAGCCTACCATCAAACCCCAGGTGCTGTTAGAATTACGGACAGGCTGTACAGGGTAGTTATATGGTGAATGAGGTCTCTGAATAATACCCCATGGTCCTAAATCCTGGATGACAGCAGTTATGCCTTGTGAGGCTTCAGGGCTAATACAGTAGGTGGCTGAAGGGACTTTTAGGTAACTTGAGTGCTGCCTCTAACAGAAAAGCAATAGCCTCCCCAGCAGGTATTTTATTGATAGAAATTAGAGTTCTGCGTCTGAGGGTTTGAGTCCCTGATGGAGTATCAGTATTCTGGGATTTTAATATATGCATACTCAAAATACTTAAAAGTCCTACTGCCAGTGTGGGTCTTCGTGTCCTTTCACTGAACAGAACCAATTTTATGCTGCCCATGGGAAGCTCTCACCTTTTCCTGGTAATCACTACTGTAGAAATCCTTTCTTGAGATTTCTGAATTTACCCAGGGTCATCCTCAGCTTTAATCATTGATATTGAGGCTCCTGTACCCAAAAGAAAAGAGATGGAGTATTTGCCATTCACTATTAATGGTATACAAGGGTGCTAATATTAATTCCAAAAAATCTGGCCACCTGCGAGGGGTTGTTTGGTCTCCCTGCGCCAATGTTGGGAGCTCTTCTATTCGTTTTCGGGTAGCGGGGGTGGGGGAGCGGACAGAACAAGGTTGTCGGGGATGGGGGAAGCAGAGGGACTAACGCTGCCCGACCCCTTCCCTGCCCCGGGGCTGCTGGTGTCACCCCCTTCACGGTTATCCCACAGTTTCTGCAAGACAAACAAGGGCATCCCCTCTAACTGGCCTGCTGTGAATCCTATTCCTCGCAGGTGATCACATAAGCGTCTCCGTTCCAGATCACGGTCCTGTTTGCCACAGGGTGGTTTTGTGTCGGATTGATTAATTTCAGCATTTTGAGCATTTTGTCCCTTATTCTTATTCCTCTGACCTCCCTTTCGCATCTGGACGGCCCTGACCCGACCTTCCCTTTTACAGCCTACCGTTTCGGGGGTGCTCCCCTGTTGTTGTCGCCTCCCCATAAGGGCTGTCCAATTTTGCAGCCCTTGGGCCATTATGGTATTCCAGTCCCAGGTTTCATGGCGTAACATTAAGGCCAGGTTCTTCGGTCCTCCGGGTGATGCATTTTGCAACAGTTTTAGTTTCCCCGATGCTGTTGCTGGCACAGCCATCATGTCCTGGGGTATCGCCCCTTGTCCCTTAAGGACGTCCCAAGCTGCCAGTCTCATCGTCCACCCAGAAAACCCATCAGGAGTACTCCAGGGAGGGGGAGGGAGATACCCCCGCGGTCCCGGCATTTTTCTAACAGCATGTATTATTGAAGATAACAGGGAGAAGGTATTCGCTCCGGCCCCCGCATCGGGGTTTAGGAGAAATACTCTTCCTCCCAGGAATATTTGTCCAGCCTCAGCCTGATTAAGGATCACGGTTCCAGCTCCCAGCTGGTAACACCGCACCACCCATCCCACCCAGTCCTCATGGGGCTTTTTGCCGTACTGCAAGGACAGCTGCCTTAGCTGGTCTGTGTTAAAATTCGTAGCGGTCACCGTGACCCCAGGCAGCTGGGGAGCACCTTCCTCTCCGGCAGGAGCCGGGAGTTGTACCGGGGAGGTTTTAATGCTAGGGTACAAGGAAGCTGCGTTATCCACACGATGCTCGGGTAACGAGGCGGGGGTGGAAGACCCGCTGCCAGAATCAAAGCCTTCCTTCTCGTTATCTGTTTTCAGTACGTGCATCTTTTCAATGATCTCGCTCTCTGAGACCAGGCACGTAGGCTCTTGCTCTCGCTGTTGTACAGCCAGAGCTCCGAGGTTTGTTTCTAATTGTTGAAGTAATTGGTTCGTAACAAAACTAGGGGATTCAAAGCCAACTGCTCGTGCTTCTGCATCCTTAGCTCGCTGCAAAGCTTCAAGTTCCTGCCCAGCAGTGTTAAACAAAGCGCCCGCGGCCGCCAACGCCTCTGTGAGAAGCCCGATGAAGGCCCCTTTGCAGTCTTCTGCTTTGCGTTTGTGACTGTCCTGCCACTTCTGAAACTCTGCTCGCAGCATTTCCCAATTCAACCAATTCTCAGACACCCAATCCCTGTCCCACTGAGGGGTTTTCCACCCCTTAGCCTCTTGCCATTTTCGCTGCTCTTCTACTGCCTTCTCCCAAGCATCCATGACCTGTGTATCACAGAACTCCACTTCTGACACCAAATAATGCCACGACCCGAAAGGGTTACCCGGCTTGCAGGTGAGCAAAGATCACAACCGTGGGTTTGCAGGACTCCGTCATGCACATGGACACGGAGGATTTATTACCTACATTTCTTTACTTCATTGGAGTTTACTACTATCAAAACAAGTATAGTTATGATTGGCAAAACAAATATATCTATACTACAAGTTACTACAAATTACTACCAGAAAGCAAATATGTATTTCCACAGCAGCACAATCAATATGAATAGCAAGTCTACATTTCAATATTACAAGTTACTATAGAATTATCACTAGTAAAGCTGCAAATATACTTACTAGTAACTACTCATATGCGTGCCTATGCGTATATATATATTCAAAAATATTACCGGTAGCAAGCGCTCATCAAACCGATCCCAGCAGTGGGGCCAATCAAACCCATCCCAGAAATGGGGCCACTCGACAACGGACAAGGTCTCACTTGGACGATGACCTGCGTCACGGAGCCTGGAGTCAGCCTGGTGTCCCCAGCGAGGGTCTGCTCTGCCCAGGAAATCTTGCAGGAAAAAGGGGTTTGTGTGGAGGAAAGAGGGTCCATTTGAGTAAAAAGTGAGTCCTTTTTATATCACAGAGACATAAAGGGGTGTAGGACACCCCCACCCAGAGCAGCCAATAGATGCTGTGAATTTCTGTTTTCCCCTGGCACAGCCAATAACCAGTGATGTTTTCTATTCTCTCAGACCAATTTTTGTATTTCCAGACTGTTTTTCTGGTCTGTCAGTTAGAACAGCCAATGGCAGTTACCGCCGCTTACTTTCTCAGGATGTTTTCCTCCTTTTCCAGACTTTTTTTTCACCTTTCCAGATGATAATGTGCTATTACAGTTCCTTGTTTTTGCACTTATCAATGGTATCTAGGGCTGTGCCTGGTTTCTCGGTTCCCAGCTGCACTTCAAAGATGCCAGCTGTGTTCCTCAAGGATACTTGTGGTTCCCAGGCTGGCCGGCGTTTTCTCTGTCAGTATTTGAGCAGACATCTTCTGTGCAATATTTTCTCCCTTATAACCAGCTCATCTTTACGGCTGCTCCCATCACTGGCCTAAAATGATACCTCTCAGCAAAGCAGAAATGATCACCTGCAGGAACACTGCAAAATTTCCCCATCTAAATAGTCCTGTTTGTGAAAGTATCTTTTGTATAGCTACTACTAATTGTTCAGGAACAGACCAAAAGTGATGACACTAGCTTAGCTTCTCCTCCTGCAACACCTATTTGGCCTAGAGACAACCTATGACATACCATCACAGCTCTGCTCAGGAGACCATGCTGTAAGCAAGAACTTCGCAGTTACAGCCTTGCTTGGGCTTCCTCCTCTTCTCTGTACTGGCCAGCCTCTACCTACAGCCCTGCATTTTTACAGCCTCACTGTGGATAGCAAAAACTTATTAGAAAACGTTCAGAGGAGGACATGCAGAAACAGAGAACCAAGACCGTGGATAAAGTCAACCCAGACATGCAGGCAGGGTCACCGGTCCCAGCCTGCAAACGCCTGGCCAAAAGGGTTTGAGGAAAACCCGAAGCTGGAGCAGGCACCAGACTGAGTTTTAATCTGCTATAGCATTCAAACATGAAACTGTACTTGTCACTTTGGGACAGACTGACCAAGAACCAACAGAATGATTACAAACAAACAAACCATCCAGCCTGTCTAGCCCACAGTCCAGTTACAAGTCTTCCAAAACAGAACATTTGCCTGAGTCAGTGACCTCCAAAACTCAGATCTGGAAACAAACTTCCTCCGGGTGTTTCACATTCCTTTGGTCCTGTTCCCTAAACGCAATGTTTGTGTCACTTGCTAAAAAAATCCACAGCAACAGGCTTTCCAAATAAATTAAAAGGGAAGCGATTCAGTTATTTTTCTGGGATTACATCTCAAATAAACTTTCATAGAATAAGCTTTGGAAACTATATTATGACCTGTCAATTACTGGTTAATAAAGCAATGCTGATACTGTAACAAACAAACCATATTCTTAAGGACAAAAATGTTAACTTGGCTGCTTTTAATTCAGTGCTGGGTTTATCAAGATTTTGCAAGAATTTTAAGCCAGAGTAAAGCACTGTACTTATGCACAGTTGTACCAATTAAAAGTGCCCAGGCTGAGTTCTCTTGACACAGCACTCCTTGCGCTAGACAGAGATAGCCACAGCCTCAGTGAGATGGAGTGAACTTTACACACAAATATCAAAAGCTACATAACAATTCCTTAATGGTTCCAGCTCGTGCTGGTCTCTCATGCAGTCCCTGCTATGACTCGCTCAAAAATAGCAGCAAGTCAGCCCTCTTTCTGCTCCAAGCACCAATGCTTGATCACAGTCCTATTTCACAATGAAAAAGTGTGATATCCTTTTATTCTGCTATAAACCATACTCCCGAGTGGATTAATAATCACAATTTCATATAAACACCTACTTGGCAGATAATATAAATCATGTGATAACCCAGAAATTTAAATATAGCCTTATGCCCCTACCCCAGACTCAATCAGATCAGAGAGTGAACTGCAAGACTTTCAGATTCATATATTATGATGCAAATGAGTTTTGTAAATTGTGACCTAGTTCCCATGTTAGGAACAGTTGGGACCAACAGCAGGAACTATGTGATGAATGTGAGCAGTGGGGGCAAGCAAGGAAATTAACATTTGTTCTTAATTTGAAATGGATTTTTAATCACTTCCAGGTGCCTCAAAGAAAGTGCACACACTTGTTTACTATAATCATTCTGACAGAAGAATGCATATAGGAGGTAACGTGTTTTTGTTTTACTAATTAAAGTGTTTGGGACATTAGTGTCAAATGAAGCACCAGAATACAGCTCTTTCTGATTTACTGAGTGTACAATGAAGGACTGTGAACTGAAGTTTTTCAATTGATCTGTTCCTCAGGACTTGTTTTATAAAGAAAATGAATTGCAAATATCCTCTAAAGTGGACTGGGTATTAGATCACATCAATCTCTCCAAACGTAGTTGCTATTTTTTCAGCTACAGACCCGATAAAATAGCTCTCTGAAGACCCTGCTCAGGGATTTAGCTCCGTAAATGTCAGCCACCTGCTTAACATGATTTAGCATAGTTAGTGGAAAATATTGAACTCACAAAATTCTGCTTGCACTGTAACAGTAAGCCTACAACATACAGTGCTGAACTCCAGCCTGAGGCAGCTATCTGGTAAACTCTACTGTTCAAAACGAGGGCACCAGCAAGGGTGTAACCATTTGAAAACCAGAGAGATTTTCATCCTAAACATATCTAGAGTTGGTATCATCATTGGAAACTATTAGCTGTAGAACAGTTAGGGCGTCAACTATCCTGAAAAACAGAGTCTCAGCTCCCTCTGGTGGAAAAAGTAATTTTCTGCAAAACAGTTTAAGTGAGAAAGGCTTGTTTCTGCTACGGGCCTCAAGGCCATGAGATAATTAAGATGAGACAGTAAACAAATCCCAAATCCTCCATTCACTTAGGACTGGAGCTTCTTAGAAGTTGATGTGAAATATCACGACTCCCAGGCTGTTGCAGGGCAGTTGCACAACACAACGCACTCAGCAATTTCCAGCTGCAGAAGGTGGCCGGGGGAACCTTCACCTTTCCTGGATGGAGTTCTCCAGATGTAAATTACAGTACATAAGACGACTCATGAACCAAATGATAGCCCCGACGAAAACAAAACACCCCCCACCCCTCCCAAGTCAGTTCTAGTATTCTTTCCATAGTAACCAACTTCTAAGCCCCATAAGACGACCCTTCCCCAAGGGCAGTGGAAGCACACTTCCAGGGCATGTGGAGCATGAAAGGGTAAGGTCATCACCCCCAACATGCCCAGACAGTGACAAAGTCTTTCAGTTGTACGTTTCTGAAGTCTTACTGCCAACAGAGCACAATGTCACACATACAAGAAGCGTAATGCTGAGCCCTCAGATCCTAGCCTGCGTATCTTGGTCTTAGACACTCTGTGTAGATTAATCCAATCACAAATAAAAAAAAATTCTCCTTTTGAACTTCAGCACAACTCAAAACTATTTTGAAAGGCTTAGTGACGAGTCCAGTACTAATGCCAAAAAACTCTTCTCACTAGATACAGTTGTTCCTAGTCTGCAGGTAAGCGTATTAACAAAGACACCCTGCTTCCTTCTGCGTGCTTTGCATCAGCACAGAAACAGCAACAGTCTAGAACTGCATCACCATTTGTCTTTGCCTTCTTGATGACAATGAAAATTCAAACAGATTTCCACCATGCATACACTAGATATATTGAAGGTTATTCCATCCTTTCTAACCCAAACCAATAATACACAATATTTCTACTTCTTCATCATGAAGAGTGGAAAGTAACTCCTGGAAGTATGCCAGCTACTGTCACAAAAAGTCAGTAAACAGAAAGTACATCTCTGTTTCTCATTAGAGGCATCAACAGCTCCACTGTAATTAAGCACACAACTAGCTGCTCTGACAAATTCATTGTAGCTCCTGTAAACAGAATCATGAGTAATTCCTGCAGTCACAAACACACTAGAATGACTTTTTACAATAATGGGGTTCTGAAAACAGTATTTCACACTGCCACAGAAAGAAGACTTATAGATCCAATGAAAGGAAAACAGTAGCAAAAAAGTATTTATTAAAAAAAAACATTATTCAGTTTCACAGTGAGGGATTAAGACCCATACTTCCTCCTTGGAAATAGCAGAGTTGAGTAATCCTTTGACAGTGGGGCAGCAGGTCAGGTCTGCAGGTGAAGTTTATTGAGAACAGTAAAATACTGTTTCCACAGCCATAGGAATTTGATGGTGGGGAAAGGAACAAAAGCAACAACAGCCTACCAAATACCCTTGGAGTGTTTTGTGCAACATTTTTCAGCAGAGAAAAGCTACTAAGGCTGAAAAGTAGTGTTGTGGTTTAGGTTTGAAGTTTTGGTTTTACACATTCAAGTATTAAAAAAACAACCACAGCATGTACAACTTGATCTGTATGCACGCAATTAAAAATAATTTAGTTAGTACCAGATTTTTCTCCAAAAGGGCAGTTTTCTACTGGCTGAAGTGTCTATGTATTTAACTGAAAGTCTCACAATGACTGCAGCTCCATCAGCTTTGCTTATTGATGAGGAAAGCGGACTGCTTTCAATCTTCTGCACGAACACCAAGTCTGCTTACGTAGCTCTCCCAAGCTGCCTTCCTGTACTTCTCTGCTTCTTGAAGACGGTCTGAGGCTGACAAGATGCCACGTCCCACAATAATGATATCTGAACCTTTTTCACTAATAACGTCCTTGGGGCTTAGGTACTTCTGTCCAAGATTATCACCTGAAACAGAGATGCCATTTTTTTTTCAGTTCGTACAAAACTGTATCTACTAAAAACCTTCAAAGAGGTGCTAGAACAGAGAACAGATATGCTGTTCCAGCTCCCACCCTAACAATCCACAAACATAACTAGAAACTGTGTCTCCAACTAATGAACCCAGTATTACACAGACCAAATTTTACAGAGAGCGCCCTCCTTTTTCATGACTTACCAATCACAATAGATGGAACAGTTACACAAAGAAGCACCGGTCAGGATTACTGAAATAAGCCTTAGCCTTCTTAAAACACGCAAATCCCCAAACATTCACGTAAAAGCTTGTAATTTCACTTCAGGTTTCATTAGAATTAAGTATTGCAGAGAAACACATCTCCCCTGTCTGGTTCAGTGATAACCTGTTTAGTCAATATAAGACTTCCAACTCACTGATACTGCATCCTTATCAGTATCAACAGTGTTACAGTCTGTATTTGTTTAAAATCTTTTTCTACTCCTACTGAGTAGTTGTACATCTAACATAACACCTATCTGAAGACATTTCACATGTATTAGGGACTTTGCTTTATGGTATGCACAGACCTCAGCATATGAGCAAAGCTGCACAGCCTCTGGTTGTCTTTCAGAGCTCCCAGGAAAGATCAGCACACCCAGAAATACAGAAGGCAGCCCATAATGGCAAATACAGATTCCTCCCACCAGAGAAACAGCAACCAAACCCTCTTCAGAAGTCACTTTTTCCCTGAAGGCTAGATCATTTACTGTATTTACAGACTATAAATATTTCAGAAAAATTTACCTCCAGCTTGCAGCTGCACCCCTGGAGTTAAGTGAAGAAATTCTGGTTTATTACTAACTCTAGATCCAGATATGAATCCAAAAACGAAATCCGAGTTGTCTTCAGCCATCTGTACCTGAAGATCAGTAAACAGTTACAAACAGTTACCTAAAATTAAGCTTGACTAGCAGTCTGTTTCTCATCCACCCTTTGACACATCAAGCTGTGCAGGGCAGGGGTATGAAACACCTGGTCTTGCTTTACCAATATGAAGTCACCCAGAGCTGACTCACTCCTCACTGGTTGTGCTGCACTTGCAGCAGGAACATGAAAATTATGTTTCTTTCTATGTTATAAATAATACAATGAATGAACTTAAACTAATTAGAAATGTATTGCTTAAGGGAAAAAAAAAGGGGGGGTGGGGGTAACAGCAAACTTGGCACATTCATAGAATTCACAGTGTGAACTCCAACCACCTCACACCACTAGCCTACAGCTGCAACCTTTAAACACCACGCTGTCAGATTCCTGAGTCTCCACTGGAAAAAAAAAAAGCCCTGTAACAGTTAGAGCTGGACAGACTGTTGGAAGTACAAATATTAGAAGCACACAAAACCTCCCTGTCACAACACTTTACAAGCTTTTAACCTGAAACAAGACTGCCTACTTACTGCAGCTTTTGTGTATTCACCAGTTGCAAGTGACCCTTGGGAACTCATCTCGGCAATCAGAAGACAGCCACGCTGAAGAGGAAGACCTACTGCCTTCAGACCTTTCACAATTCCAGAGCCTGGAACCACATGGGCATTAACGATGTCTGACCAGGATGCGATTTTGAACACACCACCTGAGAACATGGATAGCAAGACATAGACAAAGTGTTATTAGAAGTGTATTAAGCAGGAAACACAAGTTAAACAAAACAAGCTGCAGGCTAAATCCTTCACATTTTAAAAGACAGTTTTACTACTGAAGCTTGACAGTTACAAGTTCAGTCTCATCAGACAGTCTAACCACAAAGCATTATCTCTCAGTTTTACTTTTCACAAACAGTTCTTAGTATCTCACCTTTAAAATTCATTGAGATGTTTATGATAACCTAAACATCTACTGTCACAGGTGCTACCTTTCAATACAGCATGCAGACCATATGGGACATACGAATCAGAAAAAAAACCTGTTCTACAGTTGCAGAAGCAACATTGAATGAAAGCTGTAACGGGCACACAAACATACAGTAGCAGGCCACCTTAAGAAGCCAGGCTGCATTTTCTCACAGCAAACAACTACTCAGAGGTACTTACTGAGCACAACAATAGATTCATGAAAAGGTTTAGGTTGGAAGGGACCTCTGGAGGTCATGCCCTCTCAGCAGGGTTAACTTCAAAGCTAGATCAGGTTGCTCAGGGCCTTGTCCCCTTGAGTCTTCTCCAAGGCTGGAGATTCCACAATCTCTCCTGGCAACCTGTGCCAGCGCTGCAGTTACACACACCATCAGCAAAGTTACAGTAAATCGAGGTTGATGATAATCACCTTCATATTGATGTTTCACTGTGCTTCCAATGTCTGCAAACTTCCTGTCTTCAAAAATCAAGAATTCATGTCGATCTGCGAGCGTTCTCAACTCCTTAACTACCTCTTGGGTAAAATCATTCAGGATGTCTATATGAGTCTTCAGGATACAAATGCTGGGGCCGAGGAGGGCAGCTAACTGCAGCAGCTCTTTGGAGCTGGTGACATCAGCAGAAAGGCACAAGTTCGTTTGCTTCTTTTCCATGAGCGCGAGAAGCCTGGCTGCAACAGGATGTACCCCCGGCAGTTCGGCACGAGCGCTGAAGCTCAGCTCTTTACATAGCCTTTTCGCAGGAGCAGGGCCGTTCTGAGCCACTGGCTCAAACACGTTTCCCTGAATGAATTTCTTCACCTTTTCAACCATCTCAACGGCCACTTCTCCCTGTTGCTGGAGAATCTCCAACACCCCAGACAACGTGCACACAGAGTGCAGGCGAATTCCACGTTCCTCTAACCTGGCCTTCCCACCCTGCTCCCTGTCCAACAGCACTATGGCATCTGTGACTTTTAATCCTTCTTTCTGAAGAACTTCCGCGGTTTCCAGTACACTAGATCCACTTGTTACCACATCTTCAATGATCAAGCATGTTTCTCCTGGATTAATGGTGCCTTCCACCAGCCGCTTAGTACCTTAAAAATAAAAGGCAAACACTCCACTAAATGAAGAAAGTTTAAAAGACCCAAAAAAACCTTAAAGGTATCAAAACATTCCCCTGCTATGCTAACATAAAAATCATATTTGTTCCACATACAAGCATAAACCGCAGCATATCCTGAAGTCCAATGGAACAGGACTTCACGAGAATAGGAATTTCACACTGTCAGTATGGAGAGGTAATTTGTTTAGTTATTACCTGATACCAGTTATCATAGTTCTTATCACAGCTCAGTCACTGACTTGTAATTCAATTCATAAAGACTGTTACTTCTCCAAGTGAATAAAATACTGCTCTGTTTCCAGAGATTATGTCCCATTAACAAAACCAACACATTGTTAACAAATTTTAATCTTTAGATAAGATGACTACAGAAGTTTATTATTGCCATGAATTGAATGCTCAGAATTACAAACTGTTTTCTCCACTTATTTAAAACATCTTTAAAGCAGCCAAGTTATTGGTAGTCCTCAGCACATTTCCTATTTTCCACAGGCTTAATATGCCTGTTAGAACAATTAGAAGGAGTAAAGCCCCCAAATGCCTTTGCCCTAACCAACAACAGGCACACGTCCATGAAAGGCCTCCCATGAAAGGCCTCCTGGGGGGCAACGACAAAGGCTGCCTAGCTTTCCCAGGAAGCAGCAAGCAGCAGGCAAACATTATGCAGTGAGTGCGGTGCTTAGACCATGACAGCCTGGAGAAGGAGTCTATGTACAGTACAGCTTTGCATTCCATGTGACACCAAAAACCTTGTGCCAGGCAGTTAATTGCCGTCACAATTGACTTGTCCTTCACAAGAAAGGACAGCAAATGTTTTCACGTCTGGCACACTGACTAACATAGGAATGACATTTAGTTGTGACAAGCATCCTTTCTAATTGAATACTATTGGAAGAGGGTAGCTTTTATCATATGCTGAAATCCAGTTGCTACGGTAGGTTAACGCTTCAGTCTTCTTGCCTCCACCAAAATCCAACAATTGGTTCAATGGGTAGAGAACTGACTGCTTCTCACCTGGTCCATCTTGCCCACTGATTACAGGACTACAGGATTATAAAAGAAAAAAGGTTTGAGAGGTAAATGAAGATAAGACTAGAAGTTCCTTTTAGAGTTGATATGCAAAAAGTCCCATTTGGGGGTGAAATGTGGCATTGGTCTCAGCATATCAGAGAAACCAAGTTATAAAAATCAGTTTCTGGAAAAGGCCAATACTCTGAACTGCAGGAACAGTGCTAAGAAAAAAAAAAGACACTTCTGAAGCCAAAAAAGAGACACAGCTCCCTCCCTCAAGTGTCTCCAAACCTACTACAGCAGGATTCAAGCTGCACCTTAATCAGCAAGCAGCTGGGAGAGCCTGACCAGGTTGTGATGCTGTGGGAAGTACGTTTTAGGGAAAAGGGGGCTGCTTTTTCAATTGGAGTAATAGCCTTAAACTAGAATGGAGATGCTGCACATTACAAAAGAACAACAAAATATAAAGTCATTTCACAAACAAGACAACAAGCAGACACAAATTCTTGATTTGAAGGTTTTACCATAGTCTTTTGCTTCCTTTCTCCGTATAAGCATTGGAATCTGATTTTCAGAGCAGATAATTGTGGCCAATGGCAGCGCTGTGTAAGGAACGCCGCACACGCAGTCATACTGGAGACCAGCATCTTTGGCTGTTTGAAAGAGAAGATCCGCAACCTGAAAAAGAAAACCAGGTATTTTTTAAGAGACAGACCAGAGTGATCATCACTGAACACATCCATTACCAAGGGAAGCAATGCAAATGCATGAAAACCTCTCTCCTTCACACCATTTGACAGTCACTGTCCCTACAGCGAGTGGACAGCCCCACACCTCCACCCGGCGGGCTCCGGGCCCGGGAAGGGCTCTCTGGAGAAGCCCCGGCCGCGCTCCCGTGCCGCCTCCTCCTCCAGCTAAGAGGAGCTCAGAGGCACAGAGAGACCCGAGATCTGCCGTGTGCGGGCACAGAGGCGCACCCCGAGGCACGGACAAGCGTTGCCCGGCACCCCAGGCCCTCTCCGGCGGCAGGGCCCGGCCCCTCACCCCCCCCGCCCCCGACCGCCGCTCGCCGCCCGCCCCATCCNCGCCCCCACGCGCCACCCCGGCGCCGGGAGATGACGGAGCAGCGCGGGGAGGGGAGGGAGCGGTGCGCGCTGTGCGCATGCGCGGAGGGAGGGGGCGTCGCGCGGGACCACCTGCCTGAGGGCAGCGCGGTGGTGGGGGCACCCCGGCCCCCGGCGGGACCGATCCCCGCGGGGCCCGGCCACACGCAGTCCCGGGGCTCCCTTTCCGCCATGTGGGGCCCAGCCCCGCACGGCAGAGAGCCCAGCGCCCTGCGGCCCAGCCCGCGCCATCCCGGGCCCGGCCCCACGCGAGAGCGGACCTCGCACGGGGGAGGCGTTGAAGGTCTTCCCCGGCCCACCCCCTCTCCCCGGGCGGTGTATCTTTCCACAGGGAAGCAGAAACTTGCAGGGAGGGTTTGCGGTGACCCGAGACTCTGTGCTCGGGGTGGCTCCCAAAAGGCTGCTAGGTTTCTGGGTTGACCTACGCGATGCAAAGAGCTGGCGGGAGTGATGGTCCCTTGCTCTGGTGTCCTGTGAACAGCCCTCCGGGAAAGATGAGGTGAATAAAGCCACCAGCGAGCTCTTGAGTCCTCAAGGCCTCGGGAAGATTGCAGTGCGTGTGAAATAAGACTGACCCGTTCTTCTCTGAATGATTGTATTTAATCAAAAAAGCCCAGAAACCGCGTCATTAGTATACTCTATTTATAGGAATGCGAGGACAGAAGATGTACAGTTTGAAGATACAGCTGTAGATGATCATATATACTGCAGAATAGTAATAACAACATGGGACAGCAAGTAATCACCTCACAACAGTACACATGAGTGATTAGACTTACAAAGGAAATATTTACAAACTTACCTTTACAAAACAACATTGTGTGCATACAAAATGAAATCTGCAATAAAACTGAAGATACATTTAAGGCAGACCAGCAATACACTGAAATAATTAAGGCTGTGGAATTACTTTGCACCTTGAAAATGCTGAGCTGTTAGCAATACTGTTTCTTTTTTCCTCCTTCAGTTGATTGTTGCAAAGATTGAAAAATCATCAATATATTCCAACTGTTTGCTCTCATTTCAGAGAATAAGTCTGAGATTTAATTTTATTTTTTTTTTTTGCACTTTCTATTGCATTTGCCTTCTAAAAGTTACCAGCAAATTGACCTCAGTGGTAGAGCAATGCTGAACAGTTTGGTAGAAAGAGAGGTAAAAGCACCAGCATCAGAAGTTGGACATGAAGGTGAGATATGGCTTGAGTAGAGATGTTGGTTTTTCACTAGCTCCATAATAAAGACTACAGTTACAGCAAATATTCAGCATCCTGACGCTATGGTAACACTCACCACTATACAGATCCCGGAACGAGAATTCATCACTTGATGGCAGTGTGCAGTCAGCCTAATAAAATGGGATTTTATTTTGTTTCCTTGGGAAAGCACCATTTTCTGATGGGACATGAAAGAATGAGCTGGAAATTAAATCCAAGCCCTGTGTTAGAGGAGAATCTACCTCTGCAGTGAAAGGAACAGAAACAAAACCAGGTGGTTAGCCCCTGTGTGCGTTAATTATCTGTTAGACATTTGTATATACAGCCTAGCATTTACATCTGTCTCGGAAGTTTATATTATCCCAGGTCACTTGATGCAGTCCCCTCATCGCAAGGGTATTAAAAAATGGTTATATATAGTCAGGTCATAATGTGCAGTTCTGCATTTAGCCTTTATTCTTGGTATCTAACAAAGGCCTAATAGGGTCGTCAGACATGCTACTGAACTCCAGTGAAGCCACAGAACTTACACAGGTCAGTTGAGGGCACCGGCTTTGTCTCAGCATTAACTTAGTTTAAAAGTAAAATGCTTTTAAAGGTAAACGTTACTGACAAAAGAATAGAGTAATTAAAAAAAAAAAAAGGGCAGTAAGACTAAACAAGGCATTGGTACAAGTAGGAGGGGAGAAAATTTATAAATTTTTAAGCCTGGATTGCTTTAAAATATTAAAGTCTAAAACCCTGAACTTGCTGTGTACCACCCCTGTAGTAGCATGCGTAGGGGGCTTGGTGGAGAGCTGGAGATCACCAACAGGGCAGCAAGTGCTTTGGGTACCTGATGGGAGCTGACAATGTTACACGGGCAATCAGATCACCTATTCGATGGCTAAGAGTGAAACTTTCTGGCCTGGCTGCTCCAAGTGGGGAGAGAGGTGAGTTAGTTTCTCGTTGCCATGTGCATTCTTTACTTGTGGCCATCTTAAATAATGAGTGCCGCATGCCACTGTGCCCTCCAGGCTCTGTTTCGATGGTGTCCTTGATGCAGGCTTGTCACCCAGCCCAGCACCGGGGTGACACTGAGCAAGTGTACTTTGATGTCAGTGCAGGGTAAGACCACCATGAAGATGTCTGAAGCTGGTGGCTGTGTATGTAGTGCCAGTCTGCACTGAGCTTGTGATGCTTCATTGCTAGCATTACTGTTGGTCATTCTAGCTGCTCTGAAGCTGATGCAGAAACTACAGGGTGCAGCTACCATTGCCCCTCACTCAGCTGTCTTGGGAATACCGAGTGCTAAAGCTGCAGGTGGAAGTCTTCCCCTTGGAGTCAGCTGCTCTCTAGGGAGCTCTGTAAAGGCCTAACAGAGCTTTACGAGAAACTGTGTTTCCCCGTGTTTGTTACAGGCAATATTTCATGCACAAAAAAAATCCAGTAGTTGAAGAATGCTGCAAAAGGGGTTGGCTGTGGTATAAAGGGAGTTGGCTGTGGCACTTCTCACTCAGTGGGTTCACTCCAGATCTCCCTACTGAGCTTCTGTAACCTCTTTACAACAGAGTTAAAAGACCTGTTGTGTCTGCAGAGAGGCCACACGTTGGCTGAAAGAGACTTCAGGAAAGCAAGGTCAGAATACTTCCTCTGTATTTATCATACAGCAGCATTTCATGTCAATTTGATGTTATTCAGGCAAAAGAAATCTTTGAGATAAAATGCAAGAATGGTTGATAATTGCAAACGTATCTGGAAGTACCAACAGGTTCAAGTTTTCCTCAATGTGCTCCAAGAAGAGCAGCGCCCAGGAAGAGTTCTCTTAACATGAATATAGAAAAAGCAGAACCATTGAGGAAAGCAACCCCGTAACACTTAAAATTGGAATTCCAAGTTCAGCATCTCCACTTCTCCCTTGTCAAGGAATCTCTTTTTTGAATCTGAGCACCAGTACCGAAACATGTATCCTCTTCCAGCCTTTTGGGTTTTTTTTTCCTGTTATTTGATAGCAATGAGAGGCTTAAATATCCCATTAAACAATCCAGCTTTTTCCCCCCATGCATCCAAAGTGTCTGCTATTGCAGTTTGAGATACGAATGCAGGAGGTAGGAAAATAAAATGATAAATAACTCCAGATTTCATGTGATACATGAGAATTTGTTTGTATTAATGCCAAGCAGAAAGACTGTGGCTTAAACTGTGCCCGCAGGCCTAATAAAAGCTGTGGTTTTTATAAACCACACTTCCATAAATATTTTTTTAAGGGCAGCACTATCACAGCATGAAGAGCCAGCTTTGACAAATAGGAAGCAGTATAAACAGTCCTGTAGTGAGAAGGTACCTGAGGCTGGTGCTAATTAAAGATACCCCTTGATGACTGCTCTCTGAAGTATTTTCGGTTGCTAAGAAATTGCATACTTCACACTCTTGCTCAGGATGAGAGTCTGGCCTTTGTTGAAGAGGAGTTGTTAGATTGCTTAGAAAATTAGCAGCTGCACTACGGAGGGGAACTGAGATAGGTTCTAGCTGACCCAGAAAGTTTAGCCTTCTGTGAAAACCACCTCTTTCAAGCCTTTCCACAACTTCCCCCTGTATTAGATCTCTCTCCATCAGCCACACAACCTTGTACACCGCTTCTGACTCTACTCAGACACCCGAGCTCACCCTTCTGACTGGCTCCCTGACCTCAAGGTCTGTTCTTGCATTGCATGCAGGCAGTGCTGAACGTTGGGGCTTTTTGCTGTGCCACCTTTCTTCTCCATGAGCAACATACTGACCACTCCAGAATACTGATAGAGAAGGGCCAGGTCTTCTACCTGCTCTGAAACTGAGCTTGGAGGTGGATCAAACAAAGGGCTACCAGAGCCCTGAGAATTTAACAGTACTTGCAGAGTATCTCCACCACCTGCTGGCAGAGACAGCTTTTGCTCCTGCAGATACATTGCAGGCTCACAGTGCAGTTACTTGGATGGTAAATTAAATTTGACTCTTGCCCTTACAAGAGACTCTATACTGAGCACGCATGGTCAGATCAAGCCCTTTTCCTTAGGAAAACCTTTGGTAACAACTGACATTTCCCATTACAGGCACAGCAATGGCACTCAGCACCAAGACAAAGTCCTCGCATGCCGGTGGGGTGGGGTGGGGAACTCTTTGATCGTCACCCTACAAGACTGTAGAGAGTCAGGATGGTGAGACAGCAGGATAGGGAAGCCACAGCCGGGAAGGTGTTTCCCTTCCCAGTCCCACTGCTAGAGAGGAATATTTGGCCAGCCTACGAGCTGCTGATTTGTCACTGCAGACTCCCTGTGTTGGTTACACTTAAGGCTGGCTCCGTCACTGTAACATCAATATGATGATGTTGCAACTTGGCTTGCAAGAGATAAATGTTTTAATTGTGAATATTTTTTATTTTATTACAAATTAGGCTTTGGACGTAAAAATATCCTCACAAATGCTTTGGTGATGAGGTGCTAACGGCAGCTGAGAGATATTTACAAGTTTGGAAATGAAACAAATTACATACTTTAAACACTGAAAACGATTTTCAAGCTGTAAGCACAAGGATGAACTCACCACTCCTACTGCACTCTGAAAGGCTTAGATGGACTTTGGGCCAAGCAATTCTGAAGCTAGAAATGGAACAGGATCCTTTTTATATATATATATTTATATATATGATACAATATATGTATACTGAAAACCTGTGATAGAAAAAATTGTCTTCATCATCATCATCTAGTTTACAGATACTGCAAAAATTGGACACAGCCTTTTCTCAATGCACAGGTTTTGCAAAAGATTTCTGTACAGTGTTTATAAAATGCATTTAAAAAAAACCATTGTAGTCCCATTGTGCTTAGTCAAAACCAGCTGTATGCTCCAATGAATTCATTGCCTTAATCATAGCTCTGAAAGGTACTGCATATTGACTTGACACAGCAGAAAGCCCAAGGATTCATGGGGGATTTTGGTCTGAGCACTACCACACAACAAGGGTGTATCTAAGTCATGCCACCATGGATGCTGATCCAGTAGTGACTAGGGCTTGATCTTGCATGTCCTAAGCAGGCAAAGTCCCCACCAAAATCAGGACAGACCCAGGCATACGGGGCGTGCAAAATGCGTCTGTTAACCTGGAGCAGGCTTGCAATGATTTCAGCAAAAACTGACTTTAGTCCAGTTCTGCAGTACATGCTAAGGTCAGCCTAGTTTCACTCCCCCCAACTATCCTACTCCTATTCTCTCATATGTTTTGAAATCAGTTCAGCAAGGTTAAGAGGATCTTATAAGGCTGCCTCACAAAGATTAAGGCAACTGCAATTTTGGCTCTCGTTTCCAGTTGGTGTTTGCTTCCCATGGTCCTGTTTCGCAGTGGATGCGACAATAGCACATGTCCCAGGAGGAGCTCGCCAAGGGGAGAGAGCAGGTACCTGCCACTGTTACCTGCTTTGCTTTGGTCCCGAGGAACTGGGCAGGTAATGCCACCTCCGCAATCATTTGTACCCTGCAGTTAGGGAAGCCACATGAAATGCAAACGCCGAATACGGAACTATGTACAGACAGATCTGCTTTGCGCCTGCTCGCTCCCTGTGCCTTGCCTCAGGACCAGCAGTGTAGGACCCCAGGGATGGAGGCATTACGTGCCTGGGTTCAGCCTGCTCATCAGGAAACTCTTGACACTGGGGACCGGGTGCACGTCGTACTGGTGCCTGCGACGCTCAATGAAGGAAGCCAAGCGGGAGGTATCCAGTGGTATCTTGGAATAGCTGCTGTTGTGCGGTTGCAGCCATGGATGCTGTAAACAAGTGGCTGCCATCGGCCTTCTCCTGAAGTCTTCCTGGAGGATAACGTTGATGAAATCCCTGGCGGCGTGACTCACGTCAGAGAAGTACTCGGGTGGGAAGCTGAAATCTACTCTGCACACATTGATACAAGTCTCCTCTTTGCTTTCATCCAGGAATGGAGAGACACCACTTAACATGACATAAGTGAGGACCCCAATGCTCCAGATATCCGTGCTGAGGGAGACAGGAAGGCCTTGGATAACTTCAGGAGCAGTGAACTCTGGGTTTCCAAGGAGGTGGTGGATGTGGTAGTGACCTGTGATCTGAACTGCATCTTCCAAATCAATGATCTTGACACGAGGTACCGGGATTCTTAAATCAATGAGCAGATTTTCTGGCTGTTGAAAAGATAATAACAAAAACTTAACTACATTATATTTTTGCAAATAAAATGTGTAGATTTCATTTAGGCTTAATAGCTAATCAAAACTCGCATTTAATTGGATGTGTGAGGTACGGGTCAGGAGAGTGAATGACAAGGAACCAGCTCAGCTGCTGTTTACACTGCTGTAAATTCAGATCAATGCTGAAGTTGCAATGACAACATCCTCTTTTGCATCAGGGCAACACAATGGGATTTTGTGCTTTGTCCCAAATACTCACAGTTTATTTTCCCAAACTAATCTCTACAGATTAAGAGCACTGTCAGATTTTTAAATTTTGATAAATCTTGTGTATCTCTGATCAGTTTGTTTAGATTCCATTTGATTACATGACAACTGGCTACATAAATGTGCATAACTTGTAGCAGAAATGTTCTTCATGAAGTAAATGTTCAACTTTGTTCCCACTGCCACGTATTCTGGGAGGGACTCTGGTGAGTGCTGTTACTGTCGCTGTCAGTTGCCATGGATGGAGTTGACAGTGTTCCCTTATCAATACCAGCACCAGTCGTGCCTTCCAAGCCAGAGTGCAATTATATTTCATCCCAGTTGGTTTCCCCTCTGTTTTACTAACTCTTTCAGTATTTAAGCTCACTCTTTCTCTCAGTGGGAGATGCTGAGCATTGCCTATACACTCCACTCTGGGGACTTAACACTTAACATGGATTTTGCTTCCCTTGGCGCTTGAGATGATTTCTGAATTTACTTTTTGCACCCTGTCTAGACTCACTTTTCTGTCCTATTGCCCCTCATCCTCATGCATATTCTACTGCTGCCTTATGGCTGTATATATAAAGCAAAGTTCACCACCCTGCTGTTGAAATCTCTCTGCTTGATCTTCTCTTGTGCAGTCTGCATTGACAAAATCAACATGTTCTTGAGCAGGATCCTGGGACAAGACAGTCCATGGCTATGTCTGCTGTCACTACCAATGCATCTCCTGCTTCCCACTTAGCAACAGAAGGTGCTTTATTTAGCATCCCTCATTCAGGAGAACTCTAAATAGGTCACAGAAAATTGGCTTCCCACCTTGTTTCTGGGAAGTATCTTATGATCAAATAGACATTTCAGTGCAGTTTCTTACCTCCAAGTGACACCTACTTTTTGACAGGTCCTATAAATACAGCAGAAAATACAAACAATCCTACTGAAAGAAACCAGGATGATTTAGCCTTTTGCGACTAATGCTCACATAAGGTACTGTACAAAAGGAATATTTTTTTTTGTAGTGGTAGTAGGCAGCAGAAGAATGAAAGCGTCACTTCATCTGACATGCCTGGGGGTTGGAGAGTCAAGAAGAGACCTCCTTGGAGCCGGATTGTCCACTATACAAGAAAGTTAAATTCATCTCTCATTCTCCATTTTTAATTGACATTTAAGTCTGCAAAAAAATTTATAGATTATCTGATATACCTGACAACCAGAATCAATGTTGCAGATCACAAAACTCAAAACATTTGATCATAACTTCAATCGTTAATTCTCTGTTATCCAAGATAACTGGGATGTTGGTGAGGACAGCAGTACAATGCCGAATCAGGACAGCACAGTGCCTCCTGCCATGTGTGCTAACAAAAGGAAGTACAAGCTGTGCTAATCTAACTGAGCATCACGTCAGGGAATGCTTGAACTTCTTCTCCACAACGCAGCTTGTTCTTCCTCTGAACCTCTCCCTGGGTGTATTTCCCACCGAGTTCCCCTCTCGGGCTCTGCAGCACAACGCAGCCTGCTGCTTTCCTTTGCCCCTGCCAGCCCTCCCCACCTCTTCCTCCCCTGCACCCTTCCCTCCCCTTGCTTTGGGTTCTCCAGAGCACTGCTGCAGATGTGAGGGAGACACGCACTCCTTCTTGCCTGCTCTGAGCTGCCTGGGCACAAGCCAGCTCTGCTCAGGTAGCTAACCTGGTACAGGTGTGAGCCCAAACCATACCCCGTGGATTTATCTTACAATTTCCCTTCAGTCAGGTGCTAGTGACATCTCACTCTTGTCTCAGACATCCTCCTTCTCCTTCATTAAATCCAGAAAGCTCTTGAGAACAAACCAGTGAAGCAAGAAAATAGGTTCTTCTCTGAAGGAAGAAAAAAGACCTTGCGCCACAGGTCAGTGAGTCCTTTCTCTGGTCAATAGGTCCGAAAGATAGTGCTTGTCCATTTAGCGATCATCTCTTTGGGGTACAGACTGAACCTGCTCCCTGTCTGTGGAGCTGGGAACTCTCTGTACCAGGGCACTGAATAACAGCATCATTCTCTTTTCTTCTTACCTTTATGTCTAAGTGAGCCACTCTGCAATTGTGAAGATACTGCAAGGCTTCCATTGTGTCTCTTATATAGAAAGCGACTTTTTCCTCCATAAGTTCATCATGGTTCATTAGATAATCTAAGAGACGACCGTCATCCATCCTACAAACAAATCAAACCCTGCACGTGAAAGATCACATGGTATCTCTAGGAACAGTTAATATTTGAAAACAAAATTGCAATGGAAACTTCGTGACCTAAAAATGGAGGAAACTAAAATGCAAGATCTGATGAGTATTTAATGATATCTCAAGATACTGCAGGCCATGGAAGTGGTAGAATGATTAATCCTCATTTGTTATCTCCAGTCCTTGAAAAATTTAGCAACAGTCTCAAAGTAAACTCATTTGCTTAAGGATGGATTCAATAGACAGAGGCAATTCCTTTGAAAACAGATCCTCTTAATTATTTGGATTCATCTGTTTATTTATAGAGCTGGTTGCATAATGCAGAAAAAAAATGACTGACATTTTCAGCTGGTAATATGTTCTGTGGGAAAACTAACCCAATAAAAGTTTTCCACCTAGTTTTATTTATCTGTATAAATAAACAAGCAAATAGCCCAAATATACTTTGTTGGATATACTGCAACAAAGAAGCATTTTGGATCTTGGTTGCTATTTCTCCTTATGGGGGCAAGCATAATTGCTACACAGCTCTTTTCACCAAGAAGTATTAGAACAATGTAGGCTTCGATCTAGATGAAACCTATTTATAAAAAGTGGACAAAACTGCCCAAATAAATCTGATGCTATTCAGTGTGACAAACTAACAGCTGATACAATTACCCAAGCTTCACCGGAGGAGAAAGCAGTTTTATTTGTCCCTCTGAATCTTATTTACTGTAAAGAGAAGGCAGTGGAAGCTCTGCAGAAAATGGCTATTGCATTTGATGTCATAATCAATAAAAAACAGATGACAAATTCTTTGTCCTGCTGAAGTCAGGGTGAATTTTGTCCTTGGCTTTAACAGGGCCATGATTCCTACCCAGACACTTGAATTCAAGCTCCATGTACTTACAGTTCCAAAACTAGGATGTAAGAAGTAGGAGACTCGTAGGTATCATGGATAGTGATGTACTGAGGATGCTGTAAGTGCTGTAACAAAGCTGCTTCGTGTGCTGCCTGCTCTTTCTTTTTCATTTTTTTACTAATGAATTTTACAGCAACGTCTTTCCGGGTGGCTTTGTGAACACATTTCTTTACTATGGAGAATCGCCCCCTGAAAAAAATAAAACAAACCCACAGAATAATGAAGGGGCCTCATGAATTAATCATGCTTGGTTTCTGATGCAATAACAGACTGATTTTCAAAGTGTTATTTGATTCGGTGCATTAATATTTCACAAGGAATCAGACTTAACTAGTTGTTCATAACCTTTTCCAACAAAGACCCTCCACCTCTTACCCTGGGTGTAGAGATTCTTTGGGGATTTGCAAACACTGAGAGCAAACAGTGTCACTTCGCTTTGTGCAGCCATATGATGTTCTCTATAACAATCTCCCCTGGGTTCAATTTGCTGCCACTTTTACAGGTGTTATCTCTTTTTTTAGCTGTGTGTCTCCCTTCTCCAGTTGCTTTATTAAAGAGCCCAAACTTTCTCAGACGACTAGAAGAAAAGCCTTGTTAAATAATCGCTAACCTATCATTTTGTCTCAGTGTTTCAGGCACACTAATAAATTAAGAAAAAAGCTGGTGTGAAAGCATTTAGGAAACTCACACAGGCTAGTGCCTAGTACCATTCCTGAAAGTAAAACTACTCAGTGAAACCATGTACTGAACTTGGCCTCTTATCAATACATCACTCTCTACAGAACCAGAGAGATTCCTATCCTTTCAGCCCCAGAATTACTCACCTCTGATCTCTGAGATGAAGAACTAACTGCATTAACCTGAATTGTTTGCATGCCCCTTATCTACTGTCTGTGCAGAGCACTGAGACCTGACAACATATGCAGCTCCTATTTAGGCTCCTGTTCAATTGACTGTCCCAATCAGCAAAACGCTTCGGCATGTGATTTAAGTCAGTCACATGCCTAAGTGATTGGGCAAACTCAGTCTTTGCGGTTAAGCATATCCAGAAACAGCAAATTGTCATGACTTCAAAAGCTCACATCAACTCAGAGATATCAGAGATACCAGCGAGAGCTAGCAGTGGCTGTCAGAGATTTGGCTGCCTAATTGTTCACAAGTTTGCCAGGTTGCAATCTTCAAACCACAACTAATCTTGAAAAACAGGATTTAGTCCGCATTTTAATCAGTACTTAATGTGCAGTGGCCTTTAAAAGGAGCAGTTTTCAAGTTAACTACAGAAAGCAACCTAAACTTTCTTCCAAGTGAAAAGCTTCAAGCCATTGTTCTGGTGTTTTATTGCAGTGATAAGCATGGTTAATATTACCTCCCAATCTCATGCAGCTCCGCATAAGCGAGGTCAAAGTTTTCCTTCCATGAAATAGTGGCACCATCGGCAGCAGAGTCTTTGGGAGAACAAAGCACATTCAAGAAAGTGTAAAGTTAACGACAGTTTCCTGTAGACGATGAACAGACGATGAACTGCATATTTTAAAATTATGTGAGGCTATATTTCTCAAAACAGCAAACATTACCACTAGGAGTTCAGTTTCATACTGCTCAGGCACCGCTCCAATGTGTTGCACCACTAAAAGCCAGAGCTCCGCAGGGGACGGTATGGATAAGGTGGATTCAAATCTGTCCTTGCAATTTAGGGCTGAAAAGAGCCACACAGACAGTCTAAGGCATGTCTGTGTGGAACTGGGAGGTAGAGCTATGCCACGTGAGCTCTCATTTCATCCAGCACAGGCTATCCAAGCCAGTCACAGACCTAGTTATGGACTGGAGCTACTAAAACATGGGGAACATGTGGGCTCTGCTCACAGCACTGTAGTGGATGAGCTGTACCCCAGATCCCTGGAGGACCACACGCGGGGGGCTCACCTCCATGGCAGTCTTCCTATTCAGGCTGCATTGCTGGGGGGGATACGTTTTGCAAGCTGACTTGCAGACCCCAGCTGGGCTGCCCAGCAGAAGCCCCTGATGCTACTGGCATTGTGGAAAGGCGGGACACACACTGGGCAGGATGTGGAGGCTGTGGCCCAGAGGTGCAGACGAGAAATGGTCTTGGGATAGAAGGCAGGGACTTGCTAAGAAACTGCAATAGCTTCTGTGATAGAGAGAGGCTGTGAGCCCTGCTGGAGGAGCAGACATGAAAAGTCTTTCTAGTGGCAGGAGCGGGTGCTGAGCCTCTCCCAGGCTAGTTCTTGTATTCCTACAAGGTTCAGGATCAATGTTTTTATCAGGACCCATGAAAGCACACCATACAGACCGCACAGGTGGGCACCTGTGCACATCAGCCCCTCCTCGCTGTGCCCTACTCACCGTACTCCGGGAGCCTTACAAATTCAGATGGGTCACTGGGCAAGCTGATCCCCCAGGGATTGCTGGCGCTCACTCGAAACTGATACTGGCAGCCTGGGGCCAGATCCTCAATGACGAGGTACGTGTCCAAAGTTGAGGCTACTGACTGCTGCCAGACTTGTGAACCTGCATTTTATGGAGGGAGAGAAGGAGAGCTGAAGGCAACAGTCTCAATAAGTGAACTCAGAGCAGAGGCTTTCTCTGCCCAATTCATGGTAGTACCCTGGGAGGTTAAAATCCACAAGGTTTTTAAAAGGCAACATTACAGCAGATGGATGTATTTCTATTCAACCAGAACTGAACCACAGGAAGCTATTTTGTGTTGCAGCCACCTTCCAGTCTGGCTAAATGAGGGAAGAAGGAAATGCCCCTGACTTGACCGATAACGATGGAAAAACCACAGCCCAGGGACAAGTTGATCTCTCCAGCAGTCTAGCCGTGGCTGGGCACTACAAGTGATGTGATAAGACAGGAATGGAGAGCTGATTTGATGACAGCTCTGCTGTGAGAGAATTGGTAGCAGAAATACTGAAAAAAAAAAATATGGACAAGGGAGTCCCAAGTGAAGTTGAGACAGAGTGGCAGTGCAATCAAAGGGCTTTTGCAGATGAAGTCTTTCAGAACACGTGATGGCTACAGTGAAACCCGGAGCTGCAGGAGGAGAACCAGCTTTCTGAGTCTTAGTATGGGCTTTTTGCAGATGAGCAGGGTTGCAGCTAAGAAATGTGTGACTCTGTCATGTGTTTCTGCTCCTAACAGAAACAAACACAACCATTGCCTAACCTGTGGCATCCAAAGGAGCAATATTTTATTCATCTGCACAGGGTCACAGAACAGAAAAGGACCCCTAGGACACTGGATCCCTGTCACAGCCTATGATTTCTTTCAAGAATATATAAAATTTTGTTTTATTTTAGTAAGTTCAAGGCTTTTTACCTTTATATTATTTACCATGACCCATATATTTTGTGTGTGCTGTGGGTGAATTCTGATTGCCAGGTCTTACAAGGTCAAGGTTGGTTTTACAGGGACGATTCAGTGATTCCTTTGGAGTCGGAGGAATACTGAAAACACTGCTGCTTTTTTTGCTGTTTGTTTTGGTGGCTGTTGTTAATAGAAGAGATTTTATTCTTTCACAAAAATGCCAGTCACACTGATGGCACAGTGAGGGTCAAGGCAGAGTATTTGCTAAGAGAAGGCATTAATATGATGGAGTGATTAAGTTTGCACATTTACTAACATGAGGTAGGGTTTTTTGAAGAATGAAGGTGAAAAAACAGAGGCCGCATACCTAAGGCAAGGTTTACTGCCCAGGGACCCTCACCCCTTTGCAGGAAGAATGCAAAAAGGGATATGAAGCATTTCAAATGCCTTTTCAAGAGCACGTGCCTATGCATATTGGGAAAACAGTGCATTTAATATTTATTTAATTCTTCAGGGGAAAAGGATGGTTGGATTGAAGAACAAATGGATTTCAGAGCTGAGCTTGAAAAGTAGGCAGGGATCTACAACTCTATCCAGATAAAAAAGATAACGAGGCTGCTTTGTTTGTGCATTTCCAGGAAACATTCACAGAAAGGATGAATACCATGGTGGTAGAATGCAAATGATGAAAGGATGCCTTAGTGATGTTTTAGCTTCGCACACTTTACTTTCCATAAGTGACTGGAGGAAACAGAAAGGTCTGTAATATGTGAGAAGTTGGACTGGATGATAGAAGGACTTCTTTTGGCCTTAGACTTCAGGATCTGTGAGCAACAGCTAGTGGCACTCCAGTGGTGGCAAGGATGCTTTTGGGATCTGGTGCGTCATAAAGGAGACTTACTTTGTTCTCATTCTCCCAGCCAGCAAGCACAGCTCAAACCGCTTACCTTCTTCTCTGTACTCCACAGTGTAGCCTGAAATGGTGCAATTGCCTGTACTGGATGGGGGTAGCCAGCGTAGGATCACAGAAGTGCAGCTTCTCTCCTGAGCAATGGGGCGATTTGGGGCAGCTGGGACACCTTGGGAAGAGAAAATAGGCACAAGTCCAGCATCACATCAACAAGTACTAGTGCTTTATTCTGAACATCATGTGTATCAGGTACATCAGGTCACTGATGGAGTGCTCTGGTTTGCACTGGGTTACCAGCACAACCAGAGGAAAGGCAATGCCATGGTCCTGGTCACCTACCACCGTGGGTATGAGGCCTCCATACTAGCAGCTAGGAGAGAACTGTGCTGCTTGCAAGCCCTGCTGCCTTGACATGGTCAAGGCCCATGCCAATCTCATGAAGTTCAACAAGGCCAAGTACAAGGTCCTGCACCTGGGTTGCAGCAATCCCAAGCATAAATACAGGCTGGGCGGAGAATGGCTTGAGAGCAGCCCTGAGGAGAAGGACTTCGGGGTGTTGGTTTATGAAAAGGGGTGTTGGTTTATGAAAAGCTCAACATGAGCTGGCAATGTGCACTCGCAGCCCAGAAGGCCAACCATATCCTGGGCTGCATCAAAAGAAGCATGGCCAGCAGGTCAAGGGAGGTGATTCTGCCCCTCTACTCTGCTCTCGTGAGACCCCACCTGGAGTACAGTGTCCAGCTCTGGAGCCCTCAGAACAAGAAGGACATGGACCTGTTGGAGTGGGACCAGAGGAGGGCCATGAAGATCATCAGAGGGATGGAGCACCCCTCCTGTGAAGACAGGCTGAGAGAGTTGGGGTTATTCAGCCTGGAGAAGAGAAGGCTCTGGGGAGACCTTATTGAGGCCTTTCAGTAGCTGAAGGGTGCCTAAAAGAAAGCTGGAGAGGGACTTTTTACAAGGGTGTGTAGCAATGGGATGAGGGGGAATGGCTTCAAACTGGAAGAGGGGAGATTTGGATTAGATATCAGAAAGAAATTTTTCACTATGAGGGTGGTGAGGTGCTGGAACAAGTTGCCCAGGAAAGTTGTGGATGCCCCATCCCCAGTGGTGTTCAAGGCCAGGCTGGATGGGGCTTTGAGCAACCTGGTCTAGTGGGAGGTGGGGGGTTGGAACTCGATGATCTTTAAGGTCCCTTCCAACCTAAACTATTCTATGATTCTACGGTCTCACAGTACTACAGGACATGGGGAATATCTTCTTGCTCACAGCTGGTGGTCAACTGGACTGTGATGCCCCAGGGAGCTCCCTGTGAGACCGGCTGGGAGAATTGCTCCTTGGGTGCAAAGGATCTGTCTGAGCTCAGCTTCTGTAAAGGCAGAGCCTCTTTACCTCCGACCTTCTGCTGCTAATTTTTGCTCCTCCTTAAGACCTGATGCAAAGCCCGTGGAACTGAGGAAAACAAATATTCTGGTGGACTTCACCAAGCAGCAAGTGAGGTGGGGAGTCACCTTCAATTGTCCGAAAATGACGCAAAAAAGCCACTCAGAGTGCCTTTGGGTGTATGGCGCTTGGTACGTTTGGCAGCAGATTGACAAATGACCAGTAATTGTTCGGTGTTTTGCTCAGGGCTCCCTTCAGCACAGGAGTAGTTAGTGCGGCCACTAACTTGCTTGGATAAATTGGGGAAATTATATCTCTAGGGCAGTTTGTGAGACCAAACAAATTGACTTCTAAATGCCTGCGACACTTCTGCATCTGTAAGTCACCAGTTAGACATTCATCTCTCTGCCATCCCCTTCAACGCAGCAGGCACCCCTCCTCTCTCATGCTAACAGATCCCTTTCCGGAGCTGGAGGTCATGAGCAGCAACTCATCATTTCATATTCATTACAATTAGATGGGTCACTAATTACAGCACCGAGAATTCAGGCTCAGAGACGTGTTTCTGAGTTGAGGCCCTGCAGAACAGTTCAACCAGGCCAAACCTTACTCTCACCTCCTCCATCCCCCACAGAGACAGGGAGGCTGAAAATCAGTGTCAGTGGGTTCCAGGTCCCCCTGCTCCAGGCACACTCTAAAGCCCAGAGCTCCCTGTGGGCAGCCGGGGCATTATCCCGCCTGGGGCTTGGCAGCCCCAGTGAGCTCAGCTTCCCCCATCCAACCTTGCTGAGCCCCCAGGACGCAGCGCTGCGAGCAGGATGCAGGAGCTGAACCAGTGCCAAAGCATTTTCATTTCCCAGATGTGATGCTTATGATCAGACGACTTAATCAAGCGCAAAGAGTCTGTGATGCCTTCAGCCATCAGTGGGAGTCTTGGCTGAGGAACGGTTGTGTGATTTTAACGTCTCAATTCACCTGGCACAGCTCCACGTCTGGCTGCCTTTGCACCGGCTATCCCTTAGTGCTCCCAGCCCCCACCAAGGGACCCCATATGGTGTTAAGGTCAGATGTGCTACCTTGAACTTTGATGGTTGCAGAGGTTGATGCGGTTCCGTGTTCATTGGTTGCCACACAGGTGTAAATGCCGCTGTCCTGAGGCATCAGGTTGCAGATCTTTAAGGTGAGCTCCCCGGAGTCACTGTGAATGCAGGAAGCCCTGATTATAAAAGATTGCTTCACTCATTAATGCATTTTATCTCTGTTCTTGTCCTGCCTCATTACAAACACACGTGCACACAAATCCTGTTAACTCATTTGAAGGAACATCCCCCCAGCAATCTGGTACCCAAGTGCAACCCCTCCATATGTCAGGATTAGGCCGTTAATGAAACCTTTAAGCAGAATGGTCCAAATTGCCTGCCAGGCAAATCTACTTGTCTGCTGTGGCCTCAGAGGCAAAGGGGAAGGATCACTCAAGCAGCAAGTAAAGTCCAAGAGCTGAACATTTGTTGTGCCTGTCCAGAGCTGGATGCTTAGATCCCATATATCTGGAAAGATTTCCCCAGGCACATCCTTTCTGTCTCGGGAGATGCTGAGCTGCTGTGCCTCTGCAGTCATGTCCAACACACGCCGGACAACTTGAGCTTCCCACAGATGCACAAAGCAGTCACACAGTGCAGGGTGCCTGACATTTCTGGGAAGCTTCAGACCCCTGGAGCATGTGCCGTTGATCTAATGAGTCTGCCAGCTCCCCGGTCAGAAGGCTGGACATCTCACAACAGCTAGAGATAAAGAATGCCAGCGCTGAGTTCATGAGAGACACTCAATCTTTGGGCCAATCTGAGCGAATAAACAGCTCTGTGGAGTCTAGTGAATTTATAGCGGGTCTGTACATAGTCATTTTGGTTTGCACATTGCAGTCTTCAATATGCAATTTAAAGGAGTTGGCCTGAATTAAGGGATTTTGCTTGTGTAACTGCTTTAGCTGTACTGGAGGCCCAGCTTAGAGCCAACAATAAATTCCCTTGATGGTGAAACTAGACTAGTTCTTGAATGCATAATCTATCAGAAACTGCAGAAGGACATGGTTGTCGGTATAACAACTGCCTCGACGCTGCGGCTTTTGCTGGTCTGACTATGCTGGTTTGAAACAGGACAGAAATATCCCCTTCCCCCACAATTCGGACACTCATGCCAGCAAGATTTGTAAGACAGCCACTGATCTGCTGGGCCTCTCCTTGGCAGGCACTGTCTTCACTGAAAAACAAATATGAGTAACAAGACAATACAAGTGCTGATAGTACACAGAGAGCCAATGCACAGGCGAAAGACTGTGATGGAAAACAGAGCCCTGTATGGAAATATCCCCCCATCCCAAGCCTAGCCAGAAGCGTGAAGATAAGGCACTAGCCATCTATTGAGTAATGGCTAAAAAGATATTTTTGGGTGCTCTGGGGCAGCCACACAAGCCAATGGCCTCTGAAGGAAGCTCTTGATCAGATGTAATTTTTTTTTATTGAACATGTAAAATCCCTTCTCTCCTAGTGTTCATTTTTTACTTTCAGTGACTTTGTACTCCCTGCATTCATCTCAGCCTGCGCCAGAAGTGCTGAGAAGTTCGCATGAAAGATTGCATCCTGGAGATTTCCACTGCAGTTTGGCCCAAATCACTTATGTAAGCTGCAGCTGAGCATCCAGCAGCAGGCTGTTACCTGACCTGAATTCAACTCCAGATCTTTTCGGATCTTCCCAGCGCTTGTTGTAAAGACAGTTTTCCTCCCCTGCTAGCCGGGCTGGGAACATCATGACAAGCATCTTTCTGTCCAAGCACAGCCAGATGTAGCCTTCCCAGGAGCACATGTAGGTTTTTCTAGGAACAGCTGAGGAAAGGCTCAGGAAAACTGCAGGAGTTACCACTTCTGCCCATGAAATAAGAAGATGCCCAATGAGATATGGGTATTGCAGGCTGGTGAGGGTTTGCGCTGCTCGACTCCTGTTCCTACCAAAGGTAAGCATGGCATCAAACTCAAGCGGAGAAGCCCCAGCAATGAGGAGGCAATATTAAAAAAATGAATATGTTGGAAACATTAGTTGCTTGTGGCTTGCAGCTGGCTCAGGAGGTCAATCGGAGCAAACTCTTGTCTGCCAGTGACACACTCTGTGGATATACCCTATGTCAGCTTGAGAAACTATAGAGCTATCTGAGCCCCAAAGTTTGACTCTTTCTAGCTGATGTGTGGTGCAGCAAAGTGCCAACATGCCATGCCAGGCTCGATTAACTGCATTTTTGATGAGCCTTGTAGCTTGGTTAGTGCCATATTTGAGGGCAACATGACCATCAAGACCAGCTATGCTGGGATCCAAAGGCAGGACCTTACCAGGATGACACTGTGTAAGTGGCTGTGCTGTTGTCGTTGTCAAGAATGTTTTGATCTGGTCCCTTCCAGGTTATGGTTGGTTTGGGCCGTCCACAGACTTTGCACTGCAGCATCACTGTGTCACCGAGCAGGCAGGTGATGTCCACCAACGGCACAAGAAACTCTGGAGCCACTGGAAGAAAACATGGGGACACATACATGATACCTTCTTTTAATCTGCAGGTGAGGATTTTTTGCCATACAAGTCTAGAGAATACATTGTAGGACCAACTATGGGATCTGGGTCCCAAACAGCTGAGGGTCCTGGGATTATGTTACCAAAACTCCCCCTTTACTAAAAGCCAGCTGTTGGCAGCTCAGCAAAGGAGGTAGTGGGGACTGTCCGTCCCCCAGGCCTGTGCTCTGGCAGGAGGGTGAGGCTTTGTGAAGGCAGGTTTGGAGGGGTTCAGCCTTGCCTGCGGTCCTCGGGCTGTCTGAGCTGAGCAGCCAGCAGGAAGACTGCTTTCTCTGGGGACACAGCAGCAGAGAGCTGCCTTTGCTGTAAATGCTGGTGGGTGCAGAGCATGCTGTTGCACCAGAGTAAATCACAGCTGCTGACTTGCTCTCTGTGCCAGTGGCTGCACAGCTGTCCTTAACTCACCTTCTTGAATGAAATTGGGGTTGATTATCTGAAAGATACAAAGAAATAAAAGCATTTATTTTTATGGACAGCGATAAAGAGATAATCTGGTTTCACAAGGTACTGTGGTGAACCTGACTGGGACCGCAGAAGCACTGACCGGTGGCTACAAGCAACCTAACAACCGGTAGATGCAGCAAGCTCTAGTGACAACTGAACAAGCCCGTGCACAGCTGGGAAAGTAAATGAACGCTACAGTTTCTTGAACTCTGATAAAGGAGGGTGGACGTGGTTTCTCTTTGCTTGGGTGATAATGCTCAAGCTATTAACTCTCCTTCCCGGAGGTTGTTTGTGCCCCCCTGTGCCCAGCTCCAGACCCACATCACACAGCGCCTGCAGTCATCATGCACCTGGGGCATCTCACCAGCACTCTGGCCACTGACCAGCTTTGGGGGCGACGTCTTTTAACTTCTGCTCAGCTTCAGGGAAAAAAGCTGACAGCACTAAAACAAAAAAAACAACTGCATTCTTTTCACCTACTGACAAGTATCAGTCCTGCAACAACTCTTGGTCTACCACAACGAGTAAAATTTCACTCATTTCATTGGACTGCTGGAAACTTTCCAACTTGAAACTAGGTTTGGATAACTGAGAGTTGTTTAGTCTAACTAGTTTATTGATCAAGTTAGCAAAGACCTGAAAAGCTACTGTATGCTTGTGGCCTATTGGTGCCAATTACCTCATGTAACCCTGGAAGCAAAGCTGGGAATAGCAAAGATGCCAATAACTTCTCACATGCGGCATCAACCCTAACTACATAGTGGTGTGCAATAGTATAGAGGTTTTAGCCACATTAACTCTTTTAATAATCTCATAAGGCCTTGTTATCCAAATTCAAACTAATATTTTGATATCAAGCACCATAAACACCAGCGTGGTTATCTCACCTTAAATATCCTTGTTACTATCTATTTCAGAGCTATTTTGAAAGATGCCAATGGAGCAGTGACCTAATTCGTGGTCTGCCAAAGCTGACTGGAGTTTTTGCAGTGGCTCAGAAACCAGGACATGAAGTAGAAACAATAACCCTTCAAAATAACATAGATACATCTTCAAGATTTATATTTATATTTTGGCTTTATAAATAGTTTTGCAAGGTGAATGGCTCAGGGTGCCATTCAAGGAGGCACTCGAGCATATTAAAGTTCATTTTGGTTTTCATAGCCCTTCTTCATAGCTCCAGGCAAACCTCTGGTACCAGTGCTGAGACCTCAAGGTCTGCTTTCCCCTATCACCACCAGAAAGCCCACATGAACCAGGTATAACATGGACTCGCCACTAAAAATCATTCATTTTTTTTCCCCATAGAATCATACCTTACATCAACAAATTCCTCACCACCCGAGACTGAGACTATCCTTTGTCCTAGGAATAGGCAGAATTTGATCCTTCAGGACACATCTACAGAGAACACAATGTTCATGGTACCAGCTGAAACAACTGGTCAATGCCAGTGCTTTACACTCTGCGCTCCAGAAGCGAGTAGGGGCTGCTGCTTGTGGGCAAAGCAGGTTTCAGCCCCTACCATGTAGTTAGTCCTAAAAGTCTGTATCTGGTGGGCAAAAGTGTGATGCTTTGGACTCTCAGATGTTCCCAAGAGTGCTGAGATTTCAGATGTTTCATTCCCAGCATTGTGGAGGGAGCCAACCTCTGCCTACATACTAGAGAGGACACTTTGAGGGCTATTACTATATTGCGAGCTTCTTTTTTTAAAAAAAACATGTTGGGAGGCACCTCTGCGGTGGGGAGGGGGCAGGAGATCGTGCCACCCCTGCAATGGAATGGCTCGGCTTGGCAGGCAAGAGCCTGAGCGGGTGAGGGAGCCAGACAGGCTCTTTGGGTCCCATGTCAGGTCTTCCTCCTCCTGGCTGCACCTTCTGGCCCTGGTTTCGCTTGGGAAGCACAAAGTCCCATCTGAAGGGTGTAGCTGGGCACTGATACCAGGACGTGGACCTCTGGCCAGCCACCCAGGAGCCTCCAAGAGGGTTAGGGGCTCAGAGGCAGTGATGGGTGCTCCACAGGGTCCAGGACCTGCATGGGACCTCCTGGATCCTGCGGGCAGGAAGAAATCAGTGCACAAGAGGGCACTGGATGAAGAAGAACATCTTCTTTCCCACCTGTGCACACAGAAAAGGAGAGGTGGATCTTCATGATTCAGCTGTATTGCTCACACAACACAGCAAAGGAAGAAAAAGCTGTTCTGTGGATAACCGTTGCTTGCCACTTTCCCCTCAGTGAGACCATCTACTTATCAGCGGAGTAACCCCAGGCATCAGCTCATTTGCACATACATCTTCATTTTTGTAGCTTTTGACATAAGTGGAATACACATCTATCCTCCAAAGCTCTCCCCTTCCTTCCCTGCAGCATGCACTAAATTCCCTTATTATTCACTGATTTCCATCCTTGTAGGATTAGACATCAGGAGAAAGAAACACTCCCAACAGTTTATATTAATTTTATACCTCTAAAGGATTCATTAGAAGTTACAGCCACAATGATGAGTGTAATGGATCTGTCTATAAATAAATAATGCTACGTTTCTAATGACTTCCAAGGCACTATCATTTATAATAATTGCCTTACCAATGTTTTTTTTTCCCTTGCCTCACCATGGGAATATCAGAAAGAAAATTACCGCTGCTAGATAATATTGGAAGAGTCTACGGGTAAAAATTACATTTCCTTTGCTAGAACTTCATCTGTTAATTAATAAAATATTACCTAACAACTTCCCCACAGCCACATCACAGCTTTTGCCTGCTGTAAGCTTAGACAAAAATAAAATCCTGTTTGCAAAAGGATGTTTAAGTGCTACCAAAGTGGTTTAATACATCACTTAATTAGCGAACGGAATTTGGTCTACTTTGAAGGAGGGGGGGTCAAATGACGGGGTGAGAAGGGCAGAAATAGGAAAGCAAAGGTTCGCGGCCAGATCTGCGTCCAGAAGCCGGCTCCGCTGGCTCACACGTCCGCTCCCAGGCCCCGGGGGTTTGCTGCTTCTCTCTGCAGACCGGTCAGATTTCCAGGCTATGGGCGGGTGGCAGGAGATGACAGACTCCATAGAGTCCTTCTAGATTAAGTGCAAGACCTTTGGAGATGATTTCTTCATTTCCCAAATAGGTTTTTAATCCCAGTGGGTGGAGAGGAGGGCTCCAGAGCGTGGCCCCGCTGCCCTCGGAGGACGGGAGCTCACGTACTGCTTGTCTGCACAGCCTCCTGCTGGTGCCGGTGCTGGTTTCCCTTATGGACAGACTGGCCAAGCATCTCCCAGAGCCTCTTAAAAATGGTGGTGTGTGCAAAAAGCTGGAAAAGCCGTCAAAATCCATAATATAACAAATAACTCTTCCTACTTCTCTTCCTCTTTCTCAGGGCTTTTACAGAGATGGAAGCCAGGCCGCATTGCCCTGAAGAGCAGAAATCCCTGCCAGCGAGGGGCCCGGGGCGAGCTGCTGGCGAGCGGGGTGAGGTGCTGTGCGCTGAGATGGGGATTACAGGCAGGAGGGGTGCAGCTCCCCCGCAGCCGCCGAGGAGGGGGAGGTGAAAGACCTCCCTCTCCAGCTTGTTTTCCTCCTTTTTAAAGCCCCTGCTCACCCTAGGGAGCTCCTGCACAAGCTGAAGGGCAGCGGTGATGTTTGCGGGGGTGATGCGGGTGCTCCGGCTTCTGTGCATCACTCCCTCAGGGAATGCTCTGCACTGCTTTGAGATTACCAGGTGGAAAAAAATTCCTGCTGGTTACATGGCTTTTGTGGAGTTTTACTTTTCTTCTCTCTGAAAAGCAACGTGAGACAGCCCTGAAACCGCGCTCAGTCCATAGTGGTTTGAACGAGGATCTCGCAGCTCAGCCCTTGGCCGAGCATCCCTGGTCACAGTGGCCACGAGCGGGGAACAGCAATGCGACCCGGGGCCTCACACGGACAAGGTCTCCCTGAAGAAATCCCTGCAGACACCACCTGCAGCACTGCGGCTGCCAGCCTGGCCTGCGGGTGGACAAACTCTCGGGGAGGGAACTACCCAACGCAGAAACTTCTCATACCGTCTTCAGAGTCAGTCCACACAAACCCTAAGGGGTGAAACTGAAACTCGGTTGGCAATGAGCTCACTCCTCAGGTAAGACACACAGCCAGTTCTTTTTTACAGGAACATAAATTTAGTTGAAATGAGATAGATTATATCTTTTTTCCATTGGATGAGATAACCTGTAGCATGGTCCAGGGTTGGTGAAAACTCGTAATGCTCCCTCCTTGGCTGGGAGAGTTTGTGTTGCTGATACAATGACGGCTAAAAATGGGAACCCTGCACAAGGTGACAAAGGCAGACCATGAAACGGCCTCTCCTCGAGTGATGTGGTGTCTAACGCTGACAGGGAGCTGGAGGGAGGGGGGTGAGATAAAGAAATGAGAGGACAGGTCAGGGTTATTCAACAAAAAAGCCAGAAATAGACCTTGCTTCTCCCTTCTCCAGCCTCCGTTATTTCAGGGATCAGACCAAGAAAGGCACAGGAGGCACGTACTTGAATGCCTTTGGGGACCTGCAGGGATCTAAGTGATTTAGATCTAAGTGACTTAACTTAGCATAACAGTCAGGCTTCAGAAAAGCAGCACAGACACTGCATCCAGCAACTCATTATTTTCCAGTACTGGGCCACGTTTTCCCTGGTTTGTTAAGCTCGTGTTACAAAGATAGAAAGGCATCTGCAACAGTAGCAGCAAAGTCCACTTGCAAAGTGACTCTCACCGCCCTAATTCTTAGCAAGAGCTTATCTTTCATTTGTGCACACACGCTGTGTCTGCTGGGGAGCGCGAAACCGTTCTGCAATGCCAACGGATGGGCCTGAAATGCTCTGCAGGCGCAGCTCGGCTGCCTGTGAGGGCTTCTCACTCTCGCCTTGGCCAGGATCTGCTTCTCCATTGCAGAGATGCCCTCACCATGCCTAACACTGCTCTGGAGGAGGCGGGAGCCCAGCCCAGACACAAGCACAGAAGGACCCAGTGGATGCCCAGATTTTTCCAATGCCACATTTCAGACCCATTTTAAGGGAGTGCATTAAAAACAGGAGTGAGAATATTTTCCCCCCCCAAGGAACAAGGCTAGGCTGCAAACCAACCCTCTATAATAAGATCCATGCTTTATCTAAACAGTAGAGGGCATGTTTACTCCAAGACAAGCAGCTCAGCATTTTGTAAACACTTCATGGCAGTTCTTGTTCACCCGGTTAAAATAAAATATTGACGCATTTGCACATGCTGGTAGCAGAGTAGGCAGCACGCTCCTTGCTCCCTCACTCAGAAAAAAAAAAAAAACAAAAGAAGAAAAATATTGATTCTCAGAAAAAAATGAAATGAGTTACAGAGGAATTAAGCCAACTCTAATTTATAGGAAAAGATCTATCAACCCATCTCTGACAAGGTCAACTTTTACTTTGAGACTTCTGGGGGGACAAGCTCACAGTGTCACCCGGCCTCCCCTCCCCCCAAAAATAAACATATTAACAGGAGAAATTTCTTGATAAAAGGAGCAAATAAGGATCCTGGATAGGTGCTACCAAAGGGAAAATATAATTTAAAATGGGAGAATGGTATCTGATGAAATGTCCCATGGCATCAGCCTTTTGGTGGGGATGAAGGGATGCCTTCTGGCAGCTCGCATGGATGGGCTCAGCTGCCTTTGAGACTGATGGAGAAGCCACAAGGATCACCGACTGTTGTACATGCATCCGTGCAAAGCAGAAGTCCTCTTGCCCTCATCACGGTCTTGCTGTGAGGCCCTCATGGCTGGTGTGCTTCAACAGCTGTAGCTGTGGGATGTCTCTGGTACTCCAGGCACTGTGTTGTAGCACTCTATCCACTTCCTGCAGGTGAAGTAGGTCACTTCTTCCTCTTCCAAAAGCTAAACCACTGCTCCTGCGCTGCCAGCTCAGGCTACGTCACACCTGATGAGCCACCTTCCTGGTCAGTCTCAACAATCCCTGCCCACTCTGGGCAGCAGGACAGTGGTGTCACTCGTGGAGGCCACCCCAAGGAAACACGGGAGGTTCTTGGGATTGTACTCGTTCATACTGTGGTAACAGGCCAGGAAAGGCTTTCTTACCAGTATTGTACGAGATCTCGCCAAAAGACTATATTAGATATGCTCTGGAGAAGGACAACTCTAGGCAGGGAGTGAAGGCATTTGTCTAAAGCACTTGGGAATTCTTGGCCTGAGCTGAGTGTTGACTTGGAGCCAATGCTGTATCCACCAAACCATTACTTACTCAACCACTTGGACTGTGGGGGTGCAAACACAATATTCTTCCCTACAGGATGTTTCTTAGTGCTTATCTTGCTCTAAGTGTCTCTGAGTAGTTCTTAACATGCTAAAATGTCATAACTGAAAAAAATAGATTATGAAGCCCAACTTAAGTACCTTGGCAACAGCCCAGCTCACTAATCTAATGATGGCACTTCCACTGACTCGGGGTGGGCCTGGACTTCATCTCTCCTTTGCACAGCTAAGAAAGTGGAACAGACACTAGACACTTGGTGACAGTTGTGTGTTAGTCAGGATTACTTGTAACGCACTGCAGTTGGAATTGCGCTGTGCGAAATGAGACGTCTGGAGCCATGTCAGATCCCTACATGTGAGGTCCACCCCAAAGCCTGGAAGAGCTGCTGCTGAATTTAGTGAGGTTTAGCACAGTCAGGTCTTCTGAATGCTGGAAGGACATTCACTTAGACAAGAGAGGTAGTCTGATGGGATGTACACAGTTGACTTATCACCCCTTCAGCAATATCGAAACCCCATGAGACGTTACGACACAGAATTGAAAGACAATTAGTTGCTTCATTGTCCAGGACCCCAGACTTGGGTGTGGATGATATTTACTGATTCACAAGGGCATACACCTTCTTCCCTGTGCAATTAGCTACAGACGTGTGGAAAGGGAGTCTCCGATCTTTCTTAAATATAGGTTACTCCTATCCCTCACATGGCTACACGTGCTCCCTACACTCACGTGCCTAACAAACAGGTGAGTTTCCACCTTCTGTTTTGTGAAACAACAGCACAAAGCAGAAAACTAGGGGAAAAAATACCAAATTTCATTTCCATTGTTACGCACTTTCATTAAACATTAACAAACAAAGAGAAAAGAAACAGCCACCAAGAGGTACACCAAGAAGTTACAATGAATGGAAAGTTCTCCAGGCCCAGCATGTCCCTGTGTGGGCGAAAACAGTAATGGCATTTTAGCTCTTTTAAACAGTCACCCAGATTTTCAGTTTCCTGCTCTCACTATATATGTTGTCCACATCTCTTTCTGTCTATGTTTCCCCCTTGAAACAAAGGCAAAATGCTTCAGAAATCCGGAATCTACTGAACAGCTATGTGGTATTTTATAAACAGCAAGCAAAGCTAGATCTGAAAGACCACAGTAGCTGTGGGACTTCATGGATACAATGACAAGCTTACCGACTTCTTGTGCAGGGAGTAGGTTGGAGGTAAATTGCACCGACATTTCCAAGTAATTAAGATGTCTGCTCTGCATTTAGAGACTGCTGTCTCTATTCCAGCACTGTGTGCGTGTTCTCATGCACGATGGGAGGAAGAAGGATGTCAGGGTTGACAGTCCTATAAAAGAAGCCTGGTGACTTGCCCTGCTATTACCTGGCTGTAATAATAGCTGCAGACGACTCCGCCTTAATGACACAGGTGGGGCCTCATGCAGCTTTAAATGGTGATAGCCAGGACACAGCTCTCCTACCAGCACTCCCAGGGTCTATAAAATTCATCATGAGCTGAGCTAGGTGTGAGGACAAGGTCTTCACCCTTGGGCAGTCAGTCATGCTGTCTCCAGTTCACCTGGGAGCTTACCAGTGGCTCTGCTGGGATGTACCAAGTGGAGCAGGGAAAGGAAAACCAGGTGAGATGCTGATTCTTAGTGCACACACAGGTTGGGGTGGAGAAGTAGCACAGGTGTTTAAAAATTATTTGAGCCTAGGGCACAAAGCCTAAAAGACCCGATGAAGCCTTCAAGCAGGCTCTGGCGGCGGAAGTAGCTTGCCTTGCCTGTGTTTTAATGAGAAAAGACTTTAGCTCCCAAAGCCTTAATACAGTTCATTTCTCATAACACATTTGAAAAGGAGCATCAAAACACTCACAATGAAGGGAAAGAGAGGACAACCATGGCTTCCAGTAGTGAATACCCCAGACCTCTACAGATTAGTCTTCCTCATGGCCGCTTCTAGGGCTCCATGAGCATTTTATGAGCCCGCCCTTTCTCTGCTCCCTCTGGATGATTTTGTTTAGTTTATACTGGGCATCAGCAATCCCTCCCCTCAGTATTTCTTAGCCGGACCAACGAGCTGACCACACTCACTCCAGGCTGCAGATGTACTAAAACCAGCGCAGAGCGAGGGCCACGCTGCTCCTTGCAGGGCAGTGTGACCTTAGTAAATCATACAAACAACTGCACTCTTATTTTCTGCCCCATTGCTGTTGTAAACATTTGCTCAGCCCCAAAGAGTTTTGCTCAGATGCCGACTTGAGCTTTCCAAGCTTTCCAAGCCATGAGGAACATTGTGGCTCCTGGGGACCGCAGTGTGGTGCAGTGACATTGTCACCTCCAGTAAATGACTTGGGAGATGCAGGATGGGGTTTCTGAGTGTAAATCAAGTCACATACCAGGCACATAGTTACTCCTCTAATAGGAGATCCACTCCACAGCTAAGACTTCAAATTAGCGTCTTTTGGTTTAAATAGAAAGTGTCTTACCTCCTGAACTGAGAAGCATGCAAGAACAGTAGACTGTACCATGGTAAAAAACCCAAATCAAACAAAAGGACCCATGTGGAGCATGCCGGAGCTAACTAGAAATGCTGACAGTGCTGACAGAAGGACTCAGATACCTTCCACTGACAATTTTAAAACATCTGGTTTTCCTCCTATTGAGCAAAGTCAAAACACAGAAATCCTTTGCAAAAAGACTGGTGATTCTCATCCAGCGCCATACATTACACCTGTATCTCAGCAATGTTTTACTCCACAGGGCAATTTCCAGTGATCTAAAGCTTGCACAGACTTATGTGCAATAACCTTCTAATTTGCCTTGTAACAAATACATCTGGTTGTTACCTGTGATTGGCAAAACGCTCGTTGAAAACGCAAACACACTCCTGAGAATAATGCAGCTTTAGTGGTAAGCATCATTCAATCTCCAGGATGTCAGCTGGGTCAAAAGCTTTCCTTTAGTACACACCCCCTTTCTCAAAGATGTGTTTATTTGTGCCAACACAATTAAAATAAAAAAGAGTCTTCAGGTTAATAGCTGAGGTGGTGAATCTCAATACACTTCTCCCTCTTTTTTTTTTCCTCCAGGAGAAAGATCAGCTTACTTTTGCTTTCTTTTGCTTTCTGCTGACTGATGAGAAGCTCAACATGAGCTGGCAATGCGTGATTGCAGCCCAGAAAGCCAACCGCATCCTGGGCTGCATCAGAGGAAGTGTGGCCAGCAGGGCGAGGGAGGTGATTCTGCCCCTCTACTCTGCTCTCGTGAGACCCCACCTGGAGTACTGCGTCCAGCTCTGGAGCCCTCAACATAAGAAGGACATGGACCTGTTGGAGCGGGTCCAGAGGAGGGCCATAAATATGATCAGAGGGCTGGAGCACCTCTCCTGAGGACAGGCTGAGAGAGTTGGGGTTGTTCAGCCTGAGAAGAGAAGGTTCAGGAGAGACCTTATAGTGGCCTTCCAGTACCTAAAGGGGGCCTACAGAAGAGCTGGGGAAGGACTTTTTAAAAGGCATGGAGCGATAGGATGAGGGGAAATGGCTTCAAACTGGAAGAGGGCAGATTTAGATTAAATATCAGGAAGAAATTTTTCACTGTGAGGGCAGTAAGGCACTGGAACAGGTTGCTTGGAGAAGTTGTGGAAGCTCCATCCCTGGAGGTGTTCAAGGCCAGGCTGGATGGGGCTTTGAGCAACCTGGTTTAGTGGGAGGTGTCCCTGCCCGTGGCACAGGCGTTGGAACTAGATGATCTTCAAGGTCGCTTCCAACCTAAACCATTCTATGATTCTATGTTTATAGTGTAGCCTGGCTAACAGCATCCTGAAGATCTCAAAGGACACACAGATATCCCCGCTGTCCAGTGACCTGCCTTGTCATTTCTGCAAAATCACTTCTGTCTCTCTGAACTTTGTCCTTGCCTGCTTCAGTAGGAAGCTCTTTCTGTCCTGGTACAATACTATACACAGAAAAAAAATGGGTCCTGCAAGATATTAATTTAGGAGAACCCACTATATAACTCTTATTTTAAGCTCCTTCGGGCTTTCTCAACAAGGCATTTGTCAGTCACTCCACTGGGATTGGTGGCTTCACACTGGGAAAAAGAGTAGTGTAATGTATCATAATTTGGGTCCACATATCTGCAACAGCCTTGTCTGTGAGTACATTCATGCAACCAGTGTTACCATTCTCCTTCAGTACCTTTATAGAAGTGCAATTTCCCACTCTGCTAGGAGAAAAAAGAATCGTTGTCTTTTCTGATCTCCTAGATAATTTAAAGCACTAGTTGTAGTGCAACAACATTTGCTCCAGTGATTTCTAACACAAGCCTGACTGGCAGCTCAGCACGTATTGCCAGGGCAAGGGGTCTTTTTAATATAGAAAGGCACATGCATATAGAAAGTTGACGTGCATGCATCGTTGTTTCATTGAATGAGGTCCCAGGTGGGAAACGGCGACTGAGGGTGGCTACATGAGCCTCCAGCTCAGCAGGAGCTTGTTCCTCACCTTCCTCCACTACTCCCATCACAAAGGCAGCCCAAACTCCAGTTCACCGCTTGGCAAAACCAGAATTGGCGCTTTGTGTGACTCACACTTAATTGGCACATATGTCCATGAGTGAGACAGACCCACCAGCTCCCCTTTCAGCAAAGGCATTTCAAAACGGGCACATGTTCTTGGAAAAAAATAAATCACAAGGATGATTGTCTCTACCTCCATGCTAGTATTGGGGTCAAGGTCATCACACTCTGATTCCTCTGAGCTGTTTGTCTCCTTGTTTGGCAGCATGAAGAGGAAGAAAGAGAACAAGAGGTTAGAAGAGAGATTGGTTAGACAGGGCAGAGCAGCACAGGAGTTGTGAGCAGCATGGAAATGGGTAACAGTACGGAAAATGCTCTAAAAAAACAACCAAAGAACAAACCAACAACCAAACAGGGGAAGCAAAGGCAAAGACATGCTTTTGCCAAAGAGGCAGTGATTCTGCAAGTCGTTCAGGTAATAAAAACAGCGAGGAAGCAACAGGAAGAAGAACTGTGGCCACCATGCTGGAGCAACCGCCTCCCCCGGGCCCAGTCCTTCCCCGGCTGACGGCAGGGCTGCAGGGTGGCTGCGCAGCGGGTGCGAGGGGCGCCCGGGTTGCAGTGGCAGGGTTCCTCCCTTTGCACATGCCAGGGCTGTTTCACGAGGCTTACAAGACGGAAAGCCTCTGCAAAGGAAAACACTTAATCGTGGGACTCTCCTGGAGAGGGGTGGATCCAAAGGACATGCTCAAGTGCTTTCCTGAATCAAGGCTGGGCTTTGGTTGTGTCAAAATCACAACAAGTGTTTGCTTGCCTCTGTCGGGAGGGAAAGCCCCAGATTAGTCCTGAGCAGGCCTCACGGTCGGTTTATAGGGGTGGATCCTCCAAACTGGAGCACAGTAGTCAGGCACCCAGAGCAGAAGATGGAGCTTAACCCCACTGTTCTCAACCTTTTCCATACTGGGAGAGCTCAGAGAGAGAGAGACAGACACAGACGCACACACACGCACACAGACACACACGAGACCCTCTCCTGGCAAGACAGAGTCAGCATCTCTGCCCTGTCTGATAACGTGGAAAGAAAAAGGTCACTGAGGCCATTTCCCCAGACCAGAACTTCTAAGCATCTTGAGGTTGAGAACCCCTTATTTTAAGATGTGGTGAAATACTGGCCTAAAGAAAACTTATCAGCTTCAGTAAGGCCATTGGTCCACCCAGTGGCTTTCTCACTGCTGCAGTGGCTCTGATGGAGCTGCAGTTTGGGCTAGGTCACAGGTCAGTAAATCACTATTGTCCCAATTTTAAGAACAGTTTCTTAACCATATAGAGACTTGGTTTTTTTTAATTAAGATTACTTACTTGCATGTGGGATGCCAGGAAAAAGAAAACGAAAAACAAAGGCTGCATTTTATCTTGCATGCAAAAATCCTGCTAAAATGGATACTACAAAAAAAGAAAAAAAATAACTAAAGTGGAAAAAAAAACAAAACAAAAAACAAACTCAAAATCGCCGCCCCCTCCCTCTCTCAGGAGAGGATGCTATAGGGGGTGAAAAGGATGGGAAGCAGGAGAGCAGCACACAGCTTTCAGATGGCCTTACTCACTTTAACAGAGACTTTGTTCCCCAGAATATCCTTGGATTTACGTGGCCCATTGGCTTCATTTTTGCCACTGCTCTCCTTTTCCGCCCGCTTTCTCATGCGCAGGGTATGCCATGAACATGACTTCCTGTTGTACCAAAAAACGCAGCAATCAAACGGCAAATCATAGCAGGAAGGAAGGATTTGGAGAGGGGAACCAGCATCCACATTTGCGATTACTGCAATTCCCTAGAAGGTGAAAGCCACCGGCAATACGCCTATCTCAATCTGAGCAATGAGAGTTGAAGTTAAAACCCAAACCAAACAGTTCCGCGAAGCAGATGTTGCGCCACACTTGCTGTTTAAATGCATGGAGCAGGAAAAAACTGCCAATGATGGAAGCAGGCAACTAGAACTTGGGCATCTGGTTTCAGGGACTTTGTCTTGTATTGCCACAAATGGAAATTTATTGTATTTTTGCTGCAGTTAAAAGGTAAATTCGGTCCTCAGTCTTGTTGGTTAAAAGCAGTGAAACAAATGTAAATACAGGAGAACGGTCTTAATAGATTACTCAGTAGAGCAAATTAAAAAAAAAATAAGAAACTCAAGGTGTTGCTCCCTACATGTTGCTCAAAACATGAATAGCTCAACAAATAGGAGCTACATCATTAACTTTCCAAGAGATAAGTCATTTCCTAGAATGCTGTGCCTCTCAAGACCGAGAATTTCCCATTTGATTTTGCCAATCCGGTTAGAGAGGACATCAGTCAGTCCATGGGTTTTGGCTAGTATCCCAGCAGGCATGATTTCCAATACACTTTTCACCCCTCATTATTGCTCCTATGACCTTACTCTTGGAAAAAAACAATAATAGACCATGTCACCCTTCGTAAGAGCAATGCCATGTTGACAACAGAAATTGCATATCAAAGCAGACATAAAAAAATTAAGAAAAAAACCAAAACAGTTCTTAATATGGATTTCATTTGGTTTAAATAGTGGACAGGTTGGGGGGGAAATCTGGGGAGGGGTATGTAGTCCAAAGCAGAAAGCTCTCAAAACAGCAGTGTGATGAGCTGGGATCTGGGGTCAAAGCATTTGCCCACCTTTAAGTCATGCAAATTTGATTTGCATGTTTAAGCCCAATGTTTGGCACATGTCATGTCTACAGTACCTTGATACATTTTACAAAGCAAGTTGCATGTAATCCAACGATCACCTGCGATGCCAATAAAACGCAGTATGTTAGCGAGGTAGGACTCAAAGGACGCCCCACACAGCCGACGCTCCCCCATGAACACTGCGGCTGATTCCTAAGCGTTTTTTGGTTCTACTTCAGCACCTGATGGGAGCCGTACAATAGCTCAANGGCCTCCCAAGAGCTGTCTGCCACTGACACAAGGCTGAACTAGGTCATATTGACTGTTTTTGCAACCAGGATTAGTGTCTCCACGGCAAACACCTGGCATGGGCAGCCACGTTGGAGCACAAGGAGCACCAGAGCACCCTGCACGTCTCAGCCAGACAGTAAGTGCTGTCTGATATTTGGGCGTTTCTGGAAGTGGCCCAAATTAGATGTGCAGAGCAGGGGAAGTTATCCAACGTTTCAGGACTGTTACGTTTTCCTTTGAGATATGGTAAGAGTCAAGGACGTGGCTGATGGACTCCCTGATCTATCGGTGAATAATACACGGTGCCAACACTACTGGATCAACCACATATTTTGTGTACAGTATTTGTCAACAGAAGAAACAGTTTTATTACTTATACTAATTAGTCAATATGATCTGCCAGACTAGACAGGGCTGAAGATAACACCAGCTTCAGGCCATTTTTTACCCACGGGACTTCTATTATTCAAGCATCTTTTTGGTTTCAGGCTTGGTTTAGCTGCTTGAGTCTGAAAACATGATTTAAGACTTTAAATCTCACTGCAGTGAGAGAGAGAAGTGCAATGCATGTGTCTTTCAATTTGGTACGCCTTCCTGGCCACAATTCATCCGACTACATAATCTGATGCAGAATTTGACTGTACAGCTGCCATGAAATCAGAGTCTTCACCAGGAGCCCGGTGCCGTGGATGAAGGTAAGGGCAAGTGGGTGCACATCGTGGTTAGAGAGGAACCCGGGAACGGCCGTGGCAGCTGTGCAAGAGACATGCTAAGCAATTCCTTTGGCTTAACATGCAATTCATAGTAGCATTCATTACTGACTGACAGGTAAAGTCATCATTTCTCTTAACTGAAACTGCAGCAGAGATCAAATTATTATTTTTAGTGAATCTGTCACAAAATCTTTCCTCGTGTTCAATTCTGCGCCTCGGGGTACTCGTGTAAGGTAACACAATTTGTAGCATACATCATGCATTACCATCTAGTCATTTTAGATGTTAAAAGAAATCAACAGGTGTTACTGAAAAGAGGGTTGTACCTTCTGTATTTAATACCAAAAAACCACTTTCTTGCATTAGTCATTTCAGACTGACAAATTTCTAAAAATCAGAAAAGAAAAATATATATCCACACATTTCTTAAATAAGCAACAAAATGTTATAAACAAAAAAAACCAAAACCAAAAAAGGGTCAAACTAGTTCTTTTACCTCATTAAAACATGCTCATGGTGAAAATTTATTTTACATATTTAAAATAGTACATTTAAAATTAGTTACATTACAGGTACAATGATGAACATTGCGACTATCCATTATATTGCACAACCTGACTTCATCAATATGAGTTTGTTTCTTTTCTTTTGTTTTTTTAAATAGTGCAAAATACTTTATACAGGAATGTACTTGGATGGGGGTCTTGCAAACCAAAAAAATATATTACAAAAGTTACTGCAAACAGAAAAAAAAACCAAAACCAAAACAAAATAAAGAAAAGATACAAGCTGTACAAGGAAATTGCCACAGACAACAAAATCTCTCCTCCTTGAGAAGCGAACCTCAGTCCAACACGGGGCCTGGATTTTTTTGTGGGTGTTTTTTTTTTTTTGCTAGATGCTGTTATAACCAATATATAGATTAGTAACTTAATACAACATAAATATAAGTCCAGTCCAAGCAGGTCCATGTTGGTGTAAAATGGTGTAAAGTAAAACATATCTTTAACCGTCTATGGTTTTATTTCTCTCCAAAATATAAACAAAACCCCACAAAATGAAAATAAGCAAAACCCGAGCTATCCACCATGGCTGCCCGATGCTGTGGATTGAGCACTCAGCTTGTTCCAATGGCACTGTAGATAAAAATCAGCAGGAATTCCCTACCATTTGGGTTTGTTTATTTTTTTTTATTATTTATTTATTTCTCAAAAAATCCACATAGTGCTCCCAGCGAAGCCAACATGGCACTTACTTGATGCTTCCGTCGTTATTATCTGTTGTGGATTTAGTGAGGGGAGCCAAGATATTGCCAGGGATCCATCCTTCAGCGGCCGGGGAGTGGTCGTTCGCAGGCTGGTACACCAGGAACATGTTCTGCTGGTTGATAGCAAGGATCTGAACCACCTCTCCTTGATTCACACAGATCTCATCCTCCTTCAGTGCATAGTAATCTTTAATCACCACCATGGAAGAGGTCCCATTGCACCCTCCCAAATCAGTCTGTGAAAACGGACACAACAGAAACTGGTGAGCAGGTGGCGCTGAGGAACCTGCCTTTTCCAGCAGCAATCCCACCACTTCATTTCCAGCCTAACTGTACCAGGGAAAAAGATACAGAACGCTTCAAGTTCACATGGGTAGAAAAGCATTTTAAGGATCTGAAAGGTGGCAGTAATCTGATACAAACCAGCCTCCTCTTTCATATGAATCTGCTAGCAATGGTGCCCCAGCCGTGTTCTCATTTGTGTGGTGTTACAGATGAAGGATCTGTGCTGAGCCAAACGGGGGAAAAGACCAATGAAGGCTCAACATTGTAAGTTGAATGAATACTCGCACATCTCATGATTTTAAATATAGGTCACGTTGGAAAGTGACCTTGGTCAACCATGGCCAGCAGCAGGGTCCAAACACTGCTGATGGTTGCTGACTCTTTGGTGGTTTGCGTGCAGTGCACATGCACCCAAATTATAACCTTCAACTGGCACCCTGCGAGCTGTTACGTGGGAAAAAGTCTGAGCTCTTCTCTACCATCAGAGTAGACCTCTTCAGGAACGGGTGGTTAACAGATATTAGAGAACCCTGAATATTGCTGGTGCCAGTACTGCGAATGGATATTCAGTTCACCAGGTCTGCAAACGCAGTGCCCCAAAAAACACTGGTATCAGCGCTCCAGGCTCCAGGGTCAGCCTCTGTCTCCCTTTCTCAGCTGAAGTGCCACCCGTCTGGATGCCAGAGCATTCGCAGTCTCTGTTTAATCCCAAATCACATTTTACACCGTTGCTTCAGTGTGTTGATTCCCATTGACCTGGTTAGCTGATAATTAAAGCTAACTTCACAGATCATCTATGGTTTAAGAAACGGGCTATGAGATCATGTTTTATCAGATGAGCTCAGTACCTTGCTTTGTTCATACTTGTCTCCGGGCTGTGAGTGTTCATACCCTGTGCTGCCATTGGAGGTAGATATCTTCAGGGGTGGGAGAGATGGGTTACGGCTTGTAGCCTTCAAAGGCTTCTCAGACCCTACTGGAACAGAAGAATAGGGTCTGCTGTTGGGCTGAGGGACCCTACCGGTCTGGGGCCTCAGCACTGCTGAGCTACTTTCTTTGCGTTGGTACTCTATGGGAGACTGTAGCGCTGCAAAAGAGGACAAGAATTAGCTATATGCTTTCAATGACATTGCAAAGGGCTGCAGAGAGTGTGTAGGGTGATTCAATCGGAACAGACACATAAGTTGCAAACCAAACAAGAACAGGAGATGCCACCCATGGAAGTACACAGCGTGTTCATGGCTACACAGGACACAAGCATTTTACATTGTACTGCGCATGAACCAAACACAGCATTCCATGCTACTGTGAAGAACAGCTTCTCTAACCGCCACAGTGGGCTAAAATATTTGCCATTCAAAGCATACATAGTTGCATTCATTTTCTTTGAAATCGCACAAATTAATCGCCTCCTGTAGTCATAATAAATGAAAGCCTGAATAAGAGATGCACAGCTCCTTTACAGTCAATTTTGCCATCATTGGAAAACACAGGTCATTTGCGTATTCCCAAGAGAGTGTGACTTCTAAATACTCTTCAGACATGATGCACTGCAACTTGGCTCTCTATGTGCTTTCTATATTAACTACTTCGGTTCAAGGAAACCGCTGGGAATGACCAGCAAGTGAGGAAGTACAGACGGCACAAAGACATTAACCCCAGCAGTCCAGACCTCTCCAGAAAATACCCACAAGCAACATTAAACAGCTTCATAAGCCTTAAAAAAAAGTCTGCTTGTGAGAGTGTATATTTCATAGTCACGGAGAGAGCTTACACTGGGAAAAGGAAGGTTTAAAAATGCCAGATGGTAAAGAAATAAAGAATTTGTTTTGTTTGGAGGCGAAGGGATCAGGGCTGGGACTCACAGTGAATGGGAAAGGAACAGATCTGCTGGGCTCAGACTACCATCCCCAGACCTATGGGTTTGGTTTTTGCATGTCATGTGGCTTTAATGGCTGATTTATAGTCAGTTAATACTGTGTGCATGCACCAGACTAAACCTACTGGAATGTAGAGAGACTAGTCTAGCAAGAGGCAGACGGAGGACATAATGTCACAGCATCAGCCCAACCAGAGAACCACAACAGAAGGAATGTCTTTCCCAACAAGAGGAAAAGGAAAGAAAAACAGAAAGGCTCGGCACCACACAGCATACTCTCTAGCATTCCCCTTCCTGAGAAAGGCAGGAATACTCCAACAAAAACTCACTTAACACTAAAGAACAAGACACTAATAAAAAATCAAGGAGGATGCCAGATCACCTTTTCCTTGAAAAGGACACAAACATAAATCTGTAGCGATCTGGAAGATTACCTGGCTCCAAAACCTACGCAGTGACCCTTGTCACAGAAGTGATTCGTATTTGTGCCACAGTAACTACCAGTTTCACTTGCTTACCTCAACTGCAGCTGAAAATGGTTTAGTCCTGCTGCAGATCAGCCATTGAGGAGAAGGAAGGTTGGGGAGAACCTTGACAGTGATTTTTGATAGTGGCGGTGACATTTTTCTGCATGGGTCTGCAAGGTCTTTAGCAGTAAGACCCGAATGAATACTTATCAATCTATCTCGAAACAATCTAGCCAACTCAGTGCTTTTACAGGGTTTTTAGCTGAGCGTCCACTTGTGACTACTAATTCCACCATTAACTATCACAGAGATGCCTGGCTTCCAGCCTCCTGTTCAACATCTGTTAGTATTCCTATGGGCTTCTGCCAAAAATCAGGGTCCACGTGTTTGCTCTTTCTCTCTCAAAACCCCCCATAAAACATGATTAAAAAAAAGGTACCGATCAATGGCATTTTTCCTTGTGAAATATATCCACGAGTGACATATTTTCTTTACAGCTTGCTTCTTAAAGCAAAACGAAAGAACAGTCACTATAGCCAATCATTTGGTGCGCAGTTTCTCAAGCTTAGCAGCTTTTGCTTTTTCAAAGAAAAATATGAAAAGCTTGACTATTACAGTGTGATTGCACCAAGTTTTACATTTATGAACTGTGGATGCAAATACTATGCTTTTGTACGTAGCTCCGTACTCTTTAGGGCTTCCCTGTTGAAGAGAGAAAATCAAAAGACAGCTTGGGCAAGAACTCACAGGGAATATTTTGTTATTAAGTTTACGCAGCATTGGCTCAGTGTGGATTTAATATGACTTTAAAGACAGAAAACATCCGCTTTAATGAAACACAAAGCTAAAGAACGTATTTAAAGATTAGTCACTCTCAATAAGATTACATCCTAAAAGCCACTTAAATTGTTCTGGACTGGACAGGCTCTACTGGATACAATATCATTTTCTTGGATCTTATTTATAGGTTTAAAGTAAATCCTTAAGCCTGTGTTTTAATATAAATCTATTTTTACTTCTAGCTTTAGAGATATGGACGATTATGTTCCTAACCCACCAAATTCCTTGCTGGCCTCACAGAAGACAGGCTACATAGGGGCTCTGAAGATGCTTCAGTAGAAAAAGGGGCTCACAGGGCAGTAAGTCCTGGGAGGACAGGAGGGAATATATCAAAAAAAAACCAACAAGAAAGATAGATGTGGAAGGGACAGAAAAGCCCTGCAGTAGTGTCTGTGGAGTTCTCACAAGGTTTAAAAAAATTTATGTAGCTAACCATTACTGGAACTTATTTTTATTCCAATAAGCCCTCATTCAAAACCAACTGCACCTACACAAAACCAGCAAGTTTTGGTACCAACTGGTCAAACTGGAGAACTCGGACTGCTCATCTCACCAATCTCTTTAAGGAATCATTTTACAGTGGTTGTATGAAGCCCTTTGAATTCCAAGTCACAAAAATCCAGTATCAAGTTTTGGAATCATGGGTGAAACACAATTTCCCTTCTCAACTCAGCCATAGTTTTTGAACTGTCACCAACAGCTTTTGCCTGTAACCCTTTCCCAGTTAACTTTTGAAAAGTAAAATAAGCCAAATTAAAATTTTAAAAGGACTACAAAGCCTCGACGTTGAAGAAAAGGGAACTTTTGTTTTGATGTGAACTGAAAGAGCCTCTTCAGATTTTGCAACAAAAAATCCACAAAACAACACCAGAACCCCAAATCAAAAAAGCTAACAGATTGTGCCAAGCCAAAACATTTTGATTCAAGCAAATAAGATTCCTTATTGAACATGTATTAAGTTTTTAAATATAGAACTCTTTTCTAATACAAGCTCAATTAAAAAAAAAAGCTGAAATGAATAGAACAAAAGAATTGTGGAAGCTTTCAAAGTAATTATTTCCACTTTGTTGCTTACAAACAAAGAAACAAAAAGATACTATTTTTAAATTTTTCCTCTAGTCCTGGTTCCCCCTCTTTCCCTCACCCAATCATGAGCAAGAACAAGCTAAAATTGTTAACTGAATTTGATTCCTCTCTATTTTCAAAATCCACGCTTTTGTTGATTGTGTGTGGCTTTTGGTTCTTACTTTTAGAAACACAGCTTTACTTTGAAATATTATTTCAAACCACCCCAAATCTACTCCTAAAGCAAAGCTGACATTTTGGACAGGCCCCTGTTCATGCACAGCTCCCACGGTACCTTGCCCTCTCTTTTGTTTTTTGTTGAAAGCAGCAGCTGCCCCTCAGAGTTTGGACCTGTAAGGGGGTGGATGGTGAGGCAGACTTTGTCCCACCTCATGTCCTCAGCTTGTAGCACAGGAGGTTCCTGGGGATACACCTTGCTCTGTGTAAGCAGCAGATACTGTGCAGGTACAATGGCAACCTGGCTTCAACGTGGTCTTGGAAAGGGATTAGATTTAAAAGCTCCTGGTAGAATGGAAAGCACCAGGTGATACAGCCCTGCAAACCCCAGCATTTTTAAAGGATCTTGCACGAAAGTACCACCAAAGGCACGTCATTGAGAAGAGGGACTTGAGACCTGAACATGAACCTGACTGACATATGCTCAGGGACCCACCACCTATTTAAGCAAGGAGCTGGTAGGCTGCCAAAAACAGTCCATGAGGTGCTGCTAATGGAGCCAGGCCAGAGTGACCGGCAGTCTTCAATGCAAGATGGGGCTCCAGCAGCTTCTCAGGGTGGGCTCCAGGGCCACACAGCAGTTCAGATCAGACTTGCCTGGCCCTTCTCCCATTCTTCACCTTCCCACCAGGCAGATCTGGCATGCAGGACAGACACCTCTGTACAGTGGCACTGAGGTGGTCTCTTTTCAAAGACCAGCTGTAAATTATGAGGACGCTTTCTCATGTACTTTGTGGATACCACTTGACCCAGTGCTCAATGACAGGCAGACTGGGCTCTAGTTTTCTCCTCGGGATTTTCCTTATGAAAAGAAGTTGCTAAATGTTTTTCTTGTAGAGGGAACAAAGACACAAAGATTCTAAATTCTATTTAGTGTCACAGTTTGGGAAACAGAGCAAAGGCCATGTACATACCATTTAGGAAATCCCTTTGTGTGTCCAGGACCTGGTTGATGTCCTGTACCCAAGCTTGTTGAATTTCTGGATTAGCTGCCTGTAAAATGACTCTCTCTGATGTTTCCCGGCTCATTAGAGCAAACTTGCAGGGATCGTTGTCCACGTTTTCTTCAATGATAAGGTAGTTCATCTGAAACAAGCCAAGGTAAGCATGTGTTATACAGAGCATGACTTAACATTACTCAAGAATCAGAATAAAATTGTTGTGAAAAGTTCCTGAAAATAATTGAGTCCAATAACAGACTGTCAGATCATAATCAGAAGAATTTGCCTCATCTAGATTTAGGCAGATAAATCTTAAGCTTAAATATGATGCTTAATAAAGCTCTGACAGATGTACCAGACATCCGCCTGCCTTGTCTTGAATTACAATTTCTATTTTAAGGTAACATAGACCTGACTGATGTGCTAAAAATTTACTGTAACCCATAAATAGAGTTAAAATGCTCCTATTAAGATGTTAATAAAGTCTATCATTCCTCCAATTTAAATAAGTGTTTACATTTCTTATCCTCCATGCAAAAGAAAGTCTCAGTCATTAGACTATTTCAAAAACTGAATGAACTGTGCACAAGGATATACCAAAAAAAAAAAAAAAAAGAGCAATTCTCCCCTGATGGTCCAACAGATCTTCTTATTTTTAGCAGATTACACTGTCATCTGTGTGCAATCGCTTCACTTGACTGTAATCACAGATACTCTTTCTGGAAATCTCATAGTTGGCAATTTTGGCTGCTGTCCTGCCCTTGTGAGGCCTCTGTTTAAGTGTACCCATAACTTTAACTTTTCCTGAGTTACTTATATCTATGATAGTAAATAAGAATAGGTTGGCACAGTCTTTCATGTCAAAAGTAGACAGCTCCGAAGACTAAAGCAATGACATCCCTCTAGAAGAGGCTTATCTCCAATTGCTCCAAATATCTGTCAAGGTATGGAGAGATCTACTCCACATCTGAATACTGTCCAGCACTTAAACTGCAAGATGGAAGGAGCCTCTTCCTTCTCTTCTGGGGGTCCCTGTGAAGTTATAGGGACAGGCAGGAACTCCTCTGACATGGGGACAGACAGTGAGTCTGGACAGTGCTGCTCTTCTTGTTCTGTGCTCTTGCTCCTCTGGTTGATAGCCAAAGCAAGCCAGTCAATCCTGGTATGACTCCAGGAAAAAGACTTGTAGGTCAGAGTCCCTAACCTGCTATTTGTGTCTCAGGGGGATGCATTTGCCAAGGTTACCCACTTAGGTATTCTGAGAGCCTGAAAGGTATCCAACTGAGAAGTATCCAACAAGGGATGTGCTATTTCTGAACGCTAACTACCTCACTGCATAAAGAAGGGTACTTTGCTAATGTAGGACATCATGATGAAGCTTCTGTCACAGTCTGAGTGTGACAGACCTTGGGGGACAATATTCGGAAGCCTCATCTCCCTGACAGACCGGAGCGGCTGCATTTGAAGTCATACACACTTCTTACTCTAACAGAGAGACTTCAGTGGTCAGCAGTGGCTGTGATGCAGAGTAAAGAAATGTGATCTCCGATGCTGGCTCGGTCCTTCTGCTGTGTGGGAGGATGTGACCAGCAGGGAAACCCCCTACGTCTCTCAGGGAGTGTGTCCCAGAGAACTGGGCCCTCAGATGGTATCAAAGCTAGCCAAAGATGGCCAGTCAGTCCTGATAACTGCTGTGAAGATGGGTTCAACCTGTCCAGCAGGATCTTGTCAGCACTTGAACCAAGGTCAAAGAACGTTGGCCCTAGCTGACAATGTAAAGCCTCCTCAAACTCTGGCTCTTGAACTCAGACCAGATGCCATTTCTGGATGCCCCCTTTTAGGGCAGAGTTATGAAAGACATGTGACGAGGCAGCCTGTTTGTGTGACACCTTTGGACAAAGTGCCTCTCTCCAGGGAATCACCCAGCTCAGGTTGAGGCTCCACTGGAAGGTGAGGATACCCGTGCCACAGAGAAGCGGGGAATGGTCCTGCTATAGGGAATGGTCCTGCTCCACTGCAGGCCACAGCTCATCTCTGTGGGAAAGCACGAGAGAAATGCAAAAGCAGCCGGAAGCTGAAGCAGGGGCTGGGAGGCAGGGTGCGAGAGCTGCCGGCACACAGACTCCACGCTGCGGTGGGGGAGATGCACCCGGAGCCACAGGGGATCCCACGCTTGCTGCAAGCACTTAATAGGAGAACGAGCTGTTTGCCAAATGGAAGAAAAGAGGGACCGGAAAATTATCACACACAAATTTTAAAGTCAGGCAGTAGGAACAGCATTACTTTCATAGGCTGTTTAACCAGAAAAGCAACTCATACCCTTGAGGCAAGCTAATTTTATTGACGTTAGGAGAGATTTATTTTTCTATCTTTATCTACAATATACAATTCTGGAATTGTTTCCTGCAGATAAAAGCCTCATTGTTATACATACAATAAACTGAAGTAAAAATGATTCATGTTATTTCCATCTCCAACTTTAATAATGATTTAAATCAGCAATAAGAAAAAAATCAAAGGTGATCATCTAAATCAAGATGATTGTTTATTTGTACACTTTAGTTTTTTCCTTATAGCTTATTATTTTGTTGGAAACTATGAAATACACCGACTTGCATATGGATATAGGCTTTTCAGTAAATACTGCAGTTTCTGTCAGCCACGAAGATGCCTTCGTTTCAGTAAATATGCTGTTTATCATAGATTTGTTTAGTTATTTATGGTTAATATGCATTATTTCACCTGATATTGTGCTCTTCTATTTCATATTAATGTACCATTTAAAGTGTAGAGCAAACACAATGCATTCTCCCACATCTCTTTTTAACATGTATCTTTGAAAAGGAAATCAATCCCAGACTGGTTTCTCAGCTTTGAACGATCAAGACATTCAAATGACTTTGCTCTTTCTGCAGGCACAGCAAAGGCTGTTCTACCAGGAGAGGTAGCATTCATTCACCTTCACTTACCATTTCGGAGGTTAACTTTACATTTGTTAAACAAGCATAAAACCCCTTAAACAAACAAATAAATAAGTATTTCCCCTGGTTACTCTCAGTCTTTACTTTCAGTTCCAGCCCCATAATCTGTAAAGATGGTTTAAACCCAAAATTATTTTCTTAAAATTTTCTTTATAGTTTAGCTGGTTTTAAAATTCCTCATAGCTGCATTTTTAGAACTGTGTGTCTTTTCACTAGTTTTTGAAATAGTTCTGTCTTCTTGCAACATTCACATTTGTACTATGAGCCTTCCCCCCATTAGGGAGAGTATTTCCAGTAACATTACATAGAGGCTTAATATTGACTTACAGTTTGGCCTAAGATGACTGTTTTGGATACTACAACTTCCCCTACCTTTTATGATCATGCTTAAAAGCAACTATTGTATACTTTCTCTGACTACTCCAGGATTTGCAGCAATATTTGCTAACTCAGAGCTATGAATGAGAGAGGACCTGCCCTGGCTGTGTTCCTTGTAAAAACTACCCAGTAAATTTAGACACCCAGTGGTTTATTTAGAGATGGTCTTAAATGGCTTCTGATCCACTGAAAGGTAAACTTAACGTTTTCTGCAAATTGTTGGCCACCTACAACAGGATGGACCAGTCTCACAGTATAGAAAATTGGTAAGATTTCTTTCCGTGACCATCAAACCGAATATGCCTCTCCCTGTCTATTTCTTACCTTTATGCTTTTCTTGAACATGTAGCCTGGCGTTAAAGATCCTTTTCTAAGGAGTTCGCTGAAGATAACTATTTGCTCAAAGAGAAATACCCTACGCTCCTTCGGTCGAGACTGAACTCCAGAATCCTGCTCTGTCACGTAGAAGGTGTCCTGCTGCAGCAGCTTGCCTTGAGCTGTCAGCTTGCCCTGAGAAGCAGACAAGGCACCAACATTACAAACCCCGACCCACCATGATCCCACAAGACAACTTCCTATGTTTCATGCAGTCTAAGTTTTCCAAGCAGCACCGAATTCATGTGAGACATACCCCCTCTAAGTTATCAAAGCAGCAATCTTGTAAATCAAGAGCTCAGTTTAAGGCACATAACATAGGTTTTCTTTGTTTTCATTGCCACTGATTGTGCATATAAAACCAAAAGGTCTCAAGCAGACTGTTTTGTACTTAATTTCAAGCACTGTTCCCATTACGTAGTTTGTTATTATAGTGCCTTGGTCTCCCTCTAGTCATGAGCTCTCCATCACCCCTTAAGCCTTAAGTAGGCAGTGACACACCTCTGAAGGTGCAAAAAACTCAGGACCTACCTGTTTGCAGGAATGCTATGATGCACAAGATGGTAAGACAAACTTGACTTCATTCTGAAGATAAGACATCTCACTAAGACTGCCAAAGTCTACATTGGCTTAGTTACAAACCACAAGCTGTAACCTGTGGGGTTATAACTCACAAGTCCCCTCCTGGATGTTGCCAAACTCAGAGAGTTGTTAACAAGTTAATGCCAGGTGACCTTACTAACAGGCAGAGCAGTCTGGTTCACCACCTGTTTTGCTCTGGCAATAGATATAACAAGTCTAATTCAAGCTTGTAGCAGCTGTTATAGACCTCACATTTTGAAGTAACAATAGACAGATTGCCACAAGTTTAGAGTGAGAGGTATATCACCCCCACCTTCGAAACCTCACCAAAGCATGCAGCTCAGCACTGGAGAAGAACAAGCACCAGATAAACAGCCCGGAGTAGGGCAGATTATAGAGACAATCATAGAAAGAGAAAATACTTTTCCTTGTCTAGTTGTTGATATAAGCAGAATGCAAACGCATACCTCAAAGCCTTGGAGGCGACCCAGGTTCATCATATCATTGCAACGTTTCGGTACAAGGCACATTAATTCAACTGCTTTCTGTTAAGGAAAAAGGATGTTGTATTATTACAAGAGAATCAGAGGGTTCCTAAAAGCAAAGTGTCAAATAATGGACTTCAATAGCACGATCACTGCTAGCAGTTATTCATGGTGAGGCCCTCACGCACTGAGGATGTATGGTAATGCCTAAAAGAGGACAGTGCAGCTACAATGCAGGACTGTGCCTTCATCTTTTACTTTGGACTTCAGCTAAGAGAAACACCACGTTTAGAATACCAGCGGGGTCTTCAACTATTGTCAAAGGAATACTGAGGTTTTCATTCCTCCACATAAAGTGCCATTAGATAATGTAGCACTATTGTCCAGGACATGAAAACGTACCTCTATATCAGAGCACTCCAGACCAGCTTTTTCACTGTACTTCAGGAAGTCCTGGAGAAAGTAGAAAGGTTTGCATTAAGGCACTTCAGAAAGAGAAAACAAAAGATGCCATTTTGAAAAAGAAAAAGTGTATCCAGCATGTGATTTTTCTGAGAAGAAACTTGCTAATATTAATAAATTCATCTTCAGAGGTTGCTGAACATTATAACCACTTTATAGATAGGGAAAAGGGGTGCGGATGATTGCTGAAAACATCACAGAAAAAAGACAAAGCTGGGATTAGCCCTTGGGAATGCTTACTCGGTCCCTGTCTTAAGCCACAAGACCACACACACTTGCAGACTTTTCTTTTACTTTTGGTATTTCAGGGAACATGCCACTGTGTCTTTGCAAGTGTGCAATTATCAAACTGTGGGCTGATGGCAGCCTGCTGGAGACTAGTTCAAAAAAAGAGAAGAAACCAGCTCAGAGCCCCGGTACTGCTGGAGATTACAGAGTATGGTTCAGACACGCCTAATTTTAGATATTAGCGTGAGACCCTAGGGATGAATTTTCAGAAATGCTGAGTAATTGGCATTGTGGATAAAGTCAGCAGAAACCAGACTGGTCAGAATCCTTGGGGAAAAAAAATAAATTGTGGTGGGCTCCCCAAATTGCAGACATCAGAATATTCTGGAAATAGGTTGCTCAAGTGAATTTGAAGACAGATATTCAGAAATGGAGGGTATGGTGTTTGTTAGAATCATATCATTCAGCACTGAAGATGGGCTTTATTAACACTCCTCTGCATCTTTATTGCAATTTGAAAAAATCAAATGAGAGTTTGTTCTGAAACTTCAAAAGAAGAAAATTCCTATTTGAAGTTTACTCTTCTATAAAAAAATTCCAATAGGAAATAAAAAAAAACCCTTTTAATTGTCATCAATTGCAAACTGCTCCCACAGATGTGGCCCTTCTGCCCTCTGGACATTTTCCATGGGACTCTGTCATTGTATTCCCATATATAAGCAGACTCTTCTTTCCTCTTAATTTGCTGAAGTTATTCTTCAGTTAAAACTAAGGCTGATTGAAAAGAACAGCATCTAATGCAAGATGTAGACCATAGTTTAGTCCAAACTGCATCTTTCCACTTACCTTGAGAAGAAGCTGATATTTAGTTATTCTTTGAATGGGTTTGATCAGAAAGTCACTGATGGTTAGCCGTTGGCTTATTTCCTGTTGAACCTCCTAAAAATCGAGGATTAAAAACAATTGCAAACAATCACAGAGTAAGACAGAGAACATGATAAAATGTCTCAGCAGAGGCTTATTTCCACAGAAAGTTGGTCTGCTCTTAATCTTTTGTTTGCAAGAGGGAATTTTAGAGGATTTAAAAATCTGGCATACCCTATTTAGGCAAGGACTGGGTAAAAGTCATGACCGAGCTGGAAGGCATTGGAAAGCACAGGATCCCTTCCCCCTTTGAGCCGACTGAGCAGGACTGCAAGGTCTGGAGACCGTTCTTTCCACTGCAGCAGGGATTAGCTCACAAACAAGTCCTGCAGAGCATGCCTCATGCCCTTGGGTGAAATGAAACATCTTTCCCCTGTTAACCGAGCTTCTTTCACATTAATATCTAAATGTGTCTAGTCCCCAAGATTTCTTGAAACAGACAAAGTTATTGGGAATTTACGAGAGGTACCGCCCACCTCCAATGACTTTTACCTCCTCCCCTGCTTGTAGACTACAGATTATAAAGTCTTATTTTATTTTGGACAGAAATCAATGCAGTTGTGGCACTCTGAGGGCCACAGACAGTACTGGAATAAATACTTATTAGAAATTAACAACATGAGAATTTGAAATAAATGAAATATTTTTTTCCCCTGTACCAGCATATGCAGTATCAAAATCATCTAGAATTTCTTTTAGACAAACCCCACAGGTCACAGACCCCACAGGACTATTTGACTAGGACTCACAGCCATATGTAGCAGTAACGTATAATGAGCCATGCTTACCTCAAAGTATGCCTCATACTCAGCGACTATATATTCAGACCGTGGCTTGTTTTGGCAATATACCACATACATGTGTAACCGCCGCTCCTGTGAAAGCAAGATGCACAGCAGCCTGGTGAGATATGGGCTACCATTCTGGCCTGCACGTCAATTGTAGCAGTTGGCAAGTACCTGCCACAATTATATTTTGGCAGATGTCCTTGCCCACACCAATTTTGCCCCCAAAATAAGAAGTCTGAAGAAGGCAATGATTAATGCTTTAGTTCGATCCAGCTGCTCACTGAAGATGCATAACTATAAGGCTACTTCACAGTAGTTTAGAAATGTAAAAGTATCAAGTTGACACAGTAGATGTTTTCGGAAAGGAGTCATCACACCCTAAATGACAATTATACTACAGATAGGTAACAAAATAAAACTTACATGCTTAATAAAGAGCTGTGCTAAACGGTCAGGTTCTTGAAGACATTTCTCCAGTTCAGCCAGGAAAAAGCTGAAAGAAAGGATATCAACATTTCAGAATATTTCTTTAGGTCATACCAGCAGCAAACTAGTCATCCTTCAGATATATCGGTGCAATTTTAGCTATAGTATTGAATAAAAAATGGAAAGGTAAGCTTGGGTTCAGCCCTTAATGGTGGCATTTCTAAAACATTAGATGAGAGCTGTGGAATATGGAGGTCTCGTCTTGCAAACTATCTGCTCTTCTTTACTATTACAGTGGTTTCAATTTTTAAAAAGTGCCAATTACTATGTAACTGCAAGAGTTGCTTTCCTTCTGAGAACTCCCAAAGTAGAACTTTTGTGTAACACTTGTGAAAACTCAACTGAAGCTTTACCAGGAGTTCTCAGTCGCATGAGCAGAGTTGGTATACTGGTCAATGTGAAAGAGATGCAGAAGCTTCCACTTGAATAAACAAATCAATACATTTTTGCTGTTGGAGTTTTGGTATGTTCTGTTTTTTGCTGTTTTTCAGTATATTACTGTTAGTAATATACCATAATTCACAATAGTAATAGTAATTCGTAAACACTGTCTCTATCTTGACCTGCAGCTTTTGGGAGGTCACTCATTCAAGCTTGAATGCCCTTACCAAGAATATACTGGGATGCCTAAAGTGAGGTAAAAGCCACTAAACTAAACTTTAGAAATACTGGTAGGTTTTTCTATCTGGTAGGCAAATCCTGACAATCTCCCTTTCCATGATCTTCCTCTCTTTCACTGCAGGATTTCTGTCTCAAATGCCTCCATGGATTTGCTACAGTAGCCAGATTTGGTGAGAAGACATGCCTGGAATGGTCTGGTCCCAAGAAATCCCAGAACCTCACAAAAAGATGCACATTGGACAGCTGTCCCAACTAAACAGCCCTATCGCTACCATTAGATACAGCTGCTCAGTCCTCTATAAATGTTAAATTCATCTGCATTTAAATAGACTTCTTGACCCAGATATGCAGAACTAAAAATAGGGAATCCCTCCCTATGTGTTACAGAAAACTCTTATCATCACACGGGGCACTGGTAAAAACACTTTGTTTCTGGTGTCAACGTAATATACAGTGAAGCTTTTTCTGACATTTTACTTTTTTGTGCTCACAAAGGCATCTGTCAGAACATAAGGACAGGCCCAAGCCATGAGATAAGCACCTGTGGGACACATGATGGGAAGGACACCATGTTTCCTGGGTGAGGGAAACTTCCAGAGTGGAAGGAAGATCCAGTCTGGTGTCCATTGCTCAAGACTGCATGTGCATGCTCAAGTTCTAGTTAGCCAGAGCTGTAGAGTATTTTTCAGTGGCAGAGTTGAAGTGATGACCATACTGTCCATAAGCAAAACATTGCTGCTCATAGAGTTACAGTGGAAATGGCACAGGGTTTGAAATAACCCTTATGTTTTCAGCAGCTTTTCAAAAGCTACTTGTATAAGGACAGAGTAAGATTTTCATGAAGCAGAGTTCCTAACTCAGAGTCAAAAGCATCAACCAGGCCAGAGCCTGTCACAGCTTTTACATGAGAAGTATCTTGGAAGTATTTGCATTTCATCACCCTACTAGCCAACTACTACTGGTACGGTCAGCCTTCATGATCCTGTCAGCCGCATGTGAAGATGTTCGTGTTGCTGAGAACCACAAGACATAGGCAAGAAACCATGACTTTCCAGCATTGCTACTGCTCATTATTGGGATGGATTGAGCCTACAGAGACACACTTACGGCAGCCTCGGTAGCTTTCCTGCAAGTACCCCACAAGCAGCACCTCTCTGGGAGCCATGTTGGGACTGCTCATGAGCAGAAGCTCAGGAGCTGGGCATGGACCACAATCATATCTCCCACTGAACCTCTTGTTGTGACTCCTCAGCAGGGAATGGCAGAGCCGTTGGCAGTGCAGTGCTGACACAGAGCAGACTCTCTCGTGTGCAACAACATTTCTGTCACACTGACCAGCACTCCTGGCATGGTGTTTGAGCCAGCGTACAGCTGTATCTGTGAGAGATGGCAGGACAAACACGCTCCCATGAAGCCAGGCAGTGCAAAGCTATAGCCCATTGAAGTTTTTTTTTACTGGGAAAAAGGAGTTTATGTAGGACCGATGCTTTGCGTCATGCAGTCGTGCCATTTTTGATTGGGTAGAGAAAGCCCTATATCAGGATATTGTGTATCGTGAAACTGTGGCTAAAAGCACATGAATTAGAACATGTTCTCAGGATTCACGGTAGCAATGATTTGTGAAGTTACTAAGCAGCACTTACAAACCAACAGAGACCATTTAAAGTGAGGCAACGTCCTTTGGAAGTTCAGCCCTGAATGACCTGCTGATGTTCAATTAAAAGCAGCTTAGACATACAGACACTATATACCCCAATCCTTTATGGACGAGCGGTTAGAAAGGTGCTTAAAAAGGAACTAAACCAAAAACTTACTCTTTGTGCCAGTCATAGATCTGGTGAATATTGCCAAATACTATCTTGTCTTTCCCTTTCATATCTTCAGAAACTCCTTTTTCTTCTATCCTCTTCATGAAGCCCTTTAGGATTAATGATCAGCGTTAGCAAAGGGTTCCTTTGAAAGGGGAGAATAATTACACTCTTTTTTTTTTTCAAAGAAGGAAAAGTTTAATGTCAGGATTTTTTACATTGAAAAGGCTTAAAATACCTTTTGTACAATTTTAAACCAGAAACCCATCTAGATATTTTAAATTACACAGTTTGCTTAAAAGAAAACTTTAAAGGATTTATTCTGAATATCCACCATACTTATACAAACCATTATTAGATGTCATTGAAGTGACAAGTGCAATTAGAAGATAAAAGTTAAAAAAAAGTAGTTTATCAAGCTCTTGGCTTCTCTGGTAAGAGGAAGAAGCCAGACTCTCCACAGAGTTCTTCCATTCATCACCACAAGAATTTGTAGGAACACAAAGCCAAGCAGTAAGTTTAGAATCACATGAATAGGATTTCTCACACCTCCTGAGGGTTTCTTTGTAAGCTTTTGGACCACTGCAGCCCTGTCAGCTTTGCCAGTGGTGCCTGATGTAAACAGAAGATAACATAAAGGTCTTCAAGTTTGGAAGCTGTTGAAAATCACTGTTACATGGGCTGATAATTCTTCTTGGACTAGTGAATGCCAAAAGCATTGCCAAAAGCCCACTTCAATCACGTGTCATCAGTTCTGAGTCCTTGCGGGGAAAAAAACTGGCCCCTGCACGTAAGCTGGCTCTGACAGGTGATCCCTAGGGATCAGCCAGGTCTTTACAAGATGAAGCTTAAAACACTATGACTGTTTTTTAACAGAAGAAACCCAAAACGCTATTTTGTCTCAAGTGGTTTTTTCGCAAACCAATAATCCACGGGCCACGCCTCAGCCCAGATCCAAACCAGCTTCTGCAAAGGTACGCAGACACAGGCCTTTAGTGAAGGTGCAAACTCAAGTAAAGTACGTGTGACCGTTACTCAATATGACAGCAAGAAAAGCACGAAATAAGTGGTAGGAGCACAAGTTATCCTCCACCGCTGCCCTCAAGGCTGTATTACGGCAGAAGGAGTTTGTCACAAGCGGGGTAGCCAAGAAAAACCTTTGCACACTGGAGTTGAAACCTAAAATACAACATTTGTTAGATGGAAACAAAAATAGTTTCCAAAGGCATTTCTTCTTGTTTCTGTCAACATGAGAAGGGGACCATGGAAGCAGAGTGCAAAATAAAGCAGTTTGTTTCTCATGCTGTATTTTTTGTTGTTGTCACTTGTCAGCATGGTGCTTTTCAGTGGGAAAACATTTTGCATAGCAGGGTTTGCTTCAGCTCACCTCCACAACAGTTCCCAAGTCTTTGACGTAGTCTTTTTCGGTCTGTACCAGCTCATTTAAGACAAACCTAAATTAAAACAGAACACACACGTATTTGACCATATTCCTTGACGTTACTGTTTGCTCCTCTTACCACATATTACATCTCCATAAAACCCCACCGTTATCCAGGTCATGTAACACGACTCGCTCTTCACTCACTTATAGCTCAGTGGAATGTAAATGACAAAACTGTCACATTTCAGGTCAGGGTATTTTCAATTTTCTTAACCACTCTTTCCTCCTATCCCTTTTGCCCCCCTATATCCCAAGATGTTACAAGAGCAGCAGCACAACCATCTGCTTGTACTTTGAACTCCCCCTGCCCGCTCTCCTCTCCTCCATCCCCCATGCAGCCTCCCGATAGCTATGGACACGTGTCCTGACCCATTTTGCAGCAAGCAGGAGAGGATTTCTTGCCCCAGTCCCTCTAGTTTTGCCCAAGATTCAGCAATTAAGTTTTAATTTGGACGTTTCAAATACGTGGAAAAAAAATCTCCTCTCCTGTCATAACCAAGAGCTTAATCTTTCAGACTAGGTAATCTATGTGTGGGTGTCAAATGTTTTACGCTGGTTTCAGAGCTAATAATCCTGGGTAGAAGAGTCATCTAATCAAGGCCTGATGCATGCAAACAAAGCAAGCTAAAAAAAGCCCCTCCTTTGTAAGTCAAACTGACTAATCACATAATGTTCTTTCGAGGACAATTTCAAAAAGTTACAGCTTGCTGCAGACAGTTTGCCTCTCAGTTACGCCAATACATAGATTTGGCACATGACAAATAAACTCCATCTGCGCTCAAGCTTGCCACGGCAGTAACAAGGCTAACAAGATAGAGGAGTGCTTTCATGTCTCATATCATTCCATTCACATCAATCAGCAGACTGACCCACTTGAAATGATAGGGCTGAGGGCAAACAGTGCTAAGATAAAAGCCTGGTTGAAAATATTTGGAGGAAAAAAAAAAAGTAGACTGGCGTTGCAAGGAGAGACGCAGTTACGAGAGGTTACTGAGAAAATAAATCCTGCTCCTGCTGCGCTCCCAACGTGTCCCGTGCTCAGACAGAGCAGAGCAGATACTTAAGACACGTGGCAGGAGGAGGTCAAACAGCTTCTTGTTCATTTGAGAGTGAAATCCAGCCCCCTTGGCAGAAGGCAGCGCTGGCAGCGGCGATGCCAGATGCTTGTGCTCTCCGAAGCGCCCTGCCAAGTTGTGTGCCTGGGTAGTAAACACGCGCGGGGCAAAAGGCTGCTCTTTTACAAAGCAGCAGCGTGTGGCCTGAACAAGCGTATGCTGTACAGTCCCCTCTCACCGGCTGACCTACCGTGCCCTTGCGAAAGGCTTGCCACATCTCCTCCACCCAGGAAGGCGTGCTGGGAGGTTACTTTTCAGCTCGCGCCACCTCATCTGCATTGCTCCCCGTGAGCACAGAGAGCTGCTGCGGGAACGGGGAGAACCTCTCCCTCCTGCCCGCTGCCTCTCCTCTGGTTTGAGTTACTGCAAGGATCCCTCTGGCCAAATCCTGCTCTAAAACTGAAGCAGCAGGTACCTTGTAGTACGTTATGCTGCAGGACATGCAGGCAGGTGAGTGTGAGTTAAAAATCAGTGCAGAGACCCGGTGTCTATCAGGTAACCCTGCAAATTTACTCCTCTATTAGGAACCAGAGTCTGTACCTCCACAACTCAGCACCAGCATCCCCCCAGCTCCCCTCTTCCTAGCAAGCAGAAAAATCAACCTTGACGATGTCTATTAGTTCTCTGAAGCGTACCAGCACAGGACCTTACAGGTACTCCCAAATTTAAGGTTTCTAAGACTCATGCTGCCAAAAATTCAAGTTCACTCATCTCCTCATCTGATAACATGGAGCAAGGGCAGGCAGTTGCTTGGAAAGCGCCTGCCCTCGTCACCAGCAGGTATTGACTACACAGCTGTATTTAAAACGGCATGAACTAGGGCAAGGATAGAGTCTCCTCACTTCTGAACACATCTGACTATCTGGATATCTTGGTAACTCTGTATTAAATCTATACTGAACAATGCTACTCGATGAGACCGTTACCTTATTGCTCGTAGAAATGCAGCAATGGAGCCTGGTGGAATAGGGGTTTCCTAACACCGGGGCTAACTGCTGGCGTGCATGTGCTGCCAGAGACACAGGAAATTACTGCCCATGCCTGTGCAAGGATTCAACTGCTATTTTGTGGGGAACGGGGGGTCACAGCTCGAGCTGGGAGCTCAGCTGCCTCATATGGCTACGGAATTAAACACAGCGAGCCATAGAGATACAGAACACAGACACAACGGAGTTGGAGAGGAGACAGATGTCTTGTGCTGAAAGCCACTAGCAGGTGCTCCTAAACATCCTGGCGTTTAGGAAATCTGGACGGAGGCAGCCACCAATTACGCATAACACGCTGCCAGTCCCCCTGCCAGAAACGTCGCACGCTAGGAAGCATTACTGTATCTATGCTTACAGTGGCAAAGATCTCTGCACTAAAACTACAACCTGCAGTTAGTTGCCAGCTCTCTAATTAATGAATTGCTACCAGAGAAACCCAAGAACTTGCAATATTGAGGAGCTTTTAGGAGACAGGCGTGGGCAGAGATGTTCCCTGCGGGAAGGCTGACGGCTGTCTAGTAGAAACTTCTCCCATTCAGAAACACATCCAGGAGTGTCATGTCCCTGTCTGCTGCTGGGAGTTGATCCAGTCCCTCACTGTATGGTTTCTCTGGCTTCCTACAACAAACTGCAGGAGCAAATGATGGATTTCACAGACCTGTGACACTTTGCTTCTGCTTCCTCTTCTACTCTTAACTACCTCCTTGTCCTCCCTTGACTTGGTTTCCTTCCCTCCTTGGCAACTTTCCCAAATGGGCTGCTCTTCTTCCACCTCTCACCTTATCACACTCCAATGAGACCTGTATGGACCGTTACTTTTCCCCTCAACCTACCATTTGATTAGATCATTGCAGTTACTGTTGTTAGTGTAAGAGGTAGTATAAAGAAAACAGCCATCTCAGCTCTCTTTCATATAATTCTTGATTCTATTTCTCCAGATCTCTCTGTCCTTGAGCTGAACTATGCATATAAGAAATGCTTTAATCATGAGAAGCTTTGAAGGCACAAGTGTTATTTTTGTTACATTTAAGGGAGTGTACAGATAATTTAAAAGAACAATTTTCATGAGCTGTCACCATTTCTTTTCTCTCCTATTACCATGAACATGAGGGTTTCCCAAATTAAACTTCTCTTTAGTGGCATGTTTCCACCACAAATGCATCTGAATTCTGCCCCTTCCATTGCTAATAACTAAGGCAAAAAATATTTTCTCATTCAAAAAATCCTAGTGGGATTCTCTCTTCTCTTCCTTGAAGGTAGCTAACAAGGTCAACCACATATCCCCCTTTGAGAGCTGATTTCAGCTCTGGCAACACAGTAATTACCAGGGCAAACATCGCAGTAATACTTGTCTAGCTGTTCAGAGGCTTTTACAGCAACAGTTATTTGCTCTCTGGGGTAAAAGCTGCACATTTTAAAGAGTGATGATGAACTTGCTGGGTGTGCAAGTGCTCTTATAAAGTCTTTTTACAAGTTAAGAAAAACCAGAAGCAAGCAGAACAGTTTTACTCCCAGTTCCATGCTCATTCACTGACTACAAAGTATTCTTTCAGTGCAGCTGTATGTCCTCCTTGGGTGCCTATTTCAGAAAGAAGAACCAGCAAGACAACTTACATCCTGCCTCTCATTGCTTTGGCTTTTTGTTCCTCTTCAAGGTTTCGTGGGGGAGTTGAAGGCGTCATTCCTTCATTTAAGCAGCCAGTGGCATCTTTTAAGCTTCCTCGGTAAGATCCTCCTTCAAGGGTCTAAAAAACCCCAAAGAATGATAGAATAAACATTATCCTTGAACTTCAGCATCAGTGTTACCTTCTGTTTCAAGTCAGTTCTGCAATCAACACTGCAGTCTAAAACCAAGCACAGTATTCAGCAATAGTTTCCTTGCAGGACTTAGTGAAACACAACCAGACTAGTCTTAAGTTGATATAAGACACCACCACCCCCCTCCACCCCAAAAGCATTAAAACAGAGATCCTTTTGCTAGAAGGTGGAAAAAGATGTTCCAGTAGGCACAGGATGAGAAAACTCTTTGAAATTATTTCAAAACAACCTGAAAATATCCTTATGTCTCAATCAGAACCAGTCTCAGGCTACACATGGTCAGTGTTTCTCTGCCAAAGTCTGAATGGGGATTCTTGGTAGTAAAGTAAAACACAAAATGAAACAGAAATAGATGGATACATGGTAACATTCCACAATAATTAAAGTTTCCTCCAAATCCCTAGAAAGTAATTGCATTGACCTAACAGCCTGCATGTGGGGGAGAGAAAATAAAATATCCTCTGAAAATACATCTAACTGGATTAATGAAATACTTTTCAATTTGTTAGTCCCTCGATGGAATAAAACTATTTTGAGTAAATTTTCTGGGAATGTCCTTCTCAGTTTCCCATGTCACAAAGAGCTCCTTCACCACTTACTCCTCATCAAGCACTCTATGAATGCAGACTATCTTCATGTACCAACATCTCAAATGGAGAAAATACCAAAACCCTCTGAAATGATTGACTAGATAAAGCTGCTTGCACAGACTTACAGTAATTTAATGATCACTGCGGGTTGGGTTTTTTTTGTCTTTACTCTCTTCATCCTTCAAGTATACGTAAGGAAATGAACCTTTGCAGGCTTATCATAACCCTGCTTTACTCCTAAATTGTTAATTGAATTAAACTTGCTCAAAGCAAGCATTTTCCTAATTTTAGAGGTCCTGGGACATGTAGAAAAAGGTTTAGCTTTTATATTATAATTCTGAACTCTTTCAGGGAAAACTTAAGAGAAGCCAAAATACGAAACAGGATTTACTCCCTGTCCAGCAGACATGGGACCAAAGAGGGAGAGTGCACCACATTGAAATTTTTGAACAAATTAAACCCAGAGCATTTTTATTGCTTATGCCACTCCCGCTCAGAAAAAGTTTACAAGGCAGATTAAAAGAGACACGAGAATCTTTGTAAAGTTAAAGCACAGCTGTGATACTTCAGGCAGTTCTACTCTTTAGAGGGTCTTTTCAGGAAAGCCAGAATACCAAACAAATTCACAGGTTGTGTAGTAAGACTCCTGTGCCTCAGAACAAGCTTCAAAACAAAACAAACAAAACATCCCACGGCGTAAAATATTTGAACACCAACAAGACCCCAGAAAGAGTACAGTACTGTAGCTCATGCTCTGCAAAGCCCTCTCCAAAAGGGTTTTTCCACTATGCAGCGCAGAGTCTACATGGCAACGTGCAATGTAGCATTTGTCTCACATGGGGAGCATAAATATTAGATACTCTACTGAGAAGTAGAGCACATCGGGTTAATAAAAGCACAGCAGATGAAGGTGGAAAGCAAGGAAACCAGAAACAAGAGGTAGACTTTAAAGCCCTTCCCTAGAGTCATATTAGGCCTGTTGTGTACACAGTTTTCACAACTTACCAGCTTACTTTTGACCAACTTTTCTATTGCACTGACAAGATCCGCAGCAGTTGGGACATCGGAGGAGCTCTGTCGAGCAGCTAGCAAAGAAGAGGACTGCAAGACACCGGGTTGCAAAGGAAAAGCAAGTTAGCAGGATGAGAAGGGAGCAGGAAACCAGCGGTCAGTGAAGCAACTTCTGAGACAGGAGAACAAACGTGGAAGGGGAGCAGGAGGGTTAGAGGACCACATGCATGGCCAGGTGAGTGAGTGTCGCCGCATCAGACAAGCACAGAACCGCCATCCACTTCTGGCTGCACATCTCCCTGCAGAAAGTTCCAAGGCTGGAACCAGGGAACAGCGTCAAAGAACTGAAGTTCATTTGCAACCAGGCTGCAATACTCTTAATGTCTGCAGGTTCCTCCTTCAAAGGACATCTACGGTCTTACAGACTCCAGAAAATTGATCTTCTTACTGCAGATGTAAGAAATTACCCCCTCCCCCATACATACATTTTTAATAAATGCAGTTACGTACAATGTACACATGGAGTTACAGGCAATAGGAGAGGGAGGCAGGGGGGAACAAATCATTCCCCCTCCCTTCCCCACAGATCAACTGCAATTCCAAATGAAGTCAGATGACACCTCCCATTCATGCAACTTCAGCCATTTAAAATGTGCATCTTTTCTCTCTCCTCTCTGCAATCAGGGGAGAGAAAATACCCCTACATATCTCATCTATCCTATGCACCTGGCACAGGAGGGCAGAAACACTCTTTGGAGATGCCCACTTTTCCCTAGCGACATCAGTTAGAATGTTTTCAGTCTCACTTCTCTATGCCTGTCTTTGGTCGCAGGTATTCAATTTTAGGTGCCTGACATCATGTAATGTTTTCGGATGTCTCCACATTCAGGTAGCCACAGCTAACAGCTGCTGGCTGTTACAAACCTCCAGAAACACCGAGACCTCGCAATGTGCTACCCAAGCATCCCCCATGGCGCTGCGAAGACTGGCCTCTGTGTGAAATATTCAGTTTTAGTTTAAGGTTTTTGCTCTATACGGGCCTCTTCATCCCTTGGTCTTTGTCCTAAGAAACCTCACTTTGAAAACCCAAACTCATGTGATAGCTATGGGAATTGGTATTTATTAGCTCACCTGTATACACATTTCTTCTGAACAAAATGCAAGCACTGACTAAAACTATAAGCCCTTTGATAACCTTTTTTTGGCTGGCTGACGCAGACTAAAGCACGGGTAAATTTTTATAAATTCTGCATTAAAATTATTAAAAAGCTTATTCATCTCTCAGCTGCTTAATAAAGGTCTTCTGGAGAGCACCCATTTCAGCGAAGTCACTGGGCAGGTGCCAACGAACACGCATCTGAGATTAAATAGTGCTGAAGAGTGAGACATGGAAATGTGACGGCAGGAATTAGGCAGCTGGCCACCTTTTTAAGCAGCCCGTTGGGGAGGTTGCTCATGTTGACTGACGCAGCACCAAGAGGAGAAAAAAATAGGCAAAGGAGACCAATCCCAACCAGAAGCCTTGTGACAGAGCAGAAGCGCGAACAGCCTGCCACTTGTCGTCTCATCTTTCACAAATAATACATCTAATCAACAGTTCTAATTACAACAACAACAAAAACTACAGGTAATCATGCTGGTAATTGAGGAATTAGGCTGGTAATGCAGGAATCTCATACAAATGTAAAAGCTCAGCCAGCCTGTTTCACCTGCAATGCGGACAGACGTGTCTAGGAAAAAAAAAAGACCGAAAAGAGGGACTTTGAAGAGATACTGGACAAATACATAGATGATAACCGTCAAACATAACCATTCTAGCAGGAGGAGTCCAATTTTTGGAGGCACTAAACAGCTGTTGCTCTCACTTTTTCTAACTGAAATTGCTCAATATCTCTGAAAAGTAAATAACTGCAGGATTTTGAAGGGAGCATGGAAACATTTGCTGCCTACAAGACTTTCAGGGTAAAATAATACTCTTCTGTGATTGACAAGAGACTGGTTTGTGTGGGGCAAATCAAAAAATGGTATTTCTATGTCCCAGAAGTAAATTGTGAATTTCTAATACAAAGATATCTTGCAATTTGTCTTTATAAGAGCCTCCAGGAGCAGTGAGGCACGATTACTGCTACTTCATGGATGGGTTCAGGGAAAAGCGCCACCTCCCACACCGTGCAGACATCTCCCACCTACCACTGCTACTTCCCCGCACTGCTGCTGGTCCAACCTAAGCCCATGCCTGTAAGCAGTAGCAGGACATGAGCAGGGAGCTGTGCCCAAATTAACACCGTTAAAGAGCTTTTGGCTCCAGCATGGCTCAAACATTGCTAACGCAGTGCTCCTGTGCCAGGGAATTCAGGAGCCATGTTTGTGAGCTTAAGTTATTTTCCCCTGTGATGAAAAGTGAGTAAGGGAAGAAAAAGAGAGAGAGGGTTTCAGATGCATCTTGCTCTATTTAACCTTCTCTTTTAGGAGCGGGTGAAGAAACAGGATGCCAAAATGCTCTATAAAGCTTAGACATCTGGAGCGGAAAACAGCTTAGTTCCACAACATTGATGCTGTATTTAAGAAACACTGAAATCACATGGCAAGTGAAAAATCAAAAATAGTGACTCGAGCTAAAGCAGTTCTGTATTTCTTAAAAAGAAGACCCCCCAAAACCAAACTAACCCCAAAACATTTAGCTAAACACCACGGAGAACAAGCCAGAAGCAACTGCTGTTGTGCTGGGCATGGATCCACCACAGCTCTGCTTCGCCGACCTTTCGCCTCTGCCCCTCACCAGCCAGCCAGCAGCACACGCAGCACTCAGAGGGCAGGAGTCCACGACTCCAGCTGCTTCCTTCTGGTCTCGCTGCCACCACAATGTCATAACATTTCCTGACAGATTAGCAGCAAGCCCCCAAATCCTTTCCTCCATCATTCTGCTCCTTAAGTCCCAGACATATTTGCGCCCTTCTCTCTCTGTATTTCCAAACTCCTGCCTGAACCTTCCCCAAGAACATTCTGGGTTGTTTTTTTTCTGACAATTTATTAATCTCCCCTATCCTTGCTTCTTTGCATGCGCTAATTACAATCAGAGGATCGAGATACAGAAGTGGCAGTGCTAAAAACAGATGCCAGCAGGAAAGCAGGAAACAGCTAAACAGGAGGATGGGTTTCTACAAGGGAGATGACAGCACCAGGAAAGGCTGGGGGAGGACACGTGCAGACAGGACCTGCACTGACTGTGAATGCAACACCACTGTCATAGCCATATTCACAGATTCTCACCCCAAGTCCAAGAGAGCAAGTGAAGGACTCTGCAAGCCACTGCACCACCTACTACAGCAAATTCTAACTTAACATTCAAGGGACCCTAGCTAAGAGCAGAGAACTACCACCACCAGCATGGTGCACAAAGATGGGCCGATCAAAGCCTTTTCCACCCTCCTGAGAGGGACTTCAGATACCTTGTGGGCTTCTGAACTAACTGGAGTTGATAGACCATTCAGTGATGATCAGCCACATATGCCGAAAATGCCAAATGACAGCACTGGGTAGGCTTTTCCATCGGCAAGTTTTAAAGCACTTCAGAATGGAGGGTGGATGGTGGGGCACAGACTGACAACCTTCCTGGACCCCAATCACACACAAAGCCCAAGTGGAGAGCCCAAGCTATCTAACTCTTGGTAAAGGTGATATTTCTGGATTCAAGCAGACTCCAGCACCTGTCCCACTCCTCAGGCCCAGGCTGCCACCAAATACCATTTCTGCTCCTACTGCCAGACACCAACGGCACTTCTAAAACAGATGTGGAGAATATGCGTTATCAGCCTGAGTGGAATTTCTGACCACACGCAACACAAGCACATGATCGACCTGTCATGAAATGGGATGCCAGGGCTGAACTGCTTATCCAGCATTATTTGTAAATCCAGTTGGTGAAAGGTTTTAGATTATGATTTGCACATTGCTGTCTCATAAACACAAGTCTAGGCCCTGGATACTAAAAGACAACTATGAAACCACTGTGAGATGGCTATGTGAGAAACACACTTAAGCAGCAAACTGATACAGTAGGGGAGGCCTTACCATCTCATCTTGGGTTGGATCATTGTCAAAAATCTTCATAGGAGGAGGAAGAGGTGTGTGAGACTCTTCATCTGGTTCATCTTCTCCCCAACCCTTCTTGCTCTTCTGAAGAAAAGTTAAATATAATTAGAAAAAGGGACGGATTTCTTTTATCGTTTTAGGTATCTGAGCCCTACCACCAGGCTTTGAGTCTGTTAATACTAATACTGGCTCAATATTGCGTTGGATGGAGAGAACTGCAGGTAAAACTAAGCACCATGGAAGAAAAGCAATAAGGTTTTTCCGGTTAATCCTGGTGCATTCCAAGAGTTACAGAAATACAGTTTATAGGTCACCAAACATCTAAGGCAGTTACATCTGTCTGTGTGCTGATGGAAAAGTATTATATAATTTAAATGAGAACAGCTCAATGTACATTTTTTTGAAATGTGTTCCTCTATTTGCGTTCAGTTAGCATCTTCTCCATTTTTGGCTTTTAATTCCGTATTCACTTTCTCAGGAAAGAGCCATTCTGGCAAAGAACATGCCTGCAGAGAAACCGCGGCTACAAATACGTAGCAGATTTAACAGAAACATGCCTATTTCTCCGAGTGTTTTCTTTCAATACGGAATTACACTGCCATGGTAGGATAAAGGTGATATGAACCTCAGCAAAAAGTGATAGCAGCTGCTCAGGAATAAGTTCATTTCTATCCTTGGCAGCTTTCTAATAGGCTATTAAAAATATCTAGTCAAAGGACAATAATACATGCAGGCTCTGAAATGCTATAACCTATATATTCCATTGCTCTTTGGATGACAATGCTGTTTGCAACACAACTTTAATCAATTCAATTTTATATATAATTCGCTGCTCCCTCTAAACCCCAAGTGTTTACTCAGGCATGAATCACACACCACAGAAGTGACTATCAGAGCTACGGTCTTTCCTGGAACAAACACTAACACACACCTCATCTGCGCTGTCTCCTTGAGGAGTGGTTTCATCTCCCGTCTTTGGTGAGCCGAGGTCAAAGCTCTTCCTGCCATCTCGCACCTTCTTTTGTTTCTTGATGTTGCTCTCAGTCTTCCCACTGTTCAGCCGGCGTACAGGACTAGTCAACCATTTCTTCAGTGTGTTGGTGGAGCGCTTGGGGCCAGGAGAGCTCTGGATGGAGTTGAGGGATGGCTGAGGTTGCAAGTTGGCCACTGAATCAGACTTGCCCCCGTTGTCATTGGAAGAGACTGAATATGCATCTGGAAGAAAACAATGAGGTGAGAGATCACACCAGCACCTCTTCTATTTCCTAGCGCACATGAAGCGCTTGGCAGTCCTAAGCATGACAATACAAGCTGCCTTGATGAAAGGTTTTGTGACCTATGGACATTGTGTAAACTTTATTGCACACCGGAGAGAGGAATATGCCCCGCAACGGGCATTTTTCACAATCTTACACACTTCTCTCATTTCCTACCACATGATCTGTCCTTATGAAAGATTGCAAGACAGCAAAGTTATCTAGTTTTTGATGAAAGTGAATTTCATGCTAAGTGCTGAATTTCTCAGCTTCCTCCCACAGATTTCATTGTGAATTGCCAGGAAGAAAATAAGCACAAAAAGCAGATTATTACAGGAGACCTGACAGCCACCAACACTTTGTCAGGTTCCGATTCCATAAATGTTTCTCAGCCATTTCCAGACCCCAATGACATTACTGTTAGTTAGACTACTTATTAACTTTTGAAGGTTATTTGAAGCACCTTAAAGTTGTCTCCTTTGCCCCTGAAAACAATTTGTCAGAAGACTTCTCGCCTTCCCAAGAACTAAGAAATTGGAAAGAACAATGACAAAAGATGACAAATTGTTCAAACCGAAGGAAACTCCCAAGAAGGAGATACAAGGAAAGCTTAAAATTTAAAAAGATTTCCATTATATCCAAGCAGGAGATTCTGCTGAAATGTATCCAACCGCAATTATGGATACACATGTTCAGACTAGCACTTTAGAAATGGGAGCAACCTCCCTTACTCCCCCAAAAAGCAACAGACCAAAGATGTGCCAATGTCAATAAGTCTTTAAAACCAAAGCAAACAAGTTGCTAGAAGATTTCTCAATTGCCCTTTAGGAACAAGTGCCCTGCTTTCACCTTTCTGAAACCATGGCAAGGCAACTCCTTCCCTAGGAGCAATCAGGGACCGAGGTGTTTAATCCCACACAGTTTAAGACAGAATTTTTTTTTACAAAATTCAGAAATTGTCACACTCCCGTAAGACACATCTCAGACTGTACACCAGAAAGCAGTCAGCTGATGTTATTAAACATTTTTAGATGGTTATCTCTGAATCTTTTACCCGCCTCAGCAGAAAACAAAAACATAAGTTACAACACATGAAAATAGCCTGGTGCATCCAGGTATTCTCAGTTCAGCAATAAATATCATTAGAGATACTGGGTAGTACACATGCTGAGGGACAACTACTCTCCCAGAGAATCGTTACCTGTATTATTTTAGAAGCCAGTTCCTGCTACCTGCGTGCAGAGCTCCTACCCCGCCGGGCAGAGCTGCTGCTCACAGCCGGCTATGCACCGAGCAGAGGCTGCAGCCTGCCTTCTCTGCCAGCTTGTAAAATGCAGACCGTGAGAGTTATAATATTTTTGTAATATTTTATAACCATAGACAGTCTGAGTCAAAAGTTGAACCAATAATTTATTACATACCTGAGGTCAAAAGTTAGGTTTTTAGAACACATGGAAATAATTTTAACAAGTTAGAGGAAGTCAAAGTTCATTTCCCAGACAGGAAGAAAATCCAAATCATCTGTCTTCTGATGACAGGAGTGAGTGTGAGAGGGGCTGGGAGGAGGACAGATCCCAGGTGGAGCTGCTGGGGTTTTTCTGACATTCCTCCATAAGGGCAAAGTAGCAGTCTTATCTCAAAAAGGCCTGGGTTTAGCCAGCTCCTGCTGATGTTATTTCATGCACACGCAGTGGCGTTAAATCAACTAGCACAAGATAATATTTGTCAGTGGCCAGCTTATCTTCCACTCGATAGGCTTTAGACAGTCTCCTCTCGCAGGCTCCACGTGTTGCTCTGGGAGTTTATCAGCGCACCTTGCGTCAGCAACATTCAGGGTTTTGCGACGGTGATTTTGATTTTGCAAGCGCCCCGTTCCCTCCATCCCCCAGCAGCACCGAAAGCCCCTGCGCCGAGCGGGGTGACCTCAAGAGCCCGCGCTCCCACCACCGCTGCAGGAGGAATAACTTTGGGAATTACGTGTGTGAAAGGAGCCGGGTTGCAGTCAGGGAAGGAGAAATGCTGGAAGCTATCACTCGGTGGAGGCTGCCACTGTCAGGGATGATTTGGGGCAAGCAGCCATATCATGGACTTGCTGCCTTTGCCGGGGACTGGGCTCGGGGGGAGGCTGAGGAGAACTGAGGACAAGCCGATCTTCCCACATCTTGGTTGATTAATGTACAAAGAGGTTTTTACTACAGCTTGGAAGTAACACGATCCAAACCTCTACCTCCAATGAACGGCACCTTGCCAATTTAACTTTTAGTAAGTGAAGGGAGCAGACAGGAGGCTAAATGGAGCCTGGGACAACCCCATCCGCCCCAAGGATTTGTTACCGTGACATGCAGTCCTACCTCAGCCTGGTTGGCCTGAGGCAGGGCCAAACCCAGGAACCCCACAGTCCATGGCGGAAGGGACAGGGACCTCCCATCCCACCAGGAAACACCCCTGGTTTTACGAGCAGGGCCAGGCCCCGGCTTGCTGCCTCCCTCCCGTTCCTCAGGCAGCACAGCCATGGCTGGGGCACGGACAGACACACAGCACCTCTCACATCACAGCTCTCTTCATTCGAGGCCGTCCCAGGGAAGCAATCATTGGTCATTTTCCCCTGTCATCCCGGGGAAGGCAGCAGGTGGGGGGAAACAGCCCAAGTCCTGAGCTGGCCAACAGCCCACCCTGCCCGCTTGCAGAAATTTTGTCCGAAGTTTAGCCTAGAGCCAGGAAACCTCTGCAGACTGAACATCAGGCCTCCAGAGCCACAAGCCATAATGAAAGCCAACCCAAAGGTTTCCAGAGGGAAGTGTGTTACACCGTGCAATGATCCCACCTGAAGGAGGCTCTGAATTTTCCCGCTCAAAGTCATGCCTTTGGTGATGAAAAAGGCTATTTACCAAGGGGTAACTAAATCTCAGCTGTGCCATGCTGTACACAGCCCTAGCAGATATGAAGTCTCCTTCTTTCTCCTTGTCCACTGAAGTGCCCTGGCTGACCACTGTAAGGCATCTGAGGCAGAGTCTGGGCTTTGCTTGGCCCATGCAGCCCAAGACTGGAAACATGGCCTTATCTTGCCTTTACATGGTAATGTAGTCTCCGCTGGCTGGAGGACAGGCAGGGAGGTGGAAGAGAAAGGCTGGTATAAATGTCCCTGCTGCCCAGCCACCATTAGAGCCCCTCGAGACGGGGTGAGTTTGCTCTGCTCAGCACCCTCCACATGTACAAAGCCCTCCCATCTCATCGTTCCACTTCCCACCATTGCCAAACGTGCACTATCCAAAACCCACACACAATATTCATAACCTTTTTTCCTTTTCTTTATTAAAGGAACTGCAACTATAGACACATTTGTGAGCAAGTCACACTTGCCGTTTGCCAGCCCTGCTGAGAATGATTGCCTTTGCACATAAAGCAGGTCACCTCGACATGGTCGCAGAGGCAGGACTGGAGCTCAAGGAAGAGCAGAGCTCACGAAATGAGAGACAAAAACACGTAACACAAAAAATCTGCCAGGAAAGACTTTGGAGACAACCTCCTAAGCCGTGCTTGTGCGAGCTCCACTGCTTCCGCGGCACGTACGGCTACAAACACATTAATCATGACATTGATACTAGCCTGAGATCCAGACACCAGGTGGATCAAGCGGAAGAGGAGGACATGTTACCGTCCTCTTCTTGCAAAGCACTAGCACATATGTGCTTTGCAAACCGTATTTGCAGAGCTGTTCGGAAACACAGTTTGCTTAAGAAAAGCCAGAGAGCACTTTGGAAAAGGTGCAGCGGCACATTGCGTGGTAATTCAGGCAGCCGCCGCTGGCTGCAAGGACCAGCAAAGCAGGGGCTGCCCTCACACTGCAGCAGGTCTGCAGGAGCGCCGGGGGCCTGGCAGAGAGCTGCAGCAGTCGTCCTGCCACCAACGTCCTGGGACACAGGCGTCTAAAAAAAGGTATTTGGTGAAGCGAAATGGGTGTAGGGAGGTCAGCAGACTAGTGTGGCTAGGTTGATTTCCTGGCCAAACCATTCATTCAGACAGAAGAAATGACGGTTTCCAAAACACCCCTAAGCAAACCTCCAAGAAACTTCTGGCAATAGGACCGTGACAGATACTCAGCCAGACCAAAGTGCTTTAACATTCAGGGCTTTTGCACAGCCGGAGGCATGAAATATTTGTTGTTGTTGCTCAAATGAACAGACATCTACAAAAGCACAGCTCTTTCACTTGAAAAATGGAAGGTTCCAGTTCTGTGCAACGTTGGGTGGAATGAAAAATGGAAAACTCACAGGCCCGTTTTAGAGGCATGGTTGCATTCCCATTTGAGTCAGTAGGAATTACTGCTGGAACATAAATACAAGGCATTTTATTTTTACCTCCCTGTTCCCCAGAGCACGCATGGGAGGGAAGGTCGTCTGATCAGGCTCATGCAGCACTGGACTTATCTGCAGGAACTCAGATCTCTAATGGGAAAAGGGAAAGGCTTCTCAGAGCAACTCAGAAGAAAACATTAGGCTTCTCTTTTTGATCCATACTAACCACAGATCATATACAATAGGAAGGAAATATGCTTCCATAACCAGAAGTTAATACAGAATATAGCTATGAAGACAGGTGACAATGGCAGGGCACAATCTTGCTTCAGGTGACGAGGTGAATCTTCTGGTTTATGTATGGCTCCATTTCTCACCCCAGAAAAACAGCCTGAGAGGAAAGGATTTTTCCACAGAAGTCAAAGAAGATGAGCCAGAATAGGAACTTTGTAATCCTATTAGCATGTGCATTTAAATCAATAATTTTTTTGCAGAAATAATTCCACTTGTGAATGAAAGCCAATAACGACAACCTGACCGAGAAGCACATAAATTAGCTCTGCTGTGCTCGACAGTGCCCATTTTCCATATTTAGTGATTCCTGTAAAGTAACATTTCTGACAAAGATGGAATTGAATTAGATGTGGGTGAAAGACTAACTCAGCCTTTACTCGACCTATTATTTCCTGAAGAACAGGAATCTCTGTACCAGAAACTCTTGGAAAGCAGGAGTCATCTAGACCCGTCCTATATACAAACAAAGCCTCTATGCGACTATTTCACACTAAACAAACAAGAATCATCTAACCCATCAAAAGGCACCCTCCTCTGCCCCTTCCAAGAGCATCTCGTTCACCATACAGACTGTACGCTCCAGTTCACAGCTCTCAGCCCCTGAAGACTTTATACTCTCCCTTGGGAAATGCTGCTGTGAGAACCACCTCAGATCTGCTCGAGGGCTTCAGGGCTAAAGTGCCTCTCGACGGACAGAAAGATGGTAGAATGAGGTATGAATGTCTTCTTTGGTCTCTTCTGTGCTTTTGTATTAAATGTCCAAAACACGCTCAGTGAAACATTTTTATTGGCACGAGTCAGGGTTGCAAAACTTTGTGGCTTAGACAGATGACAGTGCCGATCCCAGTTTTAGTGTTAGAGCCTATTCTGCCTGCAAAACCTGGCATGGATTTGCAAAAATTTGGGAGGTAACAACATTTGTATAATACAAAGTCACTTTACAGCTATTCCTCAAGTGAAAACACTAGTTCATAACAACGTAAATAATGAATCTGACAATTTTTAATGTCAACAAATAAACTGTCTCCTCAGGCACTGACTCCAAAAAAGGCATCAGTGAAGAACGTAAGTGAACACGAGGAAATTTTCAGTGCCCGTGTCAGACACAGACAGAGGACAACTGGCTTGAAAAGCCCTTTAGATTAGAAGTACGTTAAACTTTCGCAATGGCATTGCAAAAGTCGCCCTGGAGTCCTCCATGGCTCCCCATCCACTCCCAGCTCCACTCAGCCGCTCTACGCGTGTCCAACCGCAGACCTGCCCCGCGCTTTGGCTCAAGAGAAAAATGAGATGAGACCACGTAGGACCTGGTTTCACACTGGAGGGTAAAGGCACATTCAAACTACGCCATTAAAATCTAAATGCAAATTTTGCTCTGAGGTTCAAATGTTTTCCGTAACTTTATAATCTCCTGGAAACTAGCAGAATTGAGAAGGTGCAACTGGATTTTCTGTTTGTGTCTTGGAGTAGCATTTGAAGCTTCAAGCTGGAAGTAACAACAAAAGGCACAAATCAATCTGGCAGGATTCTCACAATTCCATTTACGTGGATGAAATTACTTCTGTCCAAACTCAAGCAGAGTGGTATGGAGTTAAATATTTTATGCAAAAGTTTCTGGTCCAATAGTAGCCTACACTGCTAAAAACAGATGTACTTGACAAACTTTCCAATCACTGTAATGTAAAAACTCAAAATTTGACTTTCTGTTTCACTGCCAAACATGCAAACAAGACTAACTTCCAAAAAGAACATGGGGAAAAAAGGACTAAATACTAAATTAATCACACAACATTCAGAACGCACTGTTTCTTTATTGAATAACTGATATTTCTTGGAAATGGGAAAGAAGAGCTGCTTTGAGATAGAGGATTATCTGTAGAGTTCCCTTTAGCTACACTGCAAAGCAGGGGGTGCTCCGGGGGGATTTTGCATATGGGTTTTGCCTTTGGGAAATGGTCACCTATCCGTTGGCGTTAATATTCAGCTTCCTGATCGTTACTTCCAGGTAGAAACCTAACGTTAGGAAAACAAGCACTCACCTAGCTGGGGTGGGCAAACACCGTCACTCGGAGAAGCTCGTTTTTGCGGCAGGCAGCAGCTCACCTCGTGCTCTCAGCAGTCAAGGAGCCGTGCACACTTCTGCCCAAGGGCGATGCAGAGCAGGAATCACACCCTGTAGGAGCCTCTCTCTTTCCATTAACTACAGAGGGAGTCCAAGGAAATTACACCCTTAGCTAAATTTAGTTATTGTGAATCCCCTTCCCACATTTGAGTATGTTTCATACCAGGCTGATCTCGCAGCAGGAAATGATTAGCTGAAGTTAAGCATCTGACAATTCACTTTAATGAGCAATAACTCATGGCAACCCGCCATTAGCTCCAGTTGAATAGCTTTTATTTTTAGCTGGTGTTGCTCAGATGCAGCTTTCATCCAGCATGCGCTGGGAAAGCTGACATCCCAAAGTAGTCTCCAGGTCTTGGTTGTGCCAGTCGGAGTGTCAGGGCTCCAGAGCTCCAGTTTGTGGAGGTCAGAGAAAAGTCACTGCAGTTCTGGGAAAGTTTCAAAGAGCGAGATAAAACCAAAAGCCTGGAGAAACAGCACAGAGGCGCGCGGTCTCAAGAGACCTTGCAAGAAAAGTTACTGAAATCCTGAGAGCGTGCTGAATGAGTGAGCTGTGTCTCCAGGGAGAGGAACAGCACAAGGGGAAGGCACAGAGAGAACGCCTGCTCAAATGACTTTGTTACTGTCCAAGAGCGCCTAGTGAGAGAAACAGCTACAGAAGTCATCTCTGTTGTATCTGCTGCTTCATGTGGACCTAAAGCTATTGTCAGAGGTGACTGTAGGGAGGGCACGGGGTAAAGAGGAAGATGAGTCCTCAGAGGAGCTGCTGCACATGAAGGCAGAACGTGTCCTTGTGCCTCTGAAGAGACTCTCAGGAAAGTGTGCAACTCAACCCCACGGCACCAAGCACTTGAACAGCAGCCAAAACATCTGCGGTCCTCCTCTCTGGGTGTCCCGCTCAGAAACGTGTTTCCATATGACAGCTTACAACTGTGATGGGTATCTACGACTTCTCCGGTGGGAAGTTTGAGCCTTTTTCTCTCCATTTCTCAGCCTGACAAATTCATCCTGCTTCAGAGTCCAATCTGACCACTCACATACGCTGCTGAGTTCATGACAGGAATAATAAGAGAAAAAACATCCACAGAGAGAATCCACCAACCCGTTGGTAAGTGAGATACTCCTAGCCAGCTCCTATCCCAAAATACCATGAGATAGGTACGTTATTGGCCTGCCTTTAGTCCTTCAAGGGAACCACACTTAGCTCCCCAGCAAAGCAACAACTTTTTAGAACAGGTTTTTACTGAATAAAAGGGTGTGCAAAAGCTCAGAAAAAGAGCAGTTGCTCCACACGGCAGAGATTGAGGCCAGACGCAGTATTTCTATGCGCTCGACTTCATTCACCCATTCTCTTGCCTCGGGTTTGTGCCCAGCACACATCCCGGACCAGCCCAGAGCACAGCGAGAGCAAGTCCAGCACATCTGCTGGGAGCACACGTCGGAGCAGCCTTCCCGTAATGCCTCACAGCTGGGAGAGCAGATTTCTGAAGTCAAGAGGCACGCATTTTGCTTTAGCAAAGAAAAGAAATAAAAAGTCAAGACTAACAAGATCCAGAAAGGGCATGCTTTTTTTTTTTTTTTGAACAAATCAACATTTATTTCAATTTAGTCAAACAACTCGTTGAAGCACTTCTCTAAGTTCTACTTTACATTTTGTATTTACACTGTCCTCGTTCTGTGACAAAAATAATCCCAGACCCTGAAGTTTCCAGAATAAGTGTCGCTAGCGGCAAAAAGAACAAAGCCCCAAACACAAAGCAAAAATCCCCCTTGATATATTTTGATAGGAGACTTACGCGTGTTCCATAAAAAAGTTTTAACCCTGAACCTTTACGGAAACCTATATGGGATGAAGAGGGGGAAAATGTCATGTTTGAAGCTGAACAAGAAGAGCAGCATTTGCTGGCCTTTGCAAGTACACTGTTACTTTTAGCATAAGGAACTGTGAAATGCTTAGACACCCACATAGAAGCAGACTTTTTAACTTTGATCTAAGCAGTTTTGCTCTGCTGGGAGCGTAAGGGTACCAGAGTTGGCGAATACAATCTTTTATCCTGGTGGTGGGCACAAAAACAAACTTTATTACACATGGTTTCCAAGCAGCTGTTAGTACAACACAAGCCTTATTCTTTTGCGAAGTGTCAAGGGTCAGCTTCATTCAGCAGCTCCCAAATTGAGCTACTGTAAGAATTTTGAAGTAATTGCTCGGTTAAATGACATCATCGCTAAGGTCAACTCTGCCTTATGCTTGAAGGCAGCAACCTCTGTGACAAGGTGGACCACTCTGCTGAATGGGGGGAGAGGAGGGAGGAGGACGACATTTGAATATCGTATTTATGTCTCCCTACCTCAAAGGAAATTGTGGCTATGTACCCAAATGATTCCTCATGGAAACAACAGAAGAGTATCGGTGACAAAATAAATTGGAATTGGAAAAAAAAAGCAAGAACAGAACCCAAAGCTTTTTGGGATAGGAAGAAAAACTGCATGTTGAGAAAGAAGGGATTGGTCATTAAACTTTCCAGGCACACACAGGGCTCAGAAAGCACAGAAAACAAGCAGAACAAACAAACACAACTGTGTGCATCTTAGCATCAGCTTCTTTTGCCAAATGCAGTAGCTTCCAACATTCAGCAGCTGTCTCTTGCTTTCTAGTGCTGTGGAGTTCTCTTTGGTACTTGGAGGCTGTCAGGAGCTCCGGGCAAAGAGAAAGTCTTTGTCCATTTACCAACCAATTCCAAAGGCGCTGATCTTGAATAACTTTACTAAGCAAGAGTGACACAGATGTCTAGGAAAGGGGGCTTTTCTCTTAGTAAAGTTGTGGTAGGTGCAGTGGAAACCCAAGGCAATCTACATGCTTGTCAAATTGTGCCTAGGTAAGAACAGAGTCCTCCATGAACGTCTCTCATTTGTTCACTCTTAAATTATTCAGGCTCTGACAGCCCCTGAAAAGAAAAGAACGGAATAAGAATAAGTTGCAAGTGGTGCAGGGCGAGAGCGGACACCACGTAACCACCAAGAACAACAAGGTTGGGGTGTTTGACGACAGACACACTGCAGCCGGCGCCTCCAGGGCTGGTGCCCAAAGCAGCTTCCTCCGCGCCCTTGTCCTCCAGAAATACTAGCGGAAAATACAAGCTCACAGCAAAGGTACTGGTTGGGATGAATTAAAAGAAGTAATGAATGAAGTAAATGCAAACAGCGGTTTGGAAATAAAACACACAAATAAGAACTGCTGGTGCTTGTGATGTTTTGCTCTTTGAACACGGCACAGGAAAATGGCTAAGCAGCTCAGAGACTTTTAATTGCACACTCAAGACTATCAGTTAGACTTATGGGAAGCTTTAATTCACTCAGCTTAAGTAGGAAAATGCGAACATCACTTGCTGCCCCATATAACAGGCTCACGCGATCTACGTCTTGGTTTTTCGTTTGACAGCTCTCCAGGGCAGGGAGCAGTTCTGTGAGGAACCTTCCCTGTTGTGCCAGTCAACAAGTTTATCAAATTTCAGGTGACGAAATCACTACTATGCTCTATCTGCGTCAGCAAGAAAGATGGGACGAGAACTTGAAGTCTCAGAGAGCATCTGCTGCATGGGAACAGGAGAGCTCTCTGCAGCACCCTGCCGAGGTCTCAGCCCTTTGAAACTGTGCAAGTGCCTTGACCCAGCCACCAGCCTTGCCAATAAGGCTCTGAGAACCTCCTTGATTTTGACTTCTGGAGGGCCACACAGAGCCTCCCATGGCTTTCACGGTGCCTACACCATCGGTCCATGCCAGCAGCCTCCTCACAGAAATAATTCTCTGTCCAGTTTAGCAGAGATGGGAGAGGTGCACTACATAAACCACACCACTTAGTTCCCAGATGCAATCACTGCATCTAATCACAAGCAGCTGTAAAAATGGTCTACCAAGCAACATGCCTAATAAGAGATTATCATTACAAAAGCCCTCTTCACTATTGCTGAGTAGTTGCTTTCTTTTGGACATATCTTTCAAAGTAGCTAAGAAAAAGAAACACTTATCTGAACACGACAGCAAAGGCTGGACTGGTCTAGCAGCAGAGTCTCTTTGATTCTGGAAAGACTTTGTCGAATACGGGTGATCTCCTACCACAATGTATGATGTCTGATCACAGACATCCACCTACCTGATAGTTTAGTATCTCCAGGACAAGTGACTGCAGTGAATATTCAGTGATCATTAGCCTTCAGATGTTTTTCTGGAGCTTGCCTTGCTTGAGGATTTTCTTAGACACACTGCTAGGTCAAATTTTATGGCAGCACACCTCTGCAGAGCTACAGACCTTCCTGAGCAGCCCGGGATGTTCAAACCTCAGTAATTTCTCTGATACTAAGACAAAGTCAACTAAGATGCTGCTCTCTGCTCAGCACCTTCACCCTGGCAGGGCTGTGCTCTGCTATTGTGGAGCTGAACTTACTACTGTAACATTCAAAGCATTTGCCTCCTTCTTGCCTAAAGCTATGATTTTCCTTCTGCTGCCCTAGAAAGGATTCCTGTTGATTAATACTTATTCCATTTCCTAAAGAAGTCTATTCAGCCTCCACACGCTTCAGCTGAGAGCAATGTTTAAATATCGTGTTGATCCTCAGGGTTCAAACTACAGAAGGTACAAAGAATACCAGACTTGAGGCACTTCAATGGTATTAGCTGTGAATCATCATTTTACATTGTACTGCTCAGATACATTTGGATCTAAAATACATTTGCATTTCTAATTAAAACAGATTACCATTAGTAACTAAAGAATGTCTTAAATCAGAATCCTTAGGCCATAAAAGCTAATTGCATGATGCTAAAACTGGATTTCAAAAATATACATATTATACCCCCTGCAGGATTAATTAGGCAACATCTCTTCAAAAGAGTTCTCAAAAGTGTATTTATTCAGCATGTGGTTAAATTATACTGGGTTGTGCAACACTTTTCATAGCCTGCCTTGGCACACGCTTCTGCGGCAGCAGACAGCTGGGCCCTTGTTCATCAGGGGTGCTCAACATGGGCAAATTCGATTGGGGACCGCAGCGAAGCCCAGCCGATGAGGAGGAACACACATGCTGGTTCGTGCTCTCTGCCTCACAACCACCTAGATGCTGCCTTCACCCCCAATGCAATCCTGCTGCTCCCCGCTGCGCAGCGGGGGTTGTTTTGGCCACAGTTAACTGGTGCCGCTGAACAAGATGATCTTGGGTACGCGTGTGATGTGTTTCGCAGGACGTGCAGGCCTATAAAAAGACTGAAATCAAGTGGTAGATATAAATCTGGAAGCTATAACTGCTGATCATTTGATGCTCATTTTGTCACCAATTTCCTGCATGACCTCAAGAAAGTTTCAGAGCGCTCACTGAACTGCAATGTGTTTTCAGATAGGTTGTGACTGTACTTCACGTCTTGGGGATGTAAGAAACCTCTGTTCACTAAAGCTGCATGTGCACTATGAAGGGAAGACAAAAAAAATCCCAACCCAACACAGCATAACAGGGCACATCCTCAGCTGTAATTGTCAGCAAGCCTAAACTGCATGAAAAAGCGTCCTCAGTGGATTTAGCTGTAGCTGGGGATGTGCCACTCGCAGCTCTCCTTGTGTGCTCAGAGCTGCTTGCTCCATGTGGAATCTGAACATGGAAAAATGCCCAGAAAACATAACAGTGTCGCTAAACCCAGTCCCTTCTTATCAGAGGTAAGAGTCCATCTCTTTCCTAAATGTTTAATTCAGCGCTGTCTTGTGCTTGTGAACAAGGGATCTTTGCTCAAAACTGACATACAGACTGTACTTGTGCTTTCCTGTATACAGAGACATTAAATTTCCATGTTTAATTTACAACCTTCCAATACAAAACATAACAATCTCCACCAGAAACCACCTACTGGTTCCCCAGGATCACATTTGCAAATGGGTTCCCAGCAGGTCTGGCTCCCAGGCTTCACCCCTTTATGCAATTTTACAGCCTCGTGCAGCCTGGAAGATAATTTTGCAGAGATCCAAGATTACAAAGTTGTTGAGCTGTAGCAGGACTAGCAACGGCTGTGACACACGGAACAACCAAGTGCATCGGGGTGCACTAAGGGCAACAGAATAGCAATTACTAACTCCTTATGTGACAAGACACAAAACGGGAGATGTAATTTTTCCATTTTCCAAAAGTACTAAGTAACCACAGTTCCCGTACAGTAGAGGAGCACCCATAAGCGTTGAGAAGTGCCGAGAGGTGAGGGAGTAAGAAACCAGCCACAGCTATAGTGGGTATTCTGCAACGTGATGTTATACATGCTACATTAGAGAAAAGCAAACAAATAAGTAAACCGAAGCGTATATAATGGCTCTCTCCCCATCAAAGAGAAGAACCCCCTGTGGCTGATACTCTATTAACTGCTATAATTCAGTTTGCAGGTTCTATTTCTCATCTCATTGGGACTTCACTGGTGAAATTTTCCTATTTTGTCCTAAGTATCTGAAAGGAGCCCAGGTGACGTGTGTGATTTCCGTGTTCTCAGCCTGCTGGGGAAAGGACTGAGGGGCTGGTCCAGGGCAGAGGCTGACGGATTGAGAGGCACGTCAAACTCAACCAGAGACCCGACAGGATGCACTAACTACCTTTAATCCAAGGAATGGTTTGGGTTTCAGCATCATCAACCACATCAAACGTTAGGAACTAAAAGCAAACAGGTTCATTTTCGGTTTGTGGTTTTCTAATGGCAAAGAACATTAGCCAAGGGAGACGTTTTCGAGCATATCTTGTTAGGTATTATTTTCTAATAATTCTTTACAGGTGCTGAAGTCCTACTTATGATCAACAGGTCTTTTTTAAGAAAACAGCCAGATGTGCTTCTGTAGTTGTTTTAAAAAATATCTTTACATGACATTGAATTGCATGATGCAATATTAGCAATTGAACTGTTCTGCAATAGCAACTGATACGCAGTGGCTAAACTGGCAGAGAACTGGATTTCCTTACTAACTTGAAAACCACATCTGTAGATCCCTGCTGTAATCACTAACTGCCCAACAAATCCTTCTCTTATGAAAAGAAATTGCAACTTTTGCCAAAGATGAAAATGTTTTCATAAAGCCTGTTAACGGACAGGAATTACGCTGAAATGTAACAGTGTTCTGGTGTGTTTGAGAAGTATCTTGATGCTATTTTTAGACTGAAACATTTTGAGGTTTGGGTTTTTTTAACTTTAAAATGATAGATTAGTTTTTCCTAATACATACACAAGTTTTCACAAGGTGTATGCTGAAACATAACAGTTTGGAAAAAACGCAAAATCCTTCAGGGGTCATGTGAAATAACTGCCCTTTTTGTTTCACTTCAAAATGGACAGATTTTATTTCAGCATCCATGCATTGAATTCCTAAACAATACATCTATCTGGCACTTATTTTACAGGAAAGCAGCATGTTTAGTTACCCCATGTTCTTTGCAGTCAACAGAGAGCTGCCCAAGCTATATTTTTCACAATTATCTGTTCCCTTTCCCTTAGAATAAAGTCTCCCTTCTTCAGGCTTCTGACAAGATGAATAAAGCCTTGTGAAGTCTTATATGCTTCTTGGGGCGAATAGGAAGTTTAGGAGCTTTGCCTGCACAAAAGCAAACCCCATGTTTCTTGAAAGCTGGATGAATTCGTGGAAGTTGAAAACAATGCAACAATCTGAATAATAAGGATCCCCACCACGCACTCACCCCCAGACTACTAACTGAAAGCTGATCTTTATAGAAGCCCTTGCTATCAATTTAACACATATGAATTAAGATTTTAAGTTTATTTTCTGTAAAACTTTTGTCACATCCACATCTCAAAAGATAAGCTGCAAGACCAGTCACAAAAGGGAGACACAAAGCCGGAGAATGGGGGCTAGCCTGTGTCAAGAGAGTTAGAGTTGTCCAGCAGTGTGTGTAACTTTCAAAAAAGAAAAAAATAACACTAGTATTGCTTGGATCTTGGGAACTGAGCCAAAGTTGTTAAAGCATCCCGAACACTGGCACTGATAGGGTAAACATCAGATTTACAGAGAGCGGCTGGCGGAAGATGAGAGCGGTGAGCTGAGAGTGATGTGCAGCAACCAGCACTTCAAAAAAACGCAAACCTCCTGTGCTCTTGGACACTTCATATTTTGTAGTAACACAGACCCACTGAAAACGTGACCTGCTGTATCCATGAACATGCTGTATCTACCCTCAAAAACCCTCTTGCAAACAGGTAAGACTTAACAACACTCAAAACTAAATAATCCTAAGAAGAGCTCACTGTACCTCCAGCTTGCAAACAAAGCAGCGGCCACGCTTCTCCTTCAACTATCCCCATTCAGATGTTGCTTATCAACCTCAGGACTTCTCCTGCTGAAATCTTCCTACGTTTCATTGCCACATTCAAGGGAGGACGTGCCCATGCACACAAATACTAACAGGTTCAGACCAGCGAGTCTTTATTTCCCCCAGAAGACTGGCATGGCAACTGTCAGGCACGCTTTTGGGACATACTTAACTCGGGACTATCTGTCAGGAGGGTGTAGAGCAGGTGTGGGAAAGCACATGTCCACATTAATAAAAGGAGCAATTTTTTTGCTAACAGTATTCACCTTGTCATGTTAATCCTGCTTGCTCAACTGAACAGCGTTTTCATCAACTCTTTTGTCCCTTCCAATAAATATCTGCCACGACCTACTCCGACTCCTGACTCAGCCTGCCGAGGTGGGAAAACACAGGACTTGGAAGAGATGTGCATGTCATGGGCTTACCAGTTTTCTCTTAATAGAACTGGAAGAAAATAACAACTGTCCCAAAACTCACCACAACCATTTGCTTGTGAACCTGCCAGGAGAAAGAGCCGAGCACAACTCTGGCATGAGAGAGAGACTGTCCACAGAAGACCAGTACACTTGATCCTCTTGACTTTACTGAGATGCAACTAATGAGCAACAGATGGACTTCACCCAAGGAGTATATTTGGGGAAGGTAGCAGTTTCCTCATATTTCTCATTCAGGAAGGACCAGGAAACTAAGTGAGCTTTGGTTGACACCCTTCATTTTACTATTGTTTTCTCCTCTGCCTCGATTTTGACGGAACTGCTTTGGCCATGCATTCCATTATGCTTTACACAGTGTAACCATGGCTCAGCCTGAAACACTAAATAAAATATGTTCAAATTAGGAAATGTTATGGGCTTGAATATATTACCGCAGATCACTCTCTTGCTACCACTCAGCACAAAGGTACCAGTTTCCTTAGCAAAGCTCTGCAGCTCGCTGTAACACAGTGTCAGCACCTTCTATAAAAAGCACCATCAGATCTCACTTTTTACCTAATGAAGAAATAACTTTCATTAACATGCTGCTGACAGCCCTTGTAATGATGCCGGTTTGCCCAACTTCCAGTTAAGGCTCTGTTTCTGACCAGCCAGCAAAGATGGACAAGGTGGCTGGCTGAACTCCCTTCACTGCACATTAGTCACCATCGCTCTGTCAAGAGAAGCTTACTTTGTTAATCTTACAGCAAAGAGGTTCACCAGACTGAGCCAGTAACAAATCAAAAACTTGAGAAAGGGCAGGAAGAACAGGAAAAGGAAGGAAAGAAAGAAAGAAAAAAAAAGGACAGTAAAACAAAAAAAAATTGCAGAAGGAAGAGCAAAACCGTCGGAGAGAGGAGAAGCCAGAGGGACAGGAAATTTAAATAAAAACTTTACCAGGAGCTTAGCACAGACACAAACCCACTCAATCTTTCATTTTTAACAGACTTGAGATTAAAAGTTTGTCATTCAGATTAAGTTTCTTTTGTTCTGAAAGGAAAAGTTTGGATATGACCGGCAGCCTGCTCAGAAGAGCAACTGTTCAAGGAGGCAGAGGGACATGTTCTTTATTGACGACGATACAGCACATCCATTTAAATCCATCTTCCCTGTTTCTGGCTACCCTCAAGTAAAAAGTGGTTTATATTCTCACCTGAAGCCACTCTGTAGCCACATAATATCACCTAGAACGGGGTGTAAGGTGTTGCACTGTAAAGTTATGCTGACAATAGATTACTTTTAACCACAGACCCTTTTCTTTGGGCTGTACCTGATGCACTCACAGCTAGCTTCTCAAGTTCAGTAGATCAGAACATCTCTGTCCTTGTGCTTGGAAAAGACCATTTCCTACACCTTGTTAGTGCTTTCCACCCTCCTGGAGCTCTTCAGGGCAATGAGACCCCAGCGTGCTCCAGGCTGGGCTAAAACTGAACGAGCTAAACTACTGGAAAGAAATGTCCTCTAAATAAGGCCTTGGGTATAATACAGCACACAGAATTTAACTTCGAGGTTAAATCTGAGTCACTGACAAGTCTTTACAGCCCCCTGTGCATCAGAGCCTGGAGCTCGCTCTCCACCTGACCCAAGCTCCACGCTCCGCTGCTGAGCTTCAGAGCTCTGTGCTGAAGATAGCGCAGAGTAATGGCACTCACCTGCCAGACTTTGCTCCGGGTTTAAAGGCAACAAAGTTTTGACTTTGTCCCGTTTAAGGATCGCAGCTGAACATTTGCTTTAGAAAAGACATTTCACAAAGCAGGAATCCCCCCAATTTCTTTGCTTTCCCTCATCATAACCCTTTCAAAGAAGCCTCTAATCTGAACCACATAGATAACTGAGGAGATGGACTCCATGTTAAAAGAAAATAAGCTATATTCAATTGCAAATCCTGGACTGATTTCTGAGGAGAGTTCAATGATTTTCTAGTTATCAGAAGACCATCAGAATTTGACCCCTCTTATCAGTCTGCTTTCAGGGCCAATTTTCAGCACTCAGCAGCATCCCATTACACTAAGTCACTTTGCATTTAAGCATTTAGGAGATACTGTGAACAGCCTTGCTTGCCCACTCTCGGCTGATTAAGGCCATTGGCCTGAAGGCTGTGCAAGCATATTGCTCTTAACTACCCTTTTTTATGGGGACAGACTCTTGCCCTGAGGCACTCCTATATTAGGATTCATATCTCTCCATACTTCAGAACAGACAACTAGTCCTTATTTAGTTCATGCAGGGAACTACCAGGGTCAGAGCAAAACTGCAAATGGTACTTAAGTGTCAGCTGCTTTCTCTGGATGGATCCCAATAGCTTTGTACATGGGCAAAGCTGACAAGATCAGAAACTCACCAAGAGAAACAAGCGAAAAAGGAGTACCAAGGTCTCTGCTGCTGCAAAAGACAGGATAAGATTGATGCAAATGAGTAGTTTGAGTTATGCCTCAAAATCCTTCAGAGAAATGCCCAGTTACACAAAATTTACGTATTTCATGATACACTGGGGACCTAGGGTTTGAGATTTTTCAGCTCTGCATTATCATTGCTATTTAGGAGATGAAGCATCCCCATCACTTCAAAGCTCCACAGCACAAAAAGCACCGACACAGCTTGTACTGACGTAACCTCTGTTTGAGCATAGACTGCACGCTCATCTTCTCAATTTCTCTCACCGGACAGTTCTTATTGGCACAGCAGAACCTACTCAGTTGTTGCAAAAGATCAAGATACATCAAGCATCTGTCACCAGGAAAAAGCAGAGCCACATTTCCAAAGGCAAAGGGAAGGTCATTTATGGGGCAGGAGTGAGAACAGCTCCCAGGTGATTCACATCCATCTTAAAAACAAACTGCAGTCACCTATTTGTACTGCAAGTCTGAGATCAGTGAGACATGAAGAGTGTCCCCCCCCAGAAGCCAAGATGATCACTGACAATGCAGAATACACGAAGTAGAGCTTCGAAGGTCTGGTTGCCACACTAAAGCATCTCCAAGCTTAATGGCAGAAGCTGCTAACAACAGCCCACTGATGCTGTTGTCTGGGGCACCCAAATCCCTCATCGAATGTCAGGTTTGGTACCTGCTTATATTCAGGGAGTATTTCCACCATCTGACTAGCTCTGGTTTTCTTTCATAAACACAGCATAACAGGTAGCCTTTTACAACTTTTTGCCCAAAGTTTGCTACCAAGGACAAGAAAGAAGTAAAGCAATGGGTATCACAAAACACCTTTTGTTACTAACCCCGTAAACTAGAACTGCAAACACAGTTAACATTTCAAAAGGAGAGAGAAGAGACAGCTGTTTCCCCTTCCCCCTTCTAGAGAGGTTTGCAGGCAGGACAGGCAGCAGGGAGATTTTAATCTCTTAGAATCAACATTTTAAAGACCAGAGCCATGTCAGAGAGCTTGAATACTGCTCCAACCTGCTGCATTGGCCAACACATTGAAGCACAGGCTGTCTGAGAGACTTGGATTTGACAGTAATGTAGTACGACGACCTTTCTGTTAGCAGCCCTGCCCCTACAACCAGGTTACTTGTTCCTTCTTAAAGGCTGCAAAACAGCGGGGTTTTGTGCATTGACCTCAAGAGTCACTTCTTTGGCATGAAGTAGCATGTTCTCCCTAGGCTGAAAAAGATCAACGTCTTATGAAATCACGGGAAAGTCCATCACCAACTAGTTCTGGTTTGCTGCTGTCACCACATAAGCGTGGCTCCGGTTCAATAACCGGGGAAACAGGGCTCCTGCATTGCAAATGTGTGCCTCATGAAATTAGTGAACCCACCCGTCCTCAAATCATCTCTATCTGGGGATGTGCAAACGGGTTCCACGATTACACACACACAAAAAAAAAAAAAAAGCATTGAAAAAGCTTTGGTCTTTAAAAAAAGGACCGACCCAAAACAAAAGAAAATGCAAGTTTTGTTTGGGACATTTTTGCTTGGCCATTCAGAGAACAGGAAACACTGAAATACCACACACGCATCTTCAAAAAAACTCACACTATCCAGAACAAGTTCGAGAGCCATATCACAGCATAAAGACTGTGGGCTGGGAAATCTTCAGTCAATGCATCTGAGCTGCACTGTTCCTTGTAAAAGCCAGATTTTTATTTTATTTTTCCAAGGCGCTCTAGCTGCCGTGGCTTTCCCACATCCCTCTTAGCGTTTCAACTCAGCCAGCTTCCCCAGACCTTCCCACATCACCATTCAGAGATTTGTGAACTGTGAGAAACAGATGTTCCCAAAGCATTTAGCTCCTATCCAAGCCCAAGAAAGACTAGAAAGGAGGAAAAAAAAAAAAAATCTCATTTAAGCAAATATTTCTCCCCGCCCTATTGACCTTGCAGTCCCAGGGTGTTTCCTACCAGCGACGATAAAATGTATCCTGTCAACTTTAGCCCTCTCCCTCCCGATACCCGAAGCGGCTTCACCCGTCCCCCCGGGCAGCGGCTCCGCGGCTCCCTGCCCAAGGGGGCTGCGGGGCGCCGAGCCCGGCTCCTCTCCGCCTTCACCTGCCCCTTCCCTCCGCTCCTCCCGGGGCAGAGCGGGCAGGCGGCGGGGGGATGCTACCCCACCGAGGGCACGGCTGAGCTCTGGGACCCCCCTCCCCGGCGCCTGCCCCGGCCCCCCGCCCCGCANGGGCAGGGAAGGGGGGGGGCCCTGCGGCCAGACGGGGCCCACGCCTCTGTCTGGAAGGAAAACGGGTTTTCGGGGAGGGGGTGGGGGGAAATGCCGTAGCCGCGCTCAGACGGTCGCGGCCGTGCGGGCGGCATCCGAAGTCGGTAGCGAGAAAGAAAAACTGCCTGGGAGGAAGTTTGCTGAAGCTCTGATATGTTGGGGGAGGGGGTCCTCCAAAGTCTTTAAAAGGCAAAACTTGCATTGCTGTGGGTTTCTTTAAAGTTCACAACTTTTTCTTTTTTTTTTTTTTCCCCTAGCNGCCTTCACCTGCCCCTTCCCTCCGCTCCTCCCGGGGCAGAGCGGGCAGGCGGCGGGGGGATGCTACCCCACCGAGGGCACGGCTGAGCTCCCGCACCCCCCTCCCCGGCGCCTGCCCCGGCCCCCCGCCCCGCAGGGGACCGTTCCCCGCAGCCCGGGGGACCCCACCGACCTTTGCAGGAGCAGCAGCAGCAGCACTTCGCCAAGAGCCATCCTACACCGGAGCGGGCGGGATAGCCGCGCCTGCCCGCTTTCATGCTGCCTTCGGGCTGCTCATGGCAAGGAGCCACCGGCCCGCTTGGGAAAAACAACAAATCACAATAAAAAATAATAATAATAATAATNAGCATTTGACAGCTAAAACTTTTTACAGCAAATACTAACCAGCCTGTTGTGATCCCAACCGCTCTGCCTGCCTGCTGTCTGCGCTAGGAGACCTGCTTGAAGCACTGTACGGTAAACGACACACGGACCAACTCGCCTGAGATCCAGAAGCACAGCTTGCTTTGGAAGGTGCCAGCCTGTTGTGTCAGGATTTCCCACCTAAAGCATGGAAAACTGGAGGTGCCAAAAAACGTCCCGAACCTTGCTGGAGGCAGCTGGTAGGAGAGGTCAGGCAGGATTCCAGAGCGGCAGCATCATCGTTTTGTGCTCTGGTATCGAAAGCTGAACAAACTCAACAAGCTGCTTCTCCCAGGCATGAATTCGTATGGAGAGGGAACAGCGGAGTGGAGACGTGCTGTGCTGTGTGTCTCTGTGTGCCACCACTTCAGCCCGAGCAGGCATGGCTGTACCAATGCCACAGACTGGTGATCTGGACTAAGGCTTTTGGTTTGCTGAGTAATGGCTTTGGAGTGAGTGACACTCCTGTGGGGCCAAAGGCCATTTCTGGACAGGAGGTGAGGGCTGCAGCTTCAGCACAGCATTCACAGACCCACCATGGGTTGCACCTATGGAGTGGGTGCTGTTGGCCAGGGGGAGGCCTTGCAGGGTGATTTCATGTAGCTGCCAGGTGCGATCCTGTGGATCCTAGAGCCATCCTGGCAAAAGGACCTCAGTACCTGGTGCCCACAGAGTGACAGAGACACTCCCTCCACCACAATAGCAAATATGAAACCTTCCTGCTTCACTTCTGGCTGTGCTGTAGGAACTGTTCTTTGACTACAGCCCCACTGGAAGGACGGGCAACCTCATAACAAGCCTGGAGCATGCAAAATTTTCCTGTCAATGCCCTTGAGCACCAAGGTCCTTTTCAATATGTAAGAACGCAGGGAACCTTAACTCTTGTTTCCACTTGGCTGTGGGCTGTGTCTTTCTTTGACTTGGGTCTTTGCCTATCTGGGAGATGCAAGAGAATGTCTCGGGGGTGCACTGAGGGCTCTTGTGCCTGTAGCAGGGAGATAATAAATCTCACTGGAAGCAGAAACCGCAGCTGCAGCCAGAGAAGGAAGAGGTGGCCTAGGAACCACCTAGGACACCCCCATCCTTCTGCGTCTCTCCCTTTCCCTGTAGACTGTCTGTCCCTGCCACGGCGTACCAGGCAGCAGCTCTTCAGGTGGCTGTTTCAGGTACCTGAAGTGCCGGGCAGTGAGAAGGCACCAGCTTAGGGCCCCTGAGTGATTCAGAAAACTCATAGCAAAGGCTTTTTTGAGAAGGCAGCTCTTCACTTCTCCTCTGCTTTGTGCTTCATACCGCATGTCTCTCCTTTCTAACCCACTCTGCCATACCACATCCACCTTCTGCCCCATGGGCTGGCTGCCTCCCGCCTAAACTCAGCCTGCTTGGTGCAAACAGAAAAAAAAAAGGGTAAGATGAACATGCCCTTCACTGGCATTTCTCAGTTCACGTGGTGTCTGCCCGGACTGGCGATATGGGCTCTGTGGCAGGAGCAGCCCCTATATACTGCCTCGTATGCCGGAGCCCTGCTCTTGGTAGGTTTTAAAAGTCATCATAAGAAAATCCTTAAGACTCCTCCTTTAAGAAACTAGGAAACATCCTCAAAGTATAATTTCACCCCTAAGTTCCCGCGACTCTCGGAAGAGCTGCCCGCTGCGAGGTCCCATCTGGGCGGCAGCAGGCCGGGGCCGGGCTGCGGGGGTGTGCGGGGTGTGCGGGCTCCCCCCGCGCCGTCCCGCGGGGCCGGGCGGTGGCGGGGCTGGCGGGGACATCTAGCGGCAAACCCCGACATGGCCGAGGGCTGGGAGCGCAGGGGGCTTGGCTGGTCGCGTTCGTGGAGTGTCTGAGCCACCGGGCCGAGGGGGAACATGCGGGAAACGCGGTGCGTGTTACGGCAGAGGCACAGCGCTGGAACAGTGCCGGGAAGGGGAAGTTTCAGTAAAGCAGCGCTGAGGCAGCGCAGCCTGAGACTCTCAGGGGGGGTCCGAAGCAAATTTGTAGTTCTTGCAGTTGCACCCAAACTTTAAAACCTACCTAAGGTACAATCCCAGCTCTGAAAAACTGCTTAATTAAAACGAGAAGTCGTTATTGTGGGGGGGAACCAGGNCCCCGCCCCCAATCTACAGTTCTAGCAGTATTGTAAAGATTATATCTAAAAAGTTGCTCTTTAAAAATATGTCTATCTATGCATACTCACTGATGAATTATACATGCAATAAATATTTCAAAAAACAAGACAGAAAGATGTATTCTTAATAATCATATCATATCAATTAGCTTCTCTAAAGCAGAAGAGGAGACGTGCTGTGGGCTCAGTCTAATTCCGCATCAGCCCTGGATGAGGAAGACTTAGGTCATCGGCATCAGTGGGAACTATGCGGTCAACTGCATTGAGCCTTTAGTGTCAAGTAGGGAGTTGGGCTTTTGGGAAGTAGCAGCATTGCAGAGATCACACAGGGGGGAAAAAAATCTGCACAGTCCACTTGCCCTCGATAAGGGGTGAGGAGGCACTCGCTTGGGACTTGAAAGGGTCCTTAACCTCACTTCCCATGTTCATAGTATGTTTTTCATGTTATTATTGGACAGGGTGCATTAATGTGTGACTCTGTGGTCCCTGAATAACCTGTATGTCCCTTGGAAAAGATTCCTGCCCTTGCTCTAACCTATGCCTGAGTCGCAGGAATTCTTTGAGGAAACATCTCCTGGCACCACACTCCAAACACAATCCCTGTTATCTGCAGTGGAGCAGCTGAGAAAATTTTAGGGTCCTGACATGCTGCATGAGAAGCTAAGGCTGTTAGCAGTGTGCCTGCAGCACAGGCCAAGTGTGCTGCCCTGTGCAATGCAGACGATGGAAGAGAAGGCATCTCAGTCTAATGTCAGGATGACGAGAAAATTAGTTCTGTCTGCTCTTAAATACACCTTTAGAAAGTCCCCAGGCATATAAGTTCCTTTCATGTGAAATCTGAGAGAGTCTGTAGAAATACTTTTGCTGTAGAGGGGAAATAAATTCTAATACTTTTAGCCAGTCCTCCTGTGCAAATTTTGGGGTGAAACGCATATATTTTTACACTGTCTCCAGTGCACCCTCATACCTGCAAGCAGCTATTTCACTTTCTTAGGTTATAAACTGAGCGACCCATCTGAGGGAAACACAGGACAAAATAACTAGAGGATGTAAGCTGGTCTGGTTTCATTTGGGTCAACAGAAACACAGTGAAATAAGCCTGGCCCAGATTGCCCGGGAGGTCTGTAACGCAGAACAGCAGCGACAACATTTCTTCCACAGTAACAGGTGCTGTTTCCTTCCCCCATCACATATAGAGAGAGATGAATAATGTAATAGCCGTCAGGAGCATCTGTTCATTACTTATGCAAGTCAATCCCACATTGTGCTTTAGGGTGTAAAGTGATCTCTGCAGAAAATCCATCCCTACGGGCACCGCTATGATGGAGTAAGATGTATTATGGCTGATTTATTTTTTTAATCCAATGAAGCTTAAGTATTAGCTACTCCTTTCTTATGAAGGAATAGGGAAAAAGCTATCTAACAGAAATAACTCATAGATGGCAAAAGGAAGATGGATTCGTACAGTTTTAAAGACATCAGTTAACTATGTGATATGACTTGCAGAGACATATTCACATAGTGCAAGGACATGCATGAAATTTAAGCTTAGTTAATAGGGAGAGTCGGGTGCCCCTGCAGAGCAATTCAGATGGTGTGGGCAGGACAGTAAACACGGACGTGCTGAGAACCAGTCAGTGAGAAACACCAGGAGCAGGGACTGAGTAGAATTTGTTTTCTGACTACGGTCTAGTTTCAGCTCATGGAGAAATCAAGAGTTTCATGGCAGCTTAAGGAGCCCAGTAGATGCTAGCTGACTAGTTTCTTTACTGATTCTCCCACTTGCTTTCTGGGTGACTTTAGGGGAAAAAAATTATCATTTCATGCCTCAATTTTCCTGCATGCAATAAAAGGATATTAGCATTTCATGTTCCCTTTAAAGTGGTCTGAAACAGAGGTTAGACTTCCTACACCGAACAGCAAGAGAAGGTATTATTGTTTGATGTGTCTTGAAATGAGTGTGGCAAAATATGGCTCTGACATTATCAGTCTTTAGATTTAGATTAAAAAGCACCTCAATCAATATGTCTTGCCTGCAAATGCTTCTCGCAAAACCAGGTAAATCTGAACAATTGGAGGGAAAGCAGATTGGCAGAGCGAAGCAGTCCTTGCTCAACCAGCACATTTCAGTACATTATTCTTGGCTCTGGCTCCAGCTATTTTCAACAGCACTAAACATTCATTAGATTAAATCAAATGAACCACATTCTTTAAAAATAGCCAGAGCCTTGTCGTGCCAGTTGGAAAAAACAACAACTTTATTGGGTATTAAAACAGATCAAATAAATTAAAAATAAATAAATAAATAGAGTCATATTCCCTCCTGGCGCAAGGGAGCACAACTCCAAGGAGAGGTTTTTGGCTCCTCAGTTCAGCACAGTGGTAGGTAAAAAAAGAACATTCTCAACTAGCTAACACAAACAAATTAAGAAGAAATAGAGACAGTCCAGCACAAACTCCACGCTGAACTGCAATGTAGGCATATGTTCAGCAAATGTTAGAATATATCATTCCTGATCCCTCTGCTGTAAACATCAGCATGGGATGGGTTTACGGCAACTTAGAAGAGTTGCCATCACCAAACAGCATTGTGGTCCACCAACTCTACTGTAAAGCTCTAAAGGCCAGAGCCAGACCTGTCTGCTGTGCTGAGATGGACCTCACCTTTATGGACTGCAGAATCCACCTCTCCCAAACATCAGAATTCCCCTACTGACACTAGCCTAACTTTCCTTCCTAATTTATAACCCATCTTTTTTCTTTCTTTGCATCCTATAAAGAAGAAAGAGCCTACAAAAAAAAAAAAAGTTGCTTGGAGACTTATCCCAAATGTATCTTAAAAAGATCATCAAGTAAACAGCATGAGGTGGATGGCTGTAGAGCAGACTGCAGAATAAGATACATACACAAGCTTTCCTGTGATTCAGTCTGTTACAAGGGAACTTGGAGTTGCCACCAAAATATTAATGTAAGTATAGTCTAGGAGTTTCACCCACTCCCGGGAGCAGAACAGACCTGCAGAATGCATGTGCCCCTTCAACCTCCAGCTTAACTTTGCCTTTCAGATATATCAGAACAGAACAACTACATTGTCCAGTTCCTCTGGTTTCCTGGGCACTGGACCGATTCCGCTATATATACAGCTACTTCCTAAACAGAGCAACCATTTTCTGATGGTGAGTTACGTAAGAAAAGTTAGAAGCTGGTGTACAGTCCTGCCCCACCGCCTTCCTCCAAGAGCTCAGTGCAGGTTCACCTGCCCCTGGACTGGCTCTACGGCTTCGGCAAGGTCTTGTGTGAGCAGAGAGGCCTTGTCTGACCCACCAGCAGTACCACCAGATGAGTTACGCTCAAACGTGGCTGCAGCAAAGAGCCTCACCTCAGAAACCAGTTTAACATATGAGGCTCAGTAAGCAGAGCCATGTACCAGGTTATGTTAGTATGGTATGAATTGGCTTCTGGAGAGCTATGGTGGGTGGTGGACACATTCTCAACAAGCTACTGGTCAGAGTGAAAAAAACCCAAACCCTTCAGCAAAAAAGAGTGAAATAAAAATTTAAAGCAGGTTTTGCGTTCATTTCCTGAAGTACTTATCTCCATTAGAGCAGAGACTTATCTTTGGGAGTTACTGCAATACCCAATGATGGAAGACACAAAGCATTAAAGCGCTGCCTTTTGGAGATGTTTTGGCTCCTGTCTCACTGTGCTGGGCCTCAGTGGGGAAATCAGGAGCCTATCTCAGCCCATCAGGGTCTGCTTTCCAAGACAAACAGGAGCCTCACCCACTTGTGCATGACAAAGGTGAGTTGTTGTTTTAGCAACTACAGACTAATAGTGCAACAAAAGTATTCCTGACCTGCCTGTCTCAACTTGCCTGAGGTTGTTCTATTTGGATGGGAGAAACCACAGCTAATTTTCTCTTTAAATGGCATTTCTCCTTCCTTAGAGTAAGTTGATACCTGTTTTGTTTTTTTTTTTTTGTTTTTGTTTACAGTGGTTTTTGGTTTTGTTTTTGTTTTTAATTGGAAGAGTATTCAGACTATTTTCCTGAGATGTTTTGAAGAAAATTGCAAGTTCTGTTCATTGGCTATCCCCCCACCCAGTATCCAACACAATTATGGTTCAAGAAAAGCTAAAAGAAAAATTAAAAAACTGGCACATGTCATTTGCTAGTTGAGAGAAAATATTCCGTTTAGCCAGTCTGGAGGAATTGGACTGGAATTAAAATAAAATTCAATGTCAATATTGTAAAAGCCTTTATTTATTTGGGCCAAATTATTGCATTAATTGTATTTTCCACTTCCCTTTTTTCTAGGGTAAAAGGAGAACGCAGAGGAATTCTTACCAGGCAATGTTTAGGATGGCAAAGCTTTCTGATTTACAATACCACATCTAAGACAAGCATAAAAGAATCTGGAAAGTTGTTATTGAAACTTATGGTGGGCATAAATAACAAGGACACACGTAGCACACAGCCTGCTGTGCGCAGAATTAAAAAAAAATAGTTGTTAAGGTATTTTTATCAGCTGGTGGAATGACTGGCTAGAAAACAACCCCTCTGCTTCTATCAGTGTGGAGCACCTCTGCCCACTGCTCTCATTCTTAAGTGTCCACAGACTAGCAATAATGGCATTTCTAGGATTTCTCCCTGGCAGGCAGGATTTCTGCTGATGTCCTGTACAGAAATGCTGCTCCTGGGAATGCCAGTGAGCGATTGGTAGTCCAGCACCAAATACTCTAGAAATCCTCCTTCTGCTTGGTACCATCGGGCATTGCCAAAAGCTGGACTTGTACACATTGGCATTTCCAGTCACTGCAAGACAGTAAAAAACTGTTGTCTTTCTGTCAGAGGGACAAGTACATGATGTCATGGAATATGTTTTAATTCCTATGTTCAGCCGATCTCTTAGTACGTAACAGCTCCACATTACATGATAGTTCCATGAGCACGTTGAGTTGTCAAGAGCCAACAGCCCTGCCAAAACCTTTTGTTGCCTTTTCTGTCTCTCCCAGGTGCCTGCTCCTTCCTGCCGCTTCCCCTGTGCCAACAGAAATGTTTGTGCAGCCTCACAGCGAATCTGATCCGCAAACAGATCCAGGTTAAAATTAACCTAGGGTGGAAAAAAATTCATTTTAGCTTAGATCGGTTCCTTGATCTGCCTTGGTTCTCCCGTCATTATTGTTCAGATTATTGTTCAGATTATTGTTCAGGCCAGGCTGGACGTGGCCTTGGGCAGCCTGGTCTAGTGGGAGGTGTCCCTGCCTATGGCAGGGGGGTTGGAACTTGATGATCTTCAAGGTCCTTTCCAACCTAAACCATTCTATGATTCTATGATTTTACTGCAAAAGCCTCAAGGTATAGGAATGTTGCATCACCTGTACTGTTGTACTATCTCCTGGTGTCAGTGATCACACTCCCTAGGGTAGATCCTGGCTGCTCACAGAAGCACAGGATGCATATCTGATGCTCGAAGAGCTTCAGCCACCCTATGGGAGACAAAATGGGTATTTCCATCTGGCCGACTATCTTTTGCTCAGCAGAGAGAAGCACCAGCCACCGGTGCTGCCGAGATCAGGCCCATCTCCGTTGTGCCTGCATGTCCTGTAGCAAGTTTTAAGATGGCAATGAGCAAGCTGATGGGGGGCGGAATGTGCATTTTTGCATCTTTATGTGCAGAAAGACACATCTTCAAAATAAGGAAAGGCTATAGCAGATTGAACATTGCAGAACGTGTATAGCTCCCAGGTGAAGGCTACGTACAAAGCAGTTGTCCCGTGGAGAAGCACTGTGTATGCATAGCACAACTGCAGCAGATTTGTCTGAACAGATGTGCAATGGCCATGAAGACTACTGAGGTGTAAAGCCTGAACTACCTTCCCCTGCCATCCATGCAAAAACCTCTTTTTTTACTAAGCTTTTCCATGGGTTAGAATGGCCTTCCTTTGCAGCAAGACCACTCTGATTCCTTCACACTGCATGAAACTTAATTTGACTTTTGCAGTCAGTAGAAGGAAAAATGTGCTTATTTCACTGAGTGAGAGTCCTGCAGAGTTAACAAATTCTTCAGTGCTTTCCTGAAGAATGCCATTTGGTTCTTAATGCCAGAATCTGTTCTCTGATACCTAAATGCAATTCCCATAGATTTCCAAGGAAAGTGGGTATATATTCCTTGGCAAAATGCAGCCATTAACTTAAAATTCTGAAGATATGTGAAATCTGCAGAGGAAATTAAGAGCTGGGTACAATCTGGATGGAGTAATGAAATATATGAAGACCTAAAAATACTTTCCTAAAGTGTATCTTGAGTTGAAAGATTTCAGTGTTCCTCCCTAGTCTAGAAAATAGAAAAATGCCCTTGAAATATGAACACGGGGTGCTACTATTTAACTTGTAATATCTTTGGCTTGCAAAAGCAAAGGGCAATAATAAATTGTAGTTTGGCATCAGGCAGTTTAATGTGATTGGTGAGAAACATGGAACCTTAGGTCCCTTCATGCAAACAGGAGTTACCAACATATGAGCTTGTTGTCTTGCTCAAGAGAAGAAGTCAGGGCTGCTTTATTACGTGTAGTGTTGGATAGTGTACTACTATTGTTTCTGTTGGAAAGCACACCTTTAGAGAGACTGGAGGCCATCCCAACGTTTACTGTAATATGCAAGCAATTATCTCTCTCCATTTTTACACTGTGTAAAATTTAATTTGTATTTTGCAAGCTCTAGAAAGAAAAAAATACTTATTTCACTGCATTACAGTTCTGCAAAATCAATAATTATTCAGTGCATTTATGAAGAATACCTGATACATATGTAAAATAGCACCTTTCAATAAATGCTCAGGACATCCAAAGACAAGAATGGTTTAACCTCTTATAATAAAAAGGGAACTGTTCTTTAGCTGTTCTGAACTGTGAGAGACTTATTTAAACAGATTTAAGGAAAATATAGTCAAATATGGTCTCTGCCTTAAAGAAAAATAAAATACAATTCTGGCATTACAGGCAACATTTGTAAGAAGAGATAATATCTTTTGTGAGACCAGTTAACATGAATGGAAAAAGTACACTGGCATTTATGTAAATAACATCCTGCCCAAGATTTTTAGACCATCACAGTGACAATAACATTAACTCGGCTTCCTAGAATTTGGGATTAATCTGAACTAAGCAAAGTTGACATTGGTTCAGGCTCTTTTGCAAAATGTGTAACCTGGGAATAACTGCTCTGACAAAATGCTTGCGTAAATGACAGGAAAATCAGGCTTCTTGTGTCAGGATCAATATATCAAATCTGTGCAGTGTGCTGAAGCAGATATACAGAAACATAATTTCAATTACTTGAAATATATTATTTAATACACATGTGCTTTGCATTGCAGTTTGCCTGTCTCCGGCTCAGACTGGTCGGGGAAATGGGATTTTTAGCAGAGCTAGTTCATTTCAAAACATACTCATAAAATATTTGTTTAAGATTAGCAACGGAAGGACCAGCCCAGCAGCACACAGGCCTTGCAGGGTGCAAATACTGCATTTAGGATTAGTCCCTTTAACTGTCTGGAAGCTGAAAGAGTGAGGAGGCAAGATTTTTGGGAAGCCAAAATCATCAATCATTAGTATTTGCATTACCGCAGTTCTTGCAAGTACCAGTTATAGGTTCAACCTTTGTGATGATACTATTAAAAAGTACATCCCCAGTTTGGTATTAAGTTAGCAGGGATGTCAGGAATTAATCTAGAACCAGCGGTTTATTTTTCCTTCATGCTTAAACTTTAAACATTTCGGGGAAAAGGCAGTAAGGATCAGGCAGTAAGTTACAGCGTACTGAGCAAGGCAGAAACCCACGAGGAACGTAATAATGAATAGTGGCTCATTGAAGCTGGTTACACAGCAAAAAGCCTCGTCAAACAACCCAGATCCCACTCTTTCCCCTGCAGTCCCAGATGGATTACAGTCCGATGTCCATCTGTGAATCTGCTAAATTTAGTCTGGCCTCAGAGGAAACACAAGACGCAAGCCATCCACATGCTCCCGTTGCTCTTTCAGGATGACCTTCCTGTTAGCTCGATGGGCCAAGCGCTACAGAACAACTCCCCCCTTCCCACCACACTACATGTATTTCAAGACACACGACTAAATACAGAGGAAATAGATTTTACTCAAGGAGCTATTTTTATACCCTTCCTCCGGGCTGCTTGTTTTTCACTAGTGGGGCAGAGGCGTGGAGATGTTATGGCTGCTGGCTTCAGGTCAGAGTGAGTATAAAACCTCATGCTACAAACTGAACTCTCTACTCCACCTGCTTGCCCTGGTGTCTGCAATCCACTGAGGTACCACAGCTCAAAGAAGGAGAAGAACCAGAAGGCATCTATAGGGTCCCTAAGCAGTTAATAAAAAGAAACAGGCATCATATTCAGACCATTTTCAGTAGGTGGCTCCCTTGGAGTACTGTGCAGAGAGCCTTGGATGATACCTGACCTGAGCTGGTCTCTCAAACCTCAGTGTCCCAGCAGGAGCCCGAGTCCTTTCTCAGTAGAACAACCCTTGCTCAGGCTCAGTCAGCACTTTTCATGGAGTCCTTTCAAAGGCCCCTCTCTCTGCTCTAACACTGCTAAGGCAAGGGAAGGCTCAGCCATTTTATGAAAGGACATGTGCTGGGATCACTGGGAGAGCTGGGAACTGGGCAGGACAGGCCTTTCTTGGCTTAGAGTCCTTTTGATGGGAGATGCCTCTGGTCTTCCCCAGGCAATACGGGATGCTGCACAGCCCAGATTGCTCCAGGAAACAACCTCACTGAATGAACTAAAAGTATAGTATTTACTTAGTAAAACTGGCTTTGGCCTTTGTGATGTCCCAACATTTGGGACATCAATATGCGAGCAATAAAAAATAAAGACTCCTTTTCCAGTGTGTCTTTGAAGTCAAGTTGGGAAAATAGGACCAGTGCAGTTTTGTTTGTCCAGGTATGCACAGCTGAGCTCCTCCCAGATTGTCCCCTCTCAAATGGCTTGCCGGAGCCAGGAGAAGGCTGTGGCCACTCACCCACCCCTCACCTAAGCGGCTAGGTCCTGGCAGCAGGGATCAGCTGGGACCTTCCCTTTGCCTGTGAGCGAGCTGCAGCCAAGAAGGGAGGTTCCTGCTTCTCTGCAGAAACAGGATGGGGAAAAGGGTACTCTGGGGCTTCTCAACACCTGCGCTGAGGAGCACAACCTCATCCCAAGCCCTGAATATCAGGGTTGGCTTAACCTGTCCCTGGAAAGCATGGGCTGGGCCTAGGAAAGGAAGCTGGGAAGGCAGGAAGGAGAGCCAGGAGGGCATGGAGAATTTATAACCCTGGTCTTCCACAGAGGCTGTGGGAGGAAATGCGGTCCTGAGCCTAATGCAGAGAGGGACTCTGCATTACTTTTTTTTTTTTTTTTTCCTGTGGGGAAGCAAGAAAATGCCTTCTAACAATGACTTTACAAGCAAACTTCAGCAGGATGTGAGAGTCTTGGAGAAATATCAAGAGTCAGAAGGATGCATGGCTATGTCTCGGCGACTCCATGCTCCTTTTCTGCCTCATCTTAAAATGCTTAGCCACATCTCCCCGAGTGTTGCTCTCAACATCTCAGACAGACAGAAATAAAGCAAGTGAAGGGAGGAAACAGGTCCAGGGAGGCGATAAGAGAAAGCATCTTTAGAGCTGTGTTCCCTCTCCCCCTTCTCCTCACTCCTTACAGCTCACTCCACTCCTTGAAAGGGAGACCCAGTCCACCTGGCCAGCTGTACGCTGAGCAACACCACCTAACCCTGGACCTGCCAAACCACCATCTCTCCACAAAACAGAGGCGCTGCAATAAGTAACTGTACCCTCTTCCAAAAACTGCCTCTCCAACAAAGCCACAACCATATCTAAAGGAAACAAATGACTCCTTATCTTGAGAGAGATTTTTCATTTTGGAAATAGACATCTCATGAGCAACACTCTGTTCAGTGTTGACAGGAGCCTGCATAGCAGCGATACACCATGGTTATTGCTTCCTTCCGCAGAGACTAGCATTTAGCCCTTCTGAAATGTGAATGTTTCTGTCCTCTTACAGATCCACACAGAGTTTGGAAGCATCTTGCACTACATTTTTGCTGATGCTTTTCAATTCAACCACTATTAGGGTTTCTCCACCAGTTTTCCTCTCTTTTTTAGCTGGCCTTGACTAATCTGATGCTAAAACCAGAATGATTTATTATCTCAATAGGCAGTAATTCTATCCCATACTTAGTCAAAACCTGGGATGATGGTGCCAGTATGTTAATGATGAGATACAGGTGATCAATATGATATCTGCTACCAGGAAACCCGATTCTCTGAAAGCATCCCAGCCAAATTAAGCAAAGGTCCCAAAGATGCTGTAAGCCATGCATTAGAAAACTGAGCATAAGTTGCACAATAATAAAGCTGTCAGAGACTGTAATGCCAGAAGGAATCTTTAGCTCAGGTGCCCTGACCATTATGCAATATCAGCTACTGAATTCTGCCCAGTTTTATCCTGTGCTTTCCCTATTTGCCATACTCCTCAAGTTGCTCCTGGTACACGTGCAGCAAGGGTGACCTATGACAAGGATGAAAGAAGCAGCAGGAAAAGCAGGTGGATGGTCCCACATTGGGGAATCAGGTTCAACAAGTGGTGATGTATCCAAACATTACAGTAGCAATGGTCTAATCCTGAGCGGACCATTTGTGATCACAGTACGTGTGGATTACAACACTGCTGAGTTTCCCCCAAGTTTCCCTGCCAGATCACGTGCTGAAACCTTTGGCATTTGTGATGAGCTCAGTTGGCCACAGCATTTTTAACTCCTTCCTTTTTTTTTTCTTTTTCAGTGAAAAAAACAGCATGGACACCATGCAGTGAAATTTGGGGTTAAGTTGACAGGGGACTAGGTGGATAAAGCTTTACCCCCTGTCAGAAGGGGAAGCAAAGGCAAAGTAAACAAGAAAATTTGCAGGCCTTCTCTCTTTTAAACAAAGACTCCTCTGTTTAAAATAATAAAAGTCCACTGTACAAAAGCAAAGCATCTTCCCCCAAAATAGCCTTTCCTGTTTTATCAAAGCATTCATCAAAATTGTACTTCTCCACAAAAATAAAGTTCCAGGTAGAGCACTGGAGAACTTTTGCTTTGATTAGATAACAAAGCAGCTGAAGCAATAAGTATAATTGACTTTACTGGTACCTGATAAGTCCTGAACAAGCCTGATTCATGGCTGAATCTAGCTTTAAATATCTAGTGATGTCATACTGAAAATAAGAAAAAATAATGAAATAGAAATACCACGTCAGAGAACTATGGGTATTCACAAGCCATCGGAACATGGCTCCAACAGCCTGCATACAATCTGCATCCATGACTTGTAGCTGCTATGACCCACCATGGAGGACAAGTACTTGCCATGCTTGGTCAGGCTGTGCCTAGCTTATCTAGTTACCCAGGTGGTGCTTGGACTGACGCTGCCTCTAGGGCTTGACTACGCAAGGATTTGTCAGTATAGTTTTGACTTCTTGATGTACCCAATAGGTACAGCTTTAAAGCTTTACCCCTGGTAAAGCTATAGTCATAGTGATATGAATACCCCAGAAAAGGTATGGCTTATCCTCTCAGGCTTGACTTGGCTTACCTCTTAGAAACAATGAAAGTCAGATCTCATCACCCATATTGCCAACTGTTGCTAAATATTTGTTCATTTTTTATTATTTTGGAGATAATGGAGTCCATGAGAACATGTAAGCATGGACAACACCAAGGATGGACACTTTATGGGTATCTGAGTTCTTCCACAGGGTGACTATGAAGTAGGAGAAAGCATAGAGGTCCAGGATCAAAGGATACTAGTAGGTGGGGGAGCGATGCATCACTAGCTCTCCAGCACTGGTGCAAACATTGCCCACTGAGGCAGAAAGGAGCGACATGGTGGGGAGAAGTTGTGAAGGGCTGTGAAAGTGAAGACAAACAGCCGTTGTTTGATGAGAGAGGGGAGGGAGACACAGTGGAGAAAAAAACAAGGGAAAGGGTGACCGGATTGAAATAGCAAAGTGGTTTTTGAGTTCTTTCATCTTTCTATTCCTATTCCTTTCACAACTGCATGGAGCCACACTTATATACTGAGGTAGAGCAGTAGTCCCAAGCTGGGCCCCAGCAGGCCTTGATGTCGGCCTACAGAGAGCTGCTGTGTTACACCATGCTGGTTAGCCGACTGGTTTCCAGCTGCTCTATCATAATTGAAAAGGAGTGAAAACGCAGCAAAAGCTTTCCTGATGTGACTTTTCTACATAAGTCACGTCCTGAACTTGTAACAAGGATGCCATGAGGCACTAAATGCCGGCAGGAGGGGTCCACGTGACCTCCCTTGAACGACAGTCTATACTGTGAAATTTTGACTCTGAACCCCCTTGTTGAAATGGTATTAGGAACAGAGGCGAGGGTTTGGTTTTTTATTTAAATACTACATATTTATATTGACAATGGGAGCCTGAACATTGTTTGCTTAATAGAAAGCCCATGACCTGTTTATGTGCCAGTTAAATCAACTGTGTTACCTAATGAAATGTTTCCTTTAGTTCAGAGCCTTACAAACATTTTAATGACTGCTCTCAATTAAGACTTTCAAAAACATAAACAATTTCTCAGCTTCTACAAGGACAACTGAAGGTTTAATGCAGTGCACTAAAACTTCTGAATCGTCCTCATACAGCTCCCCTGGGACATCAGGAATCATTACCATCAAATATGTTTCACAACAGAGATTGTTTAAAACACAACAGAGAAAGTGCGTGAGCCAATGCAGATTGCAATTTAATACTCAACAGGAACAGGGACACAATAAAAGCAGCCTGGACTCTTTTCCCCCACTAAAATCCAAGACGTTCTTAAAAACAGAGACGTGGGAAGAAACAATTACGCTTTTCCCTACGTAGATCACTCTTCTGAGATCAGGAACTGGAGGAAAGAGACCTCTAACCCTGACAAGAGCTGGATTAGCCTCACCAGCTTTGCATGCTAATCCATTAAATGATCTGCTCTTTCTCACAAGGAGTGGTCACAAAAACGCAGGTCTTAGTGTGACCTCTTTTCCTTCTCACCAGCCTCGTTAGATCCTTATTCTGCTTCCTTCTTCCACGGCGCAGCCTGCCATCACACCTACCAGCCACAGGCTCTCTCTGGCAGTAGGATCAGGTAGGTGACCCCCTGAACGTACGAGCTGCCACCTGAGCAGCACCGAAACTCCTGCCCCTCCTGCCCAAAGTCTGGTGCTCTCCCAGCTGATGCACTAGGGCCAGTGTGACCCATCTGGGAAGTGCAGACAAGATGCTCACCCTGCTAACATACACCTTGCAAGACCTATGTTCCCTCTTCAGTTGGAAGAGACCCAAATATTTCTCAGTTTGCTCTGTTACAAGGACCTACCACTGCCACCAAAGCACTGCCATTAAGTGGCCATCTGCCTGCACAGCAAGATGTTTTCATAGCATCTTAAAAAAATATATTCCTCATCTCCTCCAGAGATATGTACCAGACCCAAATATCCTGCAGGCAGGATCTGGTTTGGGGCCCGGAACGGGATCCCTTTGCATATCATCAATCCAAAACAAGTGCCATAAAACCCTATTTTTTTTTTTAATGCTTTCTTTTTCCTTTGGTGGTGGAGGTTGCTTAAAATTACTGCAAGAACTAGCCTTTGTTACTCTTTGAATGACACTGTGACTTTAATGTTACAAGAAAAATGCTGGGTGAGGGGTCATAAGACAAGAGTTTTAAGGTCAAGATTTCATCTAAATGTTTTTCATGGGCCAAATTCAAATTTGGAATCACTCAGTCAAAACTAACAGGCTGACACCAGGAATATGCTTGTCACAGTGTGCTTAATGAATATTGGCTAGGTCATTAAGTTGCTTTCTATCCATGTGGATTTCTCTCTTAATTTGAAATTTATAGCTTAATACCTTAGAGCTCAATTATAGGGTAAAAGAGACAGGAATAAATGTCACAGCTTTCCTGTAATTAGCCATGTGGGATAGTTCAAACAGAGCTTCGTTCCTAGTGTCGCAGGTCTTTCTTTTTCCATCTTAGGAATGCCAGTCAGAAATAAAGAACATCCCACAAAATCTCGAGTACAGTAACAGAGACTGCAGACGAGTTCCTTTTACTCAGTCATCTGTAAATCACTTGCAAAAGGTGAATCCCAGAAACTTGTTCACCTTTTTACAGAGGGTAGTTGCAACCACTGTCAGATCATCGGAAAGGAAGGACAGGCAGGACTGTAATCGGGCTCTGAGTTGTAGTCAAGTTGTGAAAAAATCAAAAGTGTATCCTCCAAAGGAACTGAGCCAGCAGTCAGATGGAAAGCTGGGAGACCAGTCCTTAAAGTCTCTGCACTTTTATGGGTCAACAACAAGAGAAATCTGTAAAGATATTTCATTACCAAAGGTAGGAAGTGTTCTTTTTCAGGTTTGTTCTCTTATATTTGCAGCACGTTTTTCCTTTTGCAATATTTTATGTTAATTCATTACCTATTTTCAAAGGAATAGTGTAAAAAAGTGAGGAAGAGCCAGAGCACATGTTCAGTTGTGAAGTTTGGTTTTGCATTTCCAGTGGCTTTCAGTGAGGCTGTTTAAAAAGGCTTATTTTTTTGTTTGATGAGGACTTGCATTGATGCTTTACAAAATGTTCTGGTGATCCCACCAAATCTTTCCAGCCTTCATCTGTTCAGGTGTTGGCTGACATATTACTTTCTTTACTCTTTCATTTTAAGGACGGTAAGTAGCTTCTGTGAGCCACATGACTTACAGTTATAGTCCACCATAACTTTTAATAGCTCCAAACAGAGTAATTAGCCATTTCCCACTGAGCAGATGTAACTATGTTTTAATACTTGTCAAAACTCCACATGTTTCTGTCATAGATGGCAAATTCTCTTATTAGAAAGGTTAAGTTTTGAGTGTAGATACTTTCTGTTCTTGACATTACAGTCCTTGTAAAAGCAAAGAATTGTGTCTTGGTAACTGCAAGCAAAATTCACCTATTAACCTGTTCTTCTGCCACTGTGTGTGTTTACATACTTGAAACAGACAGGGGACACCATTTGATGTTTATATAAAGCGTGCCAGCCTTTGTTCTGGGTTGTAGAGAAAGGCCAGAAATTTTGGAAGCCTGGACCAAGGGATTCTGAGTCCAACCCGTACCTAAAGCTACTGGAAGTAGAAAAGGACATGAATCTGAATAGTCAGAAGCCATGTATCATGCTAATGCATCACCTCATGAGAGCAGCAGGCTTTTCCAGTGGCTACTGCACTTTCCCCTTTAAACTTTAAACTTACCCCTCTTTCTTTATTCCCAGCATCTGTTCATTCAGTTTAAACAATTTCCTGTTTTCCTAATAGAGGGAGAACTGATTAGACACAGAACCTATTTGCTGTACTCTGGCCAAAATTGTGGATTGGGTGGTTATTTTTATTATTTCTAGCAGCACTTCTGGAGATCCCATTAATTCTGAGGCTCCCTGATACAGCTTTGGTATGTGCAGGAAGAAAACTGAGGCCGAGGGGGAAAGAGATATAAGGAAATAAAGGCCATGAATACATGGCTGGAGCCGGCCGGCCCCAGGCTCACTCTGCACCTGCTTGGAGATGATGGGACAAGAGCCAGCTGCAACCTGGAAGTGGTCACAGCGTGTTACGTGAGATAACCTGCCCCACAGGCAGGCAAAGTGTGCTAACGCAGGCTCCGTGTTGTGCTGACACAGCCTGGTGGCTTTCAGGCATCAGTCGGCGCTGGTCCACCAGCCACAGCCTGGCACTGTGCCCATCACACCATACCTGTGGTGCAATTGTGCCCCGAAGCTTATGCAATCGTGCCAGAAGCAGAGTCCCCATGTCCCCCGCCAACCCTCAGCCCCTGCGCCACCCTGTCTCCATCCTCCTTGGGATTTCCTGCCTCCATTTCCACAGCCTACTCCTGCAATTTTTGGTTTTGTTTCATATGAGGAAAAGCTCTACAACCTAGTGCACTCAAATGAAATTTGAATGGTGTCTCACAGCGTCCTTCAGCAGAGGACCCAAGCCTGACTTCAGGACCGTGCACCCAGCAGACACTTCTCTGGCTTCCTGTGAGTCACACCAGGCAGTGACTGCTCTTACGCAGACCAGGCTGATTTTCAGCTTTGCTTTTCTGCTCATTCACGGATTCAACTTGCACGTAAGCAACTGCAGTGCTTCTCAAGGAAGAGCTGAGGTCCAGGACAGGCTCTTGCGACAGCAGAAGCAGGGCAGGGCGCTGGGCGTGTGGCAGGGAGGAGAGGTGGCAGCGGGTCTAAGAAGCGCGTGACGAAGTTTGGAGTTTGCACCGCAGACAGAGCTGACAGCCAGCACTGATTTCATCTCCTCCCTCTTACAAAGCAGGGCAAGGGGAATCACCTGACCAAAAGAGACCTGCTGAGGGGATCCAACCTGAGAGGAAAAGCCAAGCTCTCCTCCCCCAGGTTTGGATCAGATAGCTCTTTAAGGGAAGCTCTGATTGCAGACCCCGGCCCTACCACGCTGCTGTGTCCTGGGGGTGTCCCCCCCTCCAGCCTCCGCAGTGGGAGTGCAGGCAGGGAGCGAGGACGGACTACAGTCCAGTTTCAATGCTTTTTCTCAAAACAAACAAAACCACCGAGCTTAGCTTGCTCAAACAAGAACGGATCAAATTCTATTTCCATTAATGCAGAAGGAAAAAAATAATATTTAAAAAGCCAGTTCAGGTTGCAGACTTGAAGTCGGGAGTGGGATAATGAGCCTTTCCTCCCTGGACCTCACTCGCATTGTGTGTGGCCGAAAGCGGGGGCACAGCCAAAAGGGGACCTGCTGTGGCCATGCTGAACTGAACCGGTTCTGGTCTATCAGTCTGGAGCGTCTCCTATGCCTGTTTGCATGGATGCTATACGCGGGACACACATTGCTCAGAACAGAACATCAACAGAGACAAACAATATTTCACCATTCATTGCAGGTGAAGCCCAAACTCTCAGGATGATACCAGGTATGTGTTTTGTTGCACGCTAATTGTAAAGGATTCCTTCCCCACTGTACTGTGCCATTACACACAATGTCTCCAGTTCACGAGCCAATAGAGTGTACCAGTACTCACTGGTGGCTTGTTTGCAATAATAGACAGGCAGCAGGGATACGCTAAAATACCGTGCACTAGTGTGCACTCTGGCTCTCATAAAATAATATATCCACAATTTGGAGCATCCTGGGTGTATATACAACATGACTTTCCCTCCCTCTAGGCTTTTAGGCACTAAGACCAGTCCCTTTGTTGTTTAAAGGTCTTATTTTTACCCAGAATCTCAAGACAATAATGACTGCCACACAGCAAAAGACGCACACGTACAAACATTGATTCATGGAAATGGAATTAGGCTAGCGCTGTGCCGATTCACAGACATCTGGTAACAAAACTCACTAACAACTGAACAGTCTTTTACCCACGCCGACCGCAAGAGCAGCCCAAGCAGCTTTGCACTTACATGATACAAAAGGGGAAATCCGAAACAGTCTTTAACCTGCCGGACTGTTGCCTACCTTTTCCTGAAGGGAAGAAGCAATCCATCTCCACACTGCTGCGGGAATGGGAAATGCAGAGAGCGCTGCTGGGGACCAGACCCTCCTGAGGTGGGCTCCGCTCCGTCGTCCGGACCAAACACCAGCCCGGCCTTTCACTCGGCCTCTCCAGCAGCTCCACCGTCTGCCCCACCTGAATGCTCAGCTCACTGCTGTGGCCCGCTGTGAAGTCCTGGAGCACCACGGTTAGTTCACACCCTCCAGACAACTGCCCAGGTTCAACAGAAAAAAAAAAAAAAAGAACAGGAATAGGAGTTAGAGAGGGCAGGATGAAGGCAATCATCTTTGCATCATATTTACACTGGCAAAGACGGGATTTGTATTCCTTAGAAGCCAAGTTAATAATTTCTTTTGTCAAAGTTCAACATGTTGTGGCCCTGGTTTCCTTTACTTCTTATTGATTCTGCTGGGCTGGAGTGAGAAATCAAAGCTACCCACCCAGTAACCTCTTGAATGCTAGCTGTGGGTGAATTTTCTAGCTGTGAATTCTCTAGCTGTGGGTGTCCCTCGGAAACCTTGCTTTTTTTCTTGCTTGAGTTTCTGGGGTGACTTTCTAGACTGGCAATAGCCCAGATGCCTTGGCACTGTGCCTTCATGGCAGGACAAATTCCAGTTCACCCCTCTACAGCATGAGCTAGACACATTCCCACATGCCACCAGTGCAGTGAGGAAACAGCTACAATTTTTTTGCAAGACAAGAAACATCCCCTCATCTTCCCAAACTCACTCTAGGGACCTCTTGGGAGCCTAGGGAATCCTGACCGGGCAGATCAGAAAAGCTCCTCCCATGCTCTCTGATGGAAAACAGAGGTGTAAATATATAAACGTAGAGTGACTGATTATATGCTGACTTCCAGGATTTGTATCTAAGAATAAATGTATCGCCTTACTTCCGTACTGAGCAGCGGCAACCTGCTGCTTTCCTTCAGCCTCACACCCTGCGACTCTGACGAACAGTAACGGTCTCTGTTTAATCATAGTCTCTATATAACCAGAGACTGGATATATACGTGCTTGTGTATACAGCAGAAAAAAACAGAAGAAGTGATTGCACAAGCAGCAGAGCTAATGAAGCTCGTTTTCTTACAGATCTGGAACTCAGAGGGTGATTCTTGGTGTTTACAAAGGTGTGAGCAAAAATCTAAGTTTTTCTGGTGCGAGGAATCTTTCTTAATGCTCATCTGGAGTGTGGATTTCTTGCTGTTTGCCTGTCATTAGGGGCCTTCTTTTGGGTCTTTCTCCTCTGTGTGCTGCCTGCTTCCCTGGAGCATGCAGGGATCTTTGAGGTCCTTATTATAGTGTCACATTTGACAGAAATTCATTAGTCCACTGATTCAAAAGTTATGAAGATGAGGATAGTAAACAAGCTGACTAAAACCAGTGTAATACCATCAACCTCCCTATCTCTTAGCATATGAAGCTAAATGCAAGCATATTATAAAATGTTTTTTAAAGAACAACTTTAAATCAAACTGAATTGGGAGAAATCTTGTAAGATGCTGAGTATCTCTGTGAAATCCATGAGAACTGGGATCTGCTTATCAGCTTGGATGGGGGAGCCCTTGAGGAGAGCACACTCATCTCTGCAGACTTCCCTCTTCAGCTGGTACAATCTCAAAATCCCTTATCTTAGCCCAAGCAGCCCTGAATGCACAATCCCATGGGAACAGCCTGTCTCCCCACTCTGTGCCATAGTGGTTTGTGTGTCTAATGCAGGTGTGAAAGAAATCCCATTCACAGAGGTGATATTTACAATTACAGAAAGGGGTCAGTGGACAAGGACTGGTTCTCACCTGTCCTGTGTCTCTGCCGTAGACGAAATGCTAGATTTGGGGAAGAAGAAGGAAATATTTCTCTGAAAGATGTAAATAAATAGAATTTGTAAATAAATAGAAAAAACAAACGAAACAAACCATGGCAGCTGTTTGAGGCCATTCAGACAGAGTGCTCACATTAATCCTGGCAGAAAGAGCTCAATAGGTTGATGAAAGCGCAGGAGAGATCAGTTTAGCACCCAGCTATGCAGTTTACCAGCAAACCCACCGTTCATCACGCTGACATAATCTCTCCATAACCGGAGTACAAACATTCACAGGTATGGTAAGAATGATATTGCTATACTATTTGCTGAGGTTTCTTTGCTATGGACTAATTTAGAAGCAGAAAATCTTTCTGGTCCAATATGATATCTGATCTGGTATGGTATGTGATATTTAAGACACAAGAAAAAAAACCTGATTGCTTCTTGGTAAATGCACTGACAAATCTTACCAAATGTGATGATTTTCCCCTAATTCTTTCACTACTCTTTGCCAAGGAAATTTTCTTTCCTCAACATTATGCTATCTATGATACTTTCTCTGAAAATAATCAAAACTCTCCTTCTTTTAGAGGAAAACACGTGAACAAACGCTCTGCTGTACCTACTTCTTTTCCAGAATAAATTTAAAGGATCTCCATGCCCTGCACTCGAGTACCACTAGGTGTCCGTGTTTGCCATCACACAGCAAGCTAATTTGCTACAAAGAATTAACTCTCGCTTGTCTTCAATGTGCTTCTCTAAGTATGATGTGCGGTGTCTGGGCATGAAGAAGGGGGTTCAGACAGGATCCCGAGACCCATCGTTTCCACTGATATGGGCAGAGGATGTTCCAGAGTATTAAAAACAAATTCTTCAGATGGTTCGGGATGATTTTTGAAAACTGAGTAATTTTTATTGCTTAAGCAGGAAAGGTGAAACAGCCCTGAAATATTCCAGGGAGAAAGGCCTGGTGAAGACAGCACATGGGAAAGTTTGGGACTAATAAGGCACTTCCCAGGGAGCATCAGCCAGGGAAATGCTACCCTAAGCAGCCCCCTGCTCTCTGCCTGTGATGCTGCTCTCCAAACTGAAGGGCAGCAAACCTAAAATCAGTCTATCCCAGGCCTTTGTCAGTCCCTCCTCAAATAACTAAACACCTGTGATACAAACAGATGCTTCAATTAGGGCAACACCTGTAAACATTATCCCATGGGAGGCCGGTGTGCCCCATGACCCTCAGGTACCATCTAGCCCCTCGCTCCTGTTTTCTCTGATTCATTAAAAACAGCGATTTAATATAATGAGAACTGGAAGTAATCATCCCCTCTAGGAGCTGCTCGACACCTGGTGTGATCAAGCTCTTCCTCAGCAGGGGAGATATTCACCCCTCGGCTTTAGAAGCCTACCTTTGATGTGTGAGGGAGGGAGCTAACCTCCCTCGGCTCCCTGGAAGCTGTATGAATTTATATCACCCTCTCCTCTAACATCCTCTGGATGGAAACATGGACAAGGGCTTCCCCATGCTCCAACTCACCAGCTGGAGCCAGTGCTGAAGTAATACATTTTCAGGGAAAGACCCCCTCTTTGGCAGAAGGAATTAAGCAGGTTCCATTTTACAGGTGCAGGTGGTACATTCAAGGAGTCAACTCAGGTAGGGGCCCACAGATCATTTTTAGGTGCTGGCGACAAAGAATAGAAACGGAGCTCCTTCCTTTTGCCAAGGACTTCCAGGTGTTACCGTGCCTGTTCTGTGTCTTACATACCACCACACCACAAAGAACATTTACTTACCAAATTAACCCACAGCAAAGTAATGTCCCTAGAAAGCTTATATTACACAAATATACAAATTGTAAGCCACTGAGGAATAATGCAAATACATCTGGTTCCCAATGACAGAAATCCTTTCACCTATGAAGTGATCCCTCAAGCTATTAGATACTTAATTTGTTTTTAGAGAGTAATTTTCCAGTCTCAGAGAAGTACATCATGCTTCTCTCTACCTCAGAACATGCAAATTGGAATACGGATGGGCTGCTGGTTTCCCGCACATATTGCATTTGGTTTGGAAAGAGAAAGAAAATAGAGAATACCCTTAAGGTTGAGCTTCACAGGTAAATGGCTTCATATTTTAACATGTAATGTTCACTTTTATTATTCCTGTGATAAAATCCACCAATAAAGCCACTGACTGAATATATTTAAAATGCAGACAGTAGTCTAGTCTGTGTATGGTACAAGATCAGTGAGAGACATTAAAATAAAAACAACAATGCGACATGTCTTTGCAGAGCACAAGGCATAACTGAAAGATCTGACACAGACAAGTCTAATGAATTGCACGGAAAGCAATAGCCTTAAAATCAGGAAGAAAAGGAAATGGCAGAAGCAAGTAGCAAAATGCAATGAGGAAGCAAGAGGGCCCCAACCAGTCCAGAGCAAACGTGCCATATGTCCTGAAAGCAGCTAGCAGGAGCCCCAGCCTGTCTCCACACTGCGTGCCACCAGCAAACCATCTCCCATCCTCTGTGTTCACTTGTGCCTGGGCTAGAAAGCACTATTGTGCATTCAGTGTGTAAGTGTTTTCATCAGGATGTCCTAAACCAGATCAAACCTGAGCTAGAATAGAGCCTTGCCCTGTGTCACCACTGCAGGCAGGGACACAGCCACACAGCAACTGAAAACTCCCCTCTCTACCGCAGGACGTTGCTCACTAACCGCTGAGCATTGACACAAGCAGCTTATGTCAGACACGGACTCTGGTGAATGAGTTTTGTCATGACTTACACGAGCCTTTTTGCTTCTGGGAACACCCAACTGAGTGCCTGTCAGCTATGGGAGGGTGAAGTGCAAGCCACCAAAGTGATCCCAGGCATGGACACATCCTGCTGCAGGGGCACCCAGGCTGCTCCAAGCGCAGGAGTCAGCCTGGCTCCAGGGACCAGCAGGTACCAGTTAGTGCAGGATTACCATGAGATGGTCTTTCCTGAATCACAGTGCGTGTGCATGGCCACTGCTGTGTCTGGTGAGTTTCCAGCCACAAAGCAGCAGGTATAGGAAGTAAGGATGAACACCAGAGGCACATTTATCATTATACTGCAGATGGAGAAGACCTGTCGGGTCACAGGCTGTCCTTCCTTCCTTCCTTCTAAAATAGATCTTAAACAGTACTAAATCCACTCCAGTTGAAAGAAAAGTGGGAATGAATAACTCTCTAACAGGGTGAGCAGGGATTTGGGACAGGTGTGTCTGGAGAAGGATTCCTCAGGCACTTCTTAAGTGGGTAACTAAGTGGTTTACCCCGCAAATCAAAATGGATCTCACACTGGTTCCAAAAGATGAACCCAAGCTCTGAGAGGCAGAGAACTGGTAATAGTGATACTGTGATGGTTGTATCAGCATAAGTGAATAAATACCAGCTGCCCCAGCAAATGTAGCAGCATTTCAACTGTCTGTTTCTACAAGGCTGCAAAATATTGGTGTGCTTGGTCTGCCCTCCTGTGACACAGTGCCATAATTAAGGTTTTTGTCCTTTTGTAATTAAGGTCTTAGTCCTTTTGTAATTAAGGTCTTAGGTTTGCTAGAGGCTCGCGAACCACACTGTAGTCTGTGAAATGTAAGGGCACATAACAGAGATGACCTGGCTACCTGTTCTGTCAGGGAACCACATTTGACACTTATGGGAGACCTTGTGAGCTGGACCGCAGCCATGGTTTTGATGCTGCTGTCTCCTCCCAGCCAGCCCTGGGGCAGATGCTGCGTGTACCTGAGGGGTTCCTTTGGCTCAGTGCTGTATTTGAAGCCCTGGGCAGGGTGCTGAGGAATGACTACAGCTCAGGCCATCTCAGTGCCAGTCATTGCCACTCACGGCCAAGTGAAGTACCCGGATCAGTTATACTGGGGGTTCCCCATTTCCAAATATGCCTATAGTTTGGTCAGACCCTTCTCACAACTGAGTAGCAACAGAGAACAGGAGAATAAATGTCAGTGCATTACACCTATCTCTTACCTTTGCATCAACTCCTTTTGAGTATCACAGTGCCTGAAAACACTGTAAGGTCAAGCTGCCGTACCTTTGCCAAAGCCTAGAGACTGTCATTTGTCTGGCCTAAGGGCTCGCGACTGCCAAACGGGCTCTGTCAGTACGTAACACACAAGTATCCTCTCATGCAATATTAAGCTATTTAAAAATAGATTGTAATGTAAAGAACCATGCCCAGCCCAGCTCACTGGACTAAGTTATCCAGTGCACTCTGTTATTAAAATTGCTGTATAATTTGTTCATATTTTTCTCCTTTTCCTTTTTCTGCTCCTAAAATGTTTCAATTTCCCCTTCAGTATGTTTTTCAATCATAAGATTATATTCAGAAGCAGAATCAGCAGTGCAAAGCATCTGCAGATATAAGTAAAAACCAATATATTTCAGGTAGGTAAGAAGTTGTTTACTCTGCAGTACAAATCTCAAGCCAACATCTGATTTTCAGTCAAAGAATCAGCAATGGAGAATGAATCTATCAGGGTCAGAAGAGCTGCTCAGAGTGTTTAAGTATTTTGAAATATGACAACATTGTTGTAGAAATCCACACTAGCTGGTTATTTACATATATTCAATAGGACACAGAGCTCTGCTACTTTAAACAAAGCATTCTATGTGGTGCGGCACTGTGTCCTAATATAAATTGCTAGTTTTCTGTTGCTCTTAGGCTTTCTGCCCATCTGGTTTTGGATGACAGCCAGTTTTGGATAGAAGCATTTAGTCACCATAAACAGCCTAATTCAAGAGGGTGAGAGAGGCAGTGGGAGCAAGAATGGCATTTGCATTCTTATCAAGAGATTAAAAAAAGTGATTAAGACCGCATAGACATTGGTTCCGTCTGCATTGAAATAGATCCAGGAGCTGTCGCTCTAGCTGGGGGACAGGCACGAGAAATCTTATCCCCCGTGGAGTTCTTTGTGAACATTTCTGTAATTTCGTAGAGATTTTCTTTTTACTGGGAGGTTAGGGAGAGAGATCAAACTCAGAAGAAGCCTTTGAGGAATTTCAGTACTAGAGAATCACTTTAGTTTTCTTACTTTGTAACAGGCTCTGTTTGGAGTGCGAACACTGAGTCACCCATGTTCCTCCCTCTAAAGCATCTACAGCTCTAAAGGATGCTGAGCTGAGAGCTCTGGCAACTCTGGTGAATGCTTCATTGCATTGGTACAGAAGTGTTTCTATGGGGACAGACTGTATTTCAGGAGCTGTGAGCTGAACCAGAGACAGCCTATTATGGTTAGCAGAATTGCTCTGGATTGAGTTCAGAATCAGAAATACAGTAGAGAATACCTGGCTCATCTCTGAGTCTTCTTTGGTCCTCAGGCCCCTCTACTCATCTTCCATTAAGATGGAGTTGGTACTTCCCACCCTTTCTGTTTTGTCTGTCTGAACAAAGAGGACCACTGCCTGAGCTTCACCAGGAGGTCCCTCTATATTTAAGCAATTAGTTAAACACATGGTTGGAATCATGATGACAGCCCTGTAGCCCAAATGTACCAGCTTTGCTCCTCTCAGCCAGGAGATAACAACAGAGGCATCTGGATGTGCAGCATTCTATAAATTAAGACACAGTAAGTTATTCCACAGCGGGAAGAAGAGACAGAGATGGCACGTGGGACATATAAATACGCTAACAGAAAGGAAATCTGGTGTTATGGTCTCAAATAGCACATACCTTTCCTGTCCAGCATCTTTTGCTGGAGTCCCTACTAGACAACCATATCCTGATTGTGCTGGATTTTGGACTCCGGCATATGCTGACATCTGCAGAACAGCTTGAACGGAGCTGTCTGAATTATTTCTGGAGCCTTTTTTCCAGAAAGCAAGACTAAAGTTGGCTCAAATTAAACAGCACATCCAACTATAAAAAAATGCTTTTGAAGATAAAGACGACCAGACTCACTTTGTTTCACCCACCAATTGAACCAGAGCATCAGTTTGTGATTGATCCTCTAAGATCGAAGGTTTTCTCATGGCATTTGGCTCAGAGAACTGGTACCCAAATTCCATCCCTTTCCCTTCCCTGGAGAAGCACAAAATGGAGCGGATATAATCCATATCTTCTCAGTGACACAGAGCCACCAAAACTAGCTCCAAACCCTTTTGCTACCAGTGTTGCAGAAGGTGAGAAAGGCAGATGAGTGAAACCCTCCAAGGTAATCTTCCACCTGCCATATTTCACAGCCACAAGATGTTTCAAACTCACCCAGGGTTAATAAAAGCGCAAGGATAAACTGAAATCAGGGAGTACTGAGTAGTTGCTTTCTTTCGTATGTCCAGCACAGTCTGAGCAAAGCAGACAATCTTGACCGGGGAGGTCAAGGGTTTCAGTCAACACATGATTCATCAGACATCAATTCCCAAAACACTGCTAGCAAGTACACAAAATCTGATCATGTATTCTGGCCAGAAACTTTGTGAAACATCCGCAGGTACAAGCAGCACAGGCAAAGTGTGCACAGTAAAAGGTCTACACAGCTGATGAGTTTAAAACAGAAACCCAGTTGTCTGCATCACATACCTGGTACCATTGGGGAAGGAGAATTCAAGCACAACAGAAGCTTTGGAAAGACAAGGGACAAGCACACTTTGCAAGGGCAAAGGGTGGGCACTGTGCACTTCTGTCTTTATCTAACCAGGGTGTTCCACCCTGGCCAGAGTTTTGAGAAGGGAGGAATCAAATAATGTTCCAGCAGCCCTGTTCCCACCTCAGACAGTGTCCCCAGCTGAGTACGACCCCCACTATTTGCTTGTCAGCAGAGAACCTACAGCTTCCCTGATGTCAACATCAGGGAATGCTTAGGACCTACAGGTACCCTGAGTAGCCACCTCTCTTTTTAAATTATGCCGAAATAAAAATAGTTACCTGAAGAACTAGGAACAATCGCTCACAACAACCTGAAGAGAGACCTCAGACTGATGCCCTCTTGAGAAGGAAGCAAATGATATTCAGAGGAAAAGCACAATAACATGACCCTAGGGATGATTCAGAACAAAGCAAATCTGTTTGTGCACTGGATCAAATTTGCTCAATACACATATTCTCAGATTATATTTCCTTTATAATCTAGTTAATTATTTTAGACAGGTATGTTGCTGTCTGCACAGTTACACTTTTAATGGCATTATGAAAAGTGATATAATTTCAAACAATACCGTCAACAGATTTCCCTCCTCTTGTCAAATAAAACCCAGACATTTCCAAAACAAGGAGTTGTAGATTGCTTCAAAGCTATGTTTTCCTCTTATGGTCCTGCTGTAACAAGTGAGTGTGTGAAGGCAGAAAAGGATAATCTTGTGCTCTCTTCTTTACCCCTGCTAGCATGCAGAGATTAGGATTTAGTGGCTAAGTACCACTGTGTTTTAGATACATATAAGCCTGATTACATTAGATAGATGCCCTCCCCAGTGGACAGCCGTGCCCAGTGCCCAGCACTGTTATGAGAGCAGCGCACAGGGCTGATGGGAGGACCTGTCTTCCCGTGTCTCACCCCAGCCCAGCTCCAGCGCTGCCCCTTCACTGCAGAACCTCCTGCTGACGCTTGCTGACCGACCCTCTGCTGATCCTTGCTGACCTGCCTCGGCTGCTCTGGGCTCTCCTAAAACACACCCACCTTTGCAATGAAGGCTGGATGTCTGAAGGCAGCGCGGCTGCCCAGCATACAGAAATGCAAAAGCCTGCACTGATGCTTGGTAGCATCGTAGGAAACCACAACACTAGTCCTTCGAGGATATTAGCTCCTCAAAATGGGTAAGGATCTGAACAGAGAAACCAAAAACACAATGAAGGACTTAAAGTATCCCCTGATGATGTTTTTGCCCAAATCATTGAATTCACAGAGCAGATGTTTTATATAAAACTGGCTTTATTTTTAATTGGAGGAGATTATTCAAACTATGTCTAAGCCATATGGTCCTGTAAGTCTGACTCCCCTCTGCCATTGCTGGAGAGGTGCTTGGCATCCCTCTCCTTTTCCAAGTCGTTTCCTTCTTATAAATTTAATAGCTGCTATTTTTCTTTTTTATTGTTGGTCCCTAGGTCCCATTACTATAAATCAGGGCCTTAGGCCCAACATTAACTCAAAGGTGGATTTGGATAAGTTGCTTTTTTGATGATTTTCAGTAGTAGGTTGGTCTAACAGAACGTAAAGGGAAATGCAGATTTGAGATGACAGAAAACGCATCAGGAGGAATGATGACAGTAAGTGGCGGTCATCTCCAAGCTGCTGAAGGAAGACCTGGTCCCAACTGGCGCGTTTTCCTGCTCCTTTTCCCCGTGCAGGTGTCACACTGCAGAGCGAGAACTTCCAAGGGGACTTGTTACATACTGGAAAAAACAGGGCATGCTACCGACATGACTGTTAGACAGCGCTGGGTGCCAGGCAGGCCTCAGGCTGAATGAACGTGTGATGGCTGAGGGCACCGCCACGCCCCAGCACCACATTGGGCACACGGCTGGGCTCGGCATAGCCTGGCTGTCTAGTGCCTACTTCTACCGCACCCACTACAGCCCATGAATTTTCATCGGTTGAGAGTAATAATCCTTTCGGTAAATTTTAATCACACTTTAGGAGACTGGGGCTGCAATGCAAGCTCTGGACATTGTTTCGGTGAGGTGGTTGCCATTAGTCTGGTAGCGGTTGGAGGCAGCCAGACAATTCCAGACCCTTCTCCCTCTCTCCGAAGCAGTTTTCTCTAATGCCTGTAGTGTGCTTGTTGTTATATATTAAAGTCTCATCTTAACAACATGCTCCAGCTTAGTGAACCACCATGTAAATTAATCACCATGTGAAAATACACTACTGCTGCTACAAATAGGCTGCATGGACGAACTCCACAAGAAGCAATGCTGACTCTGAGCAGGAGAGTTTGTTGGCCCAAAGTAGTAGCAGGAGAGTAGTTGGCCCTTCTACAGTAGTAGAAGCAACACAACATGCACAAGTTGCATGCCCATGCCCTCGGTCAGTGCTTGGCAGTGTGGGAAGAGGATCTCGAGGGACATGATTACTTGTGTTTGAGTCCTCCCTGTTGCTTGCCTCATCCACTGCAGCCACTGAGCCTTTTCAGCATCACTGCATCATTTTCAGCCATCACAATGGGTTGCAGCTTGAGTCCTAACAGTTAAATCCTGGGGGTTTCATTCTCCTCTCCATAATACTGCTATTTACTTGAGGTGACCTCATTTGCCAAGTGATGTAACAGGGTACACGATCGAGCCTGGCACGTCTAAGCAGATGTTTCCAGTGGACACAGAAACAGCATTATGAAACAAAAATATCGCTTAAAACCTGAGCAGCACAAGAGATTACAATGGCCTTTATGCAGATCAGCTTACCCGAAATAGTGTTGAAAGGCCTTTGGCTGCAGTCGTATGCTTCCATTTTTGAAATGAAAGGCTGTTGCTTCTACTACTGTAATGTGACTCCCAAAGGAACCACCAGCTGCAGGTTTTGAATTTTATCATTCTTGGCCTCTCTGTTTGATAGAGTTGACTGGAGCAGGCCCAGAGGACATTCCTCCCATAAAATTGTTCTCCTTTAACTACAATAACAAAAAATGGTTGCACACTTTTTATTGTGTTTTGTTTTAGTTTCTAACAAGGTAATAAATTCTATTTCAAACAAGAATATAAACACAATCTGATTTGCTTTGTTTCAACTGAAGGGAAATGCTCATTGACTTGGCCATTTACATTTGCTGTCATGTCACATTATCAGGGAGGGATAAATATGGATCAATGAAGTCCAACACAAACAAGTAGAAGATTGAGGGGAGACTGAAAGAACTTGCTATGTTCATTTATCAAAGGATGAGCAGAATAATGAGGTCTATTGATGAGCACGTTCCCAGCTCCTGCTTCATTTCTTTCACTGAAGACACTTCAGATAAAATACTTCAGCCTGTGCAACCACTGTTACATGCAAATGGTTCCTGGACGAATATGCTCATTTCTGATCTTGCTAGACTCAGTTCAATCAATACAGAGGCCTCAATTTTCAAAGACAGATGTCTACATTTACCCACAACACTCATGCATGTGTTCTTTTGTTCCCCAAAACCACATTTCCCTTTTGCACACAACAGATGCAGAGGAAGGTGATACGAACCCAGCTTAAAACATCCTCAGGGTATTTGACAATGTGAAATGCAACAGTGTCCAAGATAAACAAAAGATTTTGGTAGCCGACTGTAAAATTTTCAGCATGAGATCCAAGTACACTTAAAGTTTGACATTACCATATTCAGTGAGTCTCTAAAGCCATGTGGAGGACGTGTTCAGGACAGCTCAATTAGAGAGCTACTGCTGGGGATTTCGGGGGCACAGAGGAGGGGTAGAGCCTGAAGTCAGTGAAGTTCAGCGTGAATTGAACATTTACTTCCTTTGGGTTTCTTTTGAAAATCCTAGGCTAAATCTCTATTTTATCCTTAATTGGCAGATATAAAGATACGTGCTCAGGGGAACTACATTTGTTTTTTTGCTAGCAACTGGGAAATAAAGATAAACTGTGTATGAAATCCCATTGCAGAAAGATAGTGAATCCATACAGTATGACAGTGGATTTGACTTGCTTTGTTTCAGTTGGAATAGCAAGGGATTTCATGGCATCCTAGCTGCAGACGAGAGGGACGGTCAGAGCCTATGCACGGCGTCGAGGCATGGAAAAAGCACAGGGCTGTGGCAGACGTGGGGAACTGGGGCTGCAGAGATGGAGGACAGATGACAAAATGAGGGCCTGGGGGTGGACAAAGGAAGATGGTGAATACCAGCAGTGGTAACTAACAGGTTGATAAACAACCCTCGGTCCTGATCAGCACTTGTAATGAAACCGAACAATTCCCATACAAAACCTTGATTCACTTTGAGATAAGTTTCCCAAACTGCATATTGGGGAACCCCAGAACAAAGAAAGAAATTACTAACCTTTTAATCTTTTCTTAAACTCCGCTTACGATTACTCTTAACATCAACAGCCTATCCTCCATACCTGTGTTTGTACAGTATTAACATTATATCAGTTGTACCTCCTTAACCTGAATAGCCAACAGGACACTTCCTTGGCTGAATGTCTCCTTTTCCAGTCACAGAATTGTGTTCCCTTAATAAATTTAATTTCACTAATTCATTATATCTTCATATATGCTGTAAGATTTTTGGCATAAGCATCTGTTTCCTTTCATAAAATACATGCACATTTTGGACAAGAATGATAACAATAAATAATAAGTAAGTGATTTCCTCTATCCCAGGCAGTACAGTAGCAGAGTCTGTCCAACCTCATTAACCCCTACACAATCTAAAGAAAAAACTGCTGAAATGATCTGGTTGCCAGAACGAGTCCTAAGTGGAGGAAAAATGTGCTTGAACTAAAAGAGAATGAACTTAGCCTTTACTGCATGAAAAGGGATTTTACTGTTGCATCACCACACATAACACTATAATTATGAGCTAGTGGCTCTTTCAGTGATAAATTTCTGCAAGAAAATGATGAAAACACAATGTAAAACATCTTTCTTTCCTTCTCAGGGTTTGCACGCATGGCCTTAGCAAATAGTGACCCTGTTAAGAGGGCGTACATAACTTATCGCTGCCTGCACCGTTTCCTTCTCTTCTTTCAGATTCCACTTTCTGTCCCTCCAGCAAAAAAGGGCCTCTTTATCACACTGCTCTTTATTGTACCATAACTAATGTCTGGATTGATCCAAGTTGCAGATAAACGAATTCACCTCTTTTCTATATCAAAGGTATTTCCCTTTGTAATATGCACCATTGAGGCATGGGAAAAACGCAAAGAGAATCTGAGAAGTCCCAGCAGAAAACAGAGGAACTCAGGGAAAACAGTATTCAGAGGCAGGCCCGTTCTTGGCAGACAGACAGAGGTTTTTGGCCACCGCTGTACCACTGCCAAGCTGCAGCAGCAAGCCATCTCCTCCCCTCCTCTGCTGAGAAGCTCCCGGGCTCCCCAGGGACAGCCTGCCCCACTGTCCTGCTCCTGCTGGGGAAGCTGGGCTGCTCCCCACAGAGGGCAGGGACAACAGGGGACAGTTGCGGTTCCCATGCCCTTATGGCTGGGCTGTGGCTATTGGGGATGGGGAGCAGGAGATGCGGTGGTCCTCTGAGACAGGCCCCTTCCCTGGCATCGCAGGTAACCTGCTCTCAATGCCTAATGTTGGGTTGGCTAAATATCGATCAAATAGCTAAATTCTGAAAGTTTTAAAAAACCTCCCGGTCTCAAAAAGTGAAGAGTGCTCTGTCACCTGGAGCAGTAGAGCCTTTCCATCCGCTTTCCAGCTAGATAGGCTTTAAAGAAAAGGAGATGACTGAGAAAAAACACCAGGATAATGTTTTTTTGCCAAAATTTTCCTCCTTTTTAAAAAAATCCCTAAAATGAAGGATTTGAAGAGGCAGTTTGGCACAGAAAGCTTGAAGGAAAAGTAGAGGGGCAAATAGATATTTCACTACCCTAATAAATGTCTCTTTCACGCTCTACCCTGAATTTACAGAATTTGATGCGAGAGGCACCCACTGTAGGTCTAATTCTGGAGAGCACCCACACGTATGCACAAGCTCAGTAAAAATCAAGAGGACTTAAATTGTAAATTGTGTTCTTTTGTGAGTCAGGACCTATGTGAACACTTGTACTCAGGACAAAACACGAAGCACTCCATAAAAATGGAGAAGCATTTTAGTATGTGGTGAGACCATTTGATCGTATAATTCTGCAGTATCTGTATGGAGGTGATACTATTTTATGTCTGGAGAGTGGGATGTGGGTCACTGAGAAATAAAAGACTTGGTTCCATTCCCCAGTCTCTATTTATTCTCTCTGCATTACACTGAGCACATGGCAATTTCATTATAGAGACCACAGTCACATCTCTCAGATATCGATGATGAAGGCAAAAGGAGCACCTTCAAGACAGGACCATACATTTTGCCACATCTCAGTTTCCCTATCAGTGGTAGTAGGAACTCTGAGTCTTGTTTCAAGAATGTCTACAAAGCCACCTTCTTGCCTTCCAGCCACAAAGTCCCCAAATAAAAGTAAATGTTGCTACAGAGACTTCAGATAACACAAAATATCTTTCTGTCAGGCTGAAATTACCAGTAAGGAGTTTAAAAAAAATTAGAGGAGTGTAGAACATTTTCCAAACTGAAGCCAAAGAGAATTATAGTTCTTCATAGATATTTCCAGAGTATTTATGCATAATCATCACAATGGCAATAGTACTAATGTAGCTAAACCTCATTTCTTTCATATGAAGAAGCAAGATGTATATCACCCAGTTTTATTTTTTTTTACCTCCTTGAAATTTGGCAGCCATTTGACATCATCTGTCTTTATTAGGATGCCATGGGTTATCAATTGAACACTTATCTTAATTCATTGGCTATGTGGAAAATTACAATCCCAGATGGTCCTCTCTTGCAAAGATTTCTGCAAGTCACTGGCTCCACTACATACATTTGGTTTCTATTTTTATAGTAAATATCATTTACATTGGTCAACTCCATTTTCCTTTTCTGAGCACCATATGTCATTTTATGCCATTCTTTTTCTCAGCCTTAATTCCACTTTGCAAGCCGATATAATTTAAATCATCACCCACATCATAGGCTTTTCTTCTCCTCTTACAAACTATACGATAGAAAATATTCAGTTTCATGCATATTGTTTAGCAATAACAAGGGCACACTTTAATTTATTAGAATTATTGTCTGCTACCATAGGCAAGAAATGCAACTAATGTAAATTCATGTTTTAGCCATGGTAACAGAAACTACCTCAACTGCAATTCTCTAACTGATTCAAAGTCCTCTGCAAACACATCATCTATGATTTTGCTAGTAAACATGAACAGTCCAGCAAAAATGAATTGCTTTCCCCACTAACGCATTTTTCTTGTGAAAAGAAACAAGCTTATTTTTAAAGGAATTGTTTTTTAATTACTAAAAATGGGAAGGTAGTCACAAAAGCAACACTGAATGAAGTGAAAAAGTGATCTAATCTCAGTTTGCAAAAAGAAAACGTAGCCAGTCAACAACACTAAACACGAAACCATTACAGTAAAATATTGGCAGGAAAACAGTCATTCCAAAAATGGGCTACAGGTTATTGCTATACATCTACAGCTATAGATGTGGCGTAATAAATATAGGTTCGCTTTTCCCTTTTTATAGAAGTGTTTCTAAAAAGCTCCTTTGGTAAACACTAGCTAAAACTTTACTCTCAAGCAAAGCAAACACACTGAAGGAGTTTGGTGCTCTTCTTTTGAGGTACAAGTCTGGTCTCACCACCCTCCAAAAGGATACCCAAAATAGGAGGGTTTGTAGGATGGCATTGCTTGAGCAAATGCCTCTTAGCTGGATTTCTTCAGGAGTGAAAGCTCCAGCACCACCTGCTCACAGTATGAATCTGCTACAGTTCAAGCAAACTGTCCTGGGACTTGAATAACACTTTCTCAACCTTCACCCGAAGTTGTTTAGAATTAGCGACAGAAAATGTAAAAGCCGACATACCTTCCCCTCTGGCAGTTCAACAGGTGTGTGCTATATTAACTAACCCTACCTCCGTGCCACTGCCACCCTGACGTCATTGTTACTGGGTTGACAAAAGGTTTCCATGACAAACGAGAAAGCTGATCTGTTATCTTCCCTTTGGAGGAAACTGAAATGCCCTTTCTCCCATATTCTGCTAGAACCACCCATCTTGTTTTTGGCACGTAGCACAGAGGGTGCATTTTTGTGATTGACTTCAATTTCTCTCTGCTCTGGAAAAGAGAAGCCAATTTGTTTGTTGTTTTTCCCCTATCTTAAAATAGAGGGTGTCACCCTCATCCCACTGCGATCCCACCCACCTCACCCACAGCACAATGTTCTTTGCAGGCATGTTGACTACCATGCTAAAAAAGAGAACAGATAACACCAAAAGAGGACAAACTTTGAAGCAACGAACAAAAACACTATTAAGACATTTGAGTCTCTTCTTGGCTATAATTTATTACCTCTACTAGCAGGCACGGCCCCTAATAGTTAGCAGATGTTTGAAACATCTCGTTTTGAACTTTGCCTAAGATTAAAAAGAGATCTCGTACTGTTTAAATAGCAGCTGCAGAATGAAATAAGGTTTCCTTCCTAATGTGACAGAAACGTTCATCCTAGCCTTAAACAAGGAGGACTGTTTTATATTCTGTAAATACTGAGGAAGCTGAATTTCTGTGCACAGGCACCCACACATTATAAATTTTATATGTGTCTAATTTGCAGCAATTGACATGAAATAACCCCAACGGAAAAGGGTGGCCCGGCTGCCTGAACGCTTCTTAGGTTTTCACTACAATTTACCCCAGGCCTACAGCTCACCCCAAACGGAAGGCCGGAGTAGTTCGGCCATGAACACCAGGTTAGCAGATTCACAGGCCCAAATTTATTTAGTATTATCATTGCTATTCTCACTGCATCGGGGGAGAACTTAGCAGTCCTCAAAGAGGATCACGTCCTGGATATGGAAACAAAACCAAAGAATCTTCAAGGAGCAATAAGATACATTTCACTACAGCTGTGCATCCCCTCCAGCCTTACTGCCATGCGGGCCCCGGCAGGGATTTTACCCTGTGCAGCAACGCAAATTCGCCCTTTAGTTAAGCACTGGGGCCTGATGCTAAATTCAATCTCATGGGCATAGTCCCTGTGAACCCTCTAGGGCTACTGATTCCCCTACCTCTTGTTCCTACAATGATTAAACTTCAGCCAAAGGCTAACTAATTAACTGAAACAGATGGCTAAGCTTCTGATTTGAGAAAGTTAACATACAAATAGCTAATTTAAAAACAGGTTTAGATCTCAGAATGAATTATTGTTCCCTTTCAGTCTGCATGTATTTCTTCTTTGCTTGGCAGTGTAGACACTTTCTGAGTTTTTCATCAGTTCCTCGTACTTGCAGGTTTCTCGATAGGCACAGACAGAGATCTTATGTGGCAGACAGCCCCGATATGAAACAGATTTTGAAAGATCTGCTGTAGGGAACAAAGATGGCCCTATCCTTTATGCATCTGCTTTGAGTTAATATTTTTATCCCCTTAGAATACACAAGATTTTTTTCCTAAGCTAGTCTTTTCCTAGTACACATGTTTCTTCTGATTTTAGTAACATAAGGTTGTAATATACTTCTCTCAAACAGATGTGATTTTGGAGCCTATCCCGAGGAGTACTGCTCACCTTCAGAGGGAGGCAAACTCTAAACCAACTGTGTACTATTGTCTTTGGGGAAGACAAAAGGCCTTTCTTTGAATCCCGTTAAGATAATTTTAAATCCTGCTGTATGACAGCTGGTTACAACTAATGTGGCATGTAATATTAAAGATGTTATTACTGAAAATGAACATACCAAACACTTTTGCAAATATAATCAACGTATTTAATTCATTGTCCCAGTGAGGTTCACAACTCTTAAGACCTTCAAAGCAGTGCAGGACTTAAAAACATACACTTAACCTCAAGCCAGCGCTAACTCTACTCCTACTGAGCAGAGCACAACATATGCTTAACATTAGGGGCATGTGCTTAATGGGCTCATGAAACAAGTCCTGTTTTATGATTCAGCGCAAGCAATTTGCAGCTCTGTATTCATCTTCCTTACGACCAGTAACGTGCCCATGAAATTACGACAGGCCAGTGGCAGAAAACGGAGCACTGGTCTCATCAACAGGGCCATTAGGCTGGACCAGCACGGCGCACAGCACCAGCCGAGGACAAGCCAACCCACTCCAGCCCCAGTGGCAAGCCCTGCTCACCGCGTTCAATTTACAACCACCGAACAGGCAAAGGAAAAGCACCACAGCTAATTAAACACCGTAGCTATTTAGCATAAAGAAACTATATGCAGGAATAATACCCACAGAGGTTTTTACTACAGATTTACGGTAACTCCACCACTCCCAGAGGGTATCAACAGTCTTGACTCAGAGAACACAACGTCCACATATATTCTTTATTTAATTACCATGATTTTCAGAAATTTGCTTCGCGGTGCTCAGAGCAGAGTCATTAATCTTCAGTAATCTCTTTGAGCAACAATTTCAACTTTTATGAGCCTGGAGCCCCTCTCTAAAGCAGTGGCTGTATTGTCTGAGCGCTGGATTTTATGCAAGGCAGTTGTCATGGCAACATGACGGGGAGGGGAGAACCCAAACAATAATTGAGCATCAAAGAATTACAGGGAAAGTGCAGGGAAAATTCAGAACTAGATTCCATATTAGAGCTATAGGCTGTCCAAACTGCAGAGTTTAAAGCTTAGGAAGACTGGATATTATTATAAGCTCTCTTGGGGATGGCTGTATTCCAGTAATGCATTATCACTGATCTGTTCCCATTATAATCCATCCATTTCACTGAAAATGACATGTTTGTGGGGCAGTGGAAAAGCAATCTGAAAAGGAACAATTGCACATCTCTGCTTTTGGTAGAGAAAAGAGAAAGAGGGAGGAGGAAAAAAGGTTATAATCAAAACTATATTTCAATAGCAAGCCCGGCTGTTGTAAAAATAATAATGGTCTTGGCTAGCCGCTTGTTGTGAAATAATGAACCTTCTGCACCTTTATAATATTATTGCAGGCATTCTATAGGGCACCCTAATAAAAATGGATGGCTAACTAAATGAGAAAAGGCTGCTGCATTGTTTTATGAGGCAATAATCCAGTTCCAGAACACATAAATCGTAAACCCCAAACCAAAGAGTTTATACCAAGAACACAACACAACTTTATTGTTATTGTTACCCTGTTGCTCTTGTATATGCTGTTACAGATGTGTTTTCAAAATAATTAAAATTGTAAAGAGTTAGGAACAGAGGAGAGCATAATTGTGTCTCAAGAGCTCTGAGTGCCCCAAGCTGTTAGGAACTTTCACATAAGGAAGGTGCTTTTTTTACATTCACATGGATTGGTTTGCCGCTTAAAGATGGGAACATACAGATATGAAAGCTAAAATAGCCTAGCAGAAGGCCACTGCCTGCAACATAAAAGATCTTGGTTTTAACTCCAACTTTGCCTCTTGTCCACTGTTTAACTTGGACTGCTTCACTCTCCTGTATGCCTTCTGTGTCTTAGAGACAGTGCCAGTCACATTTTCATGAGAATGAGTACAAGATTGCATGTGAACTAATGGGTATTTTTTTGCAAAAAGCATTCAGTTTAGATTAGCTCATTTCTAGCAACACCAAAGCCACCACCACTTTGGTGAAATCACCAGTCTCCTCAACACCATCGCTAACCCCTGCGCCTGCAAGCATGGCTGATATTCTTCCCTCCATGGCGATGAGATCTGCATGTAATAGTGCTTGTCCTGTTCACCTACGCCAAGCTTACCAAGTTATTTGGATCAACAGGCTGTTCTTTCTGCTCCTGACTGCTCAGCCAACTGCAGGCATTAGGGGCATACTTTTATTTTTTTCAGCTTCTCACAGATAACTAGTACTCCCTGCGGAGCAGAACCAGTGCAGTCCAGCTCCCCACAGATCAGGGCTGTATGGTCAGTCTCCAGCTACAGTGGAAGCTTTTTCTGAGGCTCAAGCATTTATGAGGTCTATGAGGTCTCTCAGCCATGTAATGTGTCTGTCCATAAATACATGTGTTCATACTACTGCATTTCTCCTATTTAAGCAGCTTCTGGCTCTCCCTATCCTTATGCTGATCTCCATAGAAATTATTTTTGAGATCAGAAGCTTCTGTCAATTTGCTTGAAATTTGTCCAATGGGTACAAAAGTTATTAGAGGGCAGAGCACAAACAGATGTGGAAAACATGAAAGAAAACCCTGTTTCCTTAGAAAATCAAGTTAACAACTTTCTTCTGCCACAAGGGTAGAGAAATATGTCTTCAGGATTTCTCTACAAACTTGCCTGCCCTATGATAATTCTATTCATATCTATATCTGTCAACTAGCCATTTAATAAACGCCATGTTTATTTTCTATTTTCTGCTTTGTTAGTAAAAATATCATGTGGCCCAAATCAAATGGCCACAAAAGCCTATCACTCGGACGTTATTTCCTGTATTAGCTGAATTATAACCTCATAAAAAATACCAAGCCAGTTTAATTTTCTTTTCTATAAACAGGTGCTAACTGGCATTAATTACATGAACCTGATTTAATCCATTGTTAACTCACATTCTTTATTTGTAGTTTTATTGTTATTCCTGGAGTCAAAAAAAAAGGTTTGCAATTCAGTTGTATTAACTAAAAATGAAACATAGCAGATTTTGAGAACTGCAATATCTTCATCAATTCACAGGTAAAGTGGGATGATTTGACACTTATGAATCCTCCTACTGTTTTCATTTTTAGGTCAAATGCAATTTCTGAAGGCTTCTCAGGATCTTTTGTATTATTTCTATCTCATGCAGGAACACAGACACCCATTACTATGTCATTAGAAACCACATCAGTTTTGACTACTGTAAGTTAGACAATTCTTCTAGCGTAACAGACTCTGCTATGGGAACTTGAACAGAAATTGGAAAGCAACTTCCTAACAGACATGGTAATGCAGCCTGTTTGTGACACAGATCTCTTGTCCCATTCCTTCTGGACAGGACCAAATGGTCCCGTTACCTTAACACCTTTAAAAGCTGTCTTGTAACAGAGGTCAGGGATCGCCTGTGCCTGACAGCTGCACTGTACTTTAATGTTAGCCGTGAACCCTAGAGACTGAAAATGACTCACGAGGGGTATAATCTGAAGTTGCTCAATACAAGCGCGTAAGTGCAAGCATAGGTGCATGTCTGTTTGCTTGCACACTACAGTCTTGTTTTGCCAATGCTTCCTTTTTCTGAGACGTGCTAGAAACAACCTGCACAGCCTAAGGGATGGAACTGTTTCATTATATCAATTTCTGATTCAGTATTCTTTGGCTTTACTGTAACCAATTGCATGTGCATTTAGACCTTCAAAGATGCTTCTGTCCCAATCTACTCTTAGCTGCCTCTGCAGTAATAACAAAGCATGATCTTGGACAGTTTGGCATGTGATTAATAGCTGTTCAGATTGCTTTGGCAGTTTTAGTGTATGCTAATTGGGTTAACAAGGTACTAAGTGCTCAAGGTGTTATGAATGTGTTGTAAAATCAAAAGCTCTCCTGTCAAATACATTCATTACTCATGGTCTGTGATTTGCTTGCAATGAGCCTACTCCAAAAGGCAGTATTCTGTCCTTTCTCCTACTCTTCTGTGAAAGACATTAGCACAACTGCACAAAATGCATCTTAAAGTGACACCATCTCCTTTATAGAGAAGGAATCTCAGCCAGCAAGCTCCCTGGTATCTTTGAAGGGTGTCAAATTCCTCTTCAGCTGCAGCTGGACAATCAAGTCAGTGGGCCCTTTGCCACGGATTGCTCTCACCAGGCTCCTCTCAGGCCAGCAAGACGCATTTGGCCACCTGGGCACAGCCAGTCTCCCAGAGGGCTGTGGACCTGGTGGGGCTTTGCCCACCCCTCTGCTCTGCAAGGGACTCCCATCTGCTGCCTGGGGCTGTTCCACATGCCCTCAATCCCTGCTCTTCTCCCCGTCTCAGCCTCTAGGCATTATTGCTATTTCCATTCTCTTGCTCCCCACCTTTTGCTCTTTAGGCATGATTCTTCATCCCCACCTCTTGCTAGCTAGTCACACTGCTTTACAGTGTTTCTGATCTTTGCAAAATAGCAACCACGGTGGTCAGACCAAAGGGCTGTCACAAGTACCCTGTGCTCTCCATTTTACAGGTAATCTCAGACAAAACAGTCACATTACTGTTCAAGGCTATAGAACAGACCAGAAATTCATAATATCACTTGTTCCCATTGCCCATTTTGTTGAAACATGTCCAATTTATTCACTGAGGTAAGAGACAGGTACACCTAGCACCTAGTACCTTCTCCTCCTTCTGCTAGCTCTCATAAAAAATCACATCTCCTGTCATTTCTGTGGAACTGAGCAGCTCATTACTTACTGTCCTCCCTCTTCCTGTTCCTTTCCCTTTCCCATTAACACAGAAGTCTTACTTAACAATGGCACTTAAATTGGCATTGATTTCTGATGTATTTGAAGTCAATAAAGTAAGATAAACCATGTATCTTTGCCTGATTACACTTTGTGACAAAAACATCCCTGCCTGCAGGTACAACCAAGCCATACCAACCTGAGTAACCATGCCAGTTATTTCATCCAGCCAAAACACTGGATGAAATTAAAACTAGATGGCGGGACTAAAGCACTTCACTGACTAAGTGGCATCAGTGAACAAAGATCCTGGCAACAAAGAGATTGAATCTTACATCCTAGATGTATGAAGAAATGAAGGATAGGAAATTTCATTTCTTTCTTAAAACAAAACAATGATGGAGTGAACCACTGCACACTATGCAGCAGACAGGAGAATAACACATGAATATGAGACATCAGGTAAGGAAGTGATCACCCAGTCATGAGTTTGTTTGCATAAGATTTAATCACCCAAGAATACACTCTAGCGGAAGCTGAGAGGAGTGTACAGAGGATAACTTGTTCTGAGTAACAGCTGACTGTAAATGGCAGCAACTCTTTATGCAATTACACTCTTCAATGGAAACAGGTGTGACAGCAGGAAGGAAATGTTTAATCTTTGGTTCTAAAAACATGACTCTTCCTTGCTTGACTAAAAGATTAGTGTTAGCTCAAAGCCAATATCAGGTTCATAAAAGTCTCCAGTTTCAAGCATAAAAGTTCAAAGCAATAACCTGCCTCAGAGGTGAGACAGATTCAGGTCCCACTAAAGTCAGGCCCCACACACTCAAAAAGGACAGGGTTTGGTCTGGACTCATAACTGGTTTCCAAAAGTGGAGGTGCGAACACACAGGTGTAGTGGGCAGCTGAATCCAAGACAGCTCATATGTGCACTTTTACACAACGCTTTTACGAGTGAGTTCTGTATTTGCTATATTGCAATTAATGAAAAGAGAAAACACCTATTTTTCTGCACTACAAAGATAACTGTGACTAGTCACACATGCTACCCCTCCAACAGCTCCTAGAATAATCACTTGCATTAGCCCATCACACCAGCTCATAATGCTGGCTCTAACCTGGCAATGCAAATAAGTAACTTGTCATACCCACCACAATGTAGCAAACAAAGCACATAAGGTTCAAATCTCACTGACTTCAAAGGACAATAACTGAGCTTGTTTTGTGCTGAATCAAGGCTACCATTCCCCCTCTCTGCCTGCTGCTTGTGAAACACTTAGACCACCTACCCTATGTGGTGAGTACAGGATGTGCAATTCAAGCTCCACATCCAGTTGCTGCTTGCAGCAGCTTCTTCCCTCCTGCTCAGCCACCGCCGCCCCTGTAAGATGCCACCGGGCTATGCAGGGGGACCGGCTGCAGCTGGATAATCTAACACTCCTAACCCTTTTGGCTCCAGCAATTTAAAAGGAATGCACACAATTTCTTTAATCCTAAAATCCATCTCGTTGTAAGAGTTAATAGTCAGATAATGCTCTGTATAGCATTCCAAGCGTGGCGCCATAAATAAGAAAGCATTTAAATAGAAGAATTTATAGCAAATGTTCAAATCCAGTTCCAAGATCCACTTCATTAAAAAACAAACCAATGTATTAATCTCCACTGCTGTATATTTTAAAGACATGAAAAACAGATTCTAAGTGCTTCTGAGCACCACAAGCTGCTTCCTCATTTTGAAAAGAAAGAAGACATGACATTAAATCGGCTTTTTAAAGGCTTCTCCTCCCTTTGCATGTTCTCTTTCTTATAGCACATCTCATTTGTAACCTGGCATTCAGCCCTGGAGAGGTTTTTTTTTCCCCAACTCAAAAATGCTTCCGGGAACAAAACAAGGTTCTTGCTACACTTACAGACCTCTGGTTAAATCTACAACGTGTCAAAGCAAGCCTTGCCCAGGCTTTCTTAAGAACATAAAGTACCTGGAAGAAAAAGTGGGACACAGCAAGTGATTCTCTCTCAGCCCCCATAGTGGAGCGATGGTGGCTGGCAGCCTCTATGAACCTGATGGCTAAAGTAATTTGCTCTTCACACAGGTAAATACAGGTAAGAGCATGACTTCGGATCTGTCTCAAGCAGTAAGGCAAGAAATTTCATACGAAATTCTATCTTGATGAAAAACTTCAACGTGGATTTAAAAAAAAAAACCCTCGATTTTAATGACCATCGTTGACTATATCAAACACAGTCTGATCCACTGTTCATTGCCCTTCTTCCAACATAGCAAAATAGAAAATCTATTTCTAATTTTTGCTGTATGAGTCGCATGTTGTGTCGCTGGCATGGGATGCCAAGCCTCCCATCAGGGAGGCTCCCATCCCTCCTGCTCAAGATTCAGTAGGAATGCTCTCTTCTCCTGGTTTGTTAACCTTGCTGCTGGTTGCTTCCACAGCTGCTCAGGCCCAGCTACAGAAAGCTGAATCACTCCTTAATAAAGTTAAGCTTTAAACTAAATCTATCTTATTTGCCACTAAAATAAGATGCTTAACAAAATTGCTGAGTTGAAATTCCAGCCTGGAATGACTACGATATTGGGAAAATAAGCGTTTGGATCCAGAAATAATTTCATGGCTCACCTTTAGCTTTTAATGGATCCTAAATACATGGACACTAACATTCCTTGAGCAGATAATTTGTTTCCAGATGGGGTGGCTATCTAATCTTTCCTGAAATGGGCCAAATTTCTCTCTCAAAACAGAAGTGCAAACCCTGTCTGTGAAGGTTTGGCCTAACTAGAGTTTGAAAAATGAAAACACATAAATTTGGCCCACTAATTCAGACCAGACTGGAGGTGGGGAAGACAAGAGGCACACCAATGACATTTTGAATTGTACCACCGTAAAGATGTCAGGAAAATATCTGAACAAGTAGTGTCCATTGATCTCCCATAAGAAAGGGTGCCCAGTGGGTTTGGTGCGAAGTGGGACTGAAACAGAACTTCTGTCCGTGCTGGGGCAGCAGTGTGAGCTCTGGCAAATCATATCACTGCTCTGTGACCCGGTTTTCTCAGCCATAAAATGACTCTGACTGCTTCGCAGTAGACTTGGAGATCTATGAATACAGAATATAAGATAGACATGCCATGCAATTGAAGTCAGCTGCTCTTTTGCAGCTTGTCTGCGTATTTGTTAAATCAGGATTTACCATCAAAATAGAATGAAAAGTGAATGAGACCTCTCCTGTTAGTGATGACAATGTGAAAAAGGTAAAAACTCTTTCAAATACTGCCATCGTTCAGGTCTCATTTAATACTCGCTAAACTGCTAATGACTGCCATGATTTTATTTCATTTTCCTCAGTCATATAGATGCTGCCTTGGGACACTCAGAATAGCTCCTTTATTGTCCCCCATCAAGAATTTATCTTAAGGATTTAAAATCATTTCTCTTTGCTAGATTTGTTTTCTCCTCTAAAGCACAAAGAAATTCAGCAAGGGAGACCCAATCTGTTGTGATTAAAAAGAAAAGCTAGAAAAGTGTTCTAGCTCTTGCAATGGTATTTTATATTGTTTCCCATGAGGGGAATTATCTCCATTAATGGTGATTGCAAATCCCTGTGTACTGGGACATTAGCTTCCCTTATGCTTGTTACTGAAATGAAAGAAGACAACTAAAATATTACAGAGCTCTCTTATAAAGCATTTATCCTATTAAGTCACTTAGCATTAGTCTTTACATAGGGATAGAATGTCCAGAAGAATTCTTTGGGGAATTTATCAGTTATAATGTTAAGAAACACAAAGGAAGGCCCCCATTCATTAGGATCAATTTTAGCAGTTACTATATTACTCCTATCAACAAAACTGCCAGGTTCATGGGTGCAAGTGGCCACCTTTCAGATGTGCACCCTTGGAGGCATATCCTGGTTCTCCTGAAACACAGCATTGCCGCTCTTTTTTTCTCACAGCAACCAAGGATTGGGAACCAGCAGATGGAAAATAAGTTGTATATTTGTTTAGAAGACATCCGCTTTAGCCCAGCTCTTACTGAACTATTTTTATTCATTTATCCTCCCTCCCCCAAAGGGAAAGTATTCTGTTCAAAGGCTGGAGGCAAATCCTGCTACCACCAAAACAAGACCCCGAGCAGCCAATGGATTCCTGAAGGGCTGGATGTGGTGTGGAGCTGTGAGATGCTCAGAGCCAGATATTCACCTGACGCACAGTGAGGTGGTTTCCTTGACCCGATGAAACAAAACTGATTTACATTTCATCCTGTTTTCTTTCCATTTCTTTAAATGACTTATCTTTTCTGCCTTGCATCTCTGACCCTAGCAGCTGTCTAACCGGGTGCAACAGCTCTCATTGTCCCTTTCCTCCCTCTTTGCAGTACCACATAACTAATTGCATTTCAGCTTCAACAATGTTATCTTTTTTGTAGAAATGAGCAGCCAAGTGCTCATAAATAACACATAGGCATCACACAATGAGAGGGTCAGAAAGGATCAACTCGATGAGCTTGAGAAAAGGTTGATTTTTAAAGTCCTTTCTCAGTCCTCAAGTTTCTCTCCTAGAAAGCTTTAAGGCCAGAGGTTTCATAAAGGCAAAAGGTACCAAAGGTTCAGTTGCTGGGGGGGGCAGCACAAGTTCAGGGTTGGAAGAGAGTTTCTGCAAAAGAACTGCACATAGCACTAAGACCAGGACCTCTGAAAGAACATAAAACCTAAGAGATTTCAAAAGACAACCCACAAAAACAACCCCTGAAGGTCTGGTTCACACCTTTGTTATATTTCAGCCGCAGAGGGAGGGGGGATGCAGCCGTAGTCTGCTCAGCCATCGCAACAAAAGCCAGAAGGTGATTCATGAGCCACGCAGCCCTCAGCCCCTAACCTGTACCCTGCGGTCAGCAGCTGCTTAAGCCAGTACAAAGCTGGGGGAAGGTGCCCCCTGGCTGGGTCTGCTGCTGGGGAGGTATGGTGGTAGCAGAGACTGGGTGCTTCCAGCCTTCAAATTGCCCCAGCACGCGCTGGCAGCCTGCACAGTGGTGGATCCTCTGTGATGTGCGGTGCCCAGATGTGAAGGCAAGGACCAGCCAGCTGAATGCCACTTTTCCCATTCTATATGTAGCAACTGATATGGAATATGGCCTTTTACCTTTCTAAGGAGAATCAGTTAAATTCATATGAAAATCAGCTGTCACTGCGTTATCTGTAGCAAGGCAGAAAGCTGAAGTTTCTCTGTGTGTGTTTCAATTTATTTTCTTCTCTCTCTATAAATGCCACACTTCTAACTGATGGTTTAACAACTACAACTTCAATTTTAAAGGAACATCACATGGTTTGGTTAAGGAAAGTGTTCCTTCCCTCGGGTAGACCCCCTGCTGTCCTTTTCTATTGACTCCGCAAGATCATGCGGTAAATATCAACACTGGAAAACTTTTAGAAGTAATAACGCCAACTGAGGCCCGAGACCTGTGGGGCACAGCTGGTTCCCGCCCTCAATTCTTCCTGCAGCCTCTGCAAGCTGAGAAGGCTCAGCACCTCGAGAGATGGTGCCCTAAAGACACGACAACAAACCCAACCGCCTCTTGTGAAAATAAATAACCACTAGCCGACACACAGCTTTCCTCCACGAGAGTGGAAAATACGCATGTGTGGTCCAGCCATGTTCTTTCAATAATTGTTTATTTGCAAGTACGGTCAGGAAGTGATGCTGTAGCATCAGGAAAAATGAACCCAAGGAGAAAAGGGGTTGTGGAGCTGTGCCATACGTTTCACACCCCTCTGTTTCTCGCCCACACGCATTTGAGGAGGGTGAGTTTGATTTTGATTGTTGGTGGGTTTTAAATTAATGCAAGATCCAACCAGAAAAATAAAGTTGGTCTGGAGAGCAGCAGCACTGTGATTCTGGAAACCGAGGCTTGGGGGAAGCTTTGGACATCTCTCTCAGCTGTAGGTTGCCAGTAGCAAGGCATGCGTGTGGTTTACAAGGTGGGGAGAATGCTGACTCCAAGGCAGGGAAGTGCCTCCTGGGGCATCCTGCAGCAAAAATACTTGGCTCCAGAATAAATCCTGCCTCAGATCACTGAAAAGACTGTAAGTTTGTGGACTAGCAGAAGCAACCAGAATAGCCCAACCCATACCCTAAAGCCCTTTCTTCCCTACTTGACCTAGGGGTGAGAAGAGGTAAACCATCACTGGAATCTAAGGGGAAAAAGAAAACAAAAAAATGATACATTGTGTGGTGCAATCTCTTCCTCCGGTCCCCTCACATCTAACGTCTCCATTTCTCAGGAAAGCTCTCGCCTCCCTCAGCTGCCTGCCCAGCTCTGTGCTTCCCTGTGGTTTGCCCTCCATGTTCCTCTGCCTTCTTCTATTGCCTCCCAGTCCAGTATCTATGTTCTTGTGATGCTTCGTGGTCTTCCATGCTCACAGCTGTACTCGACACAAAGACTGAGGTAGATGTGGCTTTGCTCAAAGATTTAAAATCAATTAACTCACTGTGTCTGCACCCTTTTGCCCATAATCAGGCATTGCACCTTTTATAAGGCCACGCCATAAAGGTCTCTTCCCCATGACTGTGTGAATGAGTGTTATATAGGTTTTACATATAAGTTTGGACGGATAAATGGGTACCAGCAGACAACAACCTGAAGAGAGGAAAAGTACGAGCTGAGATGGTAGGTTGTGAAATTTTCCCAAGAACTGATCAGCTCTGGAGACAAGATTCCCCAGCAATTGATAAAATGAGTGCACCAAGGGTCAGAGGAATTTGGACAAGGCCAGCAGCACACCCTAACATCAACAACTGGTTGTATAACTCAGACTACAACTAAGAAGGCAGCGACTGCTCTGTGCAAATACACACATACACTTAATGAAAGAAAGGACCCTCCAAGACTTTCTGAGCACCTAAGAGCTACTGAATACCAGTACAACCCTCCACTCCTGAAATAAAGGTGTTCTTATAAATATTGGCTGTGATCTGTGTTTTTCTGACTCAGTCCCCTATATGAAGAAAAAGGGAATTTGCAACTCTTTCCCCCTCTTTCACACACAGTTTTGTTTCCAATATCAAACTCCTTGCTAATATTAACTTTGAACTTGGATGATCTCCAATGTCCTCTAACGTCCTTGATTAATGAACTCTCATAGTGTAGCTCAAAGACCTGTTCTTAACACTAATTGCTGAGCACACTTAAACTTTTCTTCCTTTCTAAACAGTTATTCTGTGTTATCCTTATATGCCCTTTATAGCTGAAACCATGCCATTCCAAGGTTTTCTAAGTTTTTTGAACAATCCTGGCACTTTACAGCTAATAAGCGTTAACCACACAAAAATGATGAATTCTAAAAGGAAAAAAAATTTGCCAACAAGAAAACATATTGTTCCTCCAGAGGGATATATTTAATATTGTACAGCCAAATCAAACAAACATGCTGTAATCACCAGAATGAAACCTCAGGAGCAACTCAAAACAACAGCACAGGATAAATAAATATGAACTCAAGTTCTTTGAAGAACAGGAGGAGAATGATCAGGTTTAGATGAGGAACAGCTTCTTGCTTAATGACAACATGGAAGGTAGAACTTAAGATGAAATAAAAAAAAAGTACTCTTCTTTAGAACAAGTTCTGAGTCCTGCTTGCTCCTTTCTTTCTAGGTCTAGCACTTTAGACGCTAGTGCCTGGCCCAAGAATGGCTACAGAGGCAACCCCAGAATACTGATGGACACTTCCTATTTTATTTATGTCCTCACTTTGGGGGGACCATATAGTCCATCCACTTTTAATTAACTCTTTCGTCCCTTTTATCAAGAGAAAAATTTGCAAAAACAGCATGACGCTGAACCGGGAGCATCTAGTTCACGTCTTGAGCAGGCTTGTTTACAAAGTGTCCCTCGGACCTTTCAGACCGTAGGTCTCAGCAAGTGCCAGTGTACCCTCATGAGATGTGGCAAGGCAAGCAAGTCTGAGGGCAGCCCCAGGAATCACTTCCCCAGTGTCATAGCCCCATACTGGCATTCTATGCTGTGCAAGTGAAAAAGGAATTGTTCATGAAAGCGAACAGGAATTGTGAAAAGGAATTGTTCATGTGAAAAGTGAAAAGGAACTGTTCATGAGGAGAAAGGGAAGGAATTAGTGAAGAATTTACAGGTCACTGAATGTTAATTTTGATAAGCGATAATGAGGAAATGGCCTTTAATGCCTTACAGTTCAGCTTGCACTCTCATTAGCATATATTTAGAGAAAAAAGGAACTGAGCCACTTGATCTGTTAATATACATATTTTTGTCTAACCATTACAGATGGAATCTTGCTGGAAAAAAATACTATTTTTAACTAACATGAATCAATTTTAACTGTTTCTCATTCAGTCAAAGATCAATTTAGATCTAGAAGCTCCTCTGCCATTTGAAGTTCCACTCAGTTTCTAATGTAGCATAAATGGCAACAAATCTTTGACATCTGATTCTTTGAAAATCACAGCACATTTATAAAAGTCAAACAACAGTTGGTCTCTCTTTAGAGCTCTCTTTAGAGCTCCTTTAATTCTTCTGTGCAAATCAATAATTTATTTGAATCCTTCTATTTTAAAATGTACTAAACTTGGGTTGGTGATGTCTTTGAAAGAAAGACAGGGATTTTACTGCATTTCCTTCCTTCCTATTCTGTTTTGATTGCATTAAACTGATTCTCTTAAACATCCCCATAAATTAAACATCCTCTTTCTTTGCAGCAGGCATTAAAACATTTTTTTTGTTTGGTAATATAGATTTACTGATTTGAAGCGTGATTTATTTCCTGTCATTTAACACCAGTGTGGTCCACAGCTGAGTTTCAACCATCTTTACATTCTGCACCTTAATCTTGCACACTTTAAAATTGCAGCCATCCTGTCTGAGCAGGATCACATGTTCTCCAGAAATGTTTTGTAATTGAGAGATACCACATTTGCTGTGAATTTAGGATACTTGTTATATCAACTAAGACAACCTTTAGCTGTGTGCCTTGTGCCTGTAAAGGGAATGTGTTCATCAGCACATTAGTATAGAATCTGATTTTCACGCTGCTTGCAGGAATAGAAAGGACATATCAAGTGGGCTGCCACAGAAATTACATTGAAGTACCCTTGCATGTATGTGTTGACCCTTGGTATTCATAGCTGCAATGTTCGCAGGAGAACTTCAGCCTGAACGAGTCCTGTGCACTTCTTTTATCATAGAGGGACTTGTATTTTCAAATGTTACTGATTTTTTTATTTTCCACCAAAGATGCATTAGATTGAAATGATCTCAGGATAAGACTGAAAGCAGATTGAATGCTGATTCTTATTTCCTAAATGAAAAAAATAATCTATGAAAATCAATAACAAAAGTTCTTTATGAAATGGATAGCAATAGAACTGAAAACTTACAAAAGAATGCACTTTATAAAAGAAGTGGAGCGTATGTTATCTGCCCTGGGTGTAACTGCCAGTTATGCATGGAGGAAAACGGTGAAAAGAAATATTTGAAGAATCTCTTTCACTAGGACTGCACTTTCAGGGACTTTCAGTTGGATCTCTTCTCAGCATCTGATCACCCAACTGAATCTGGATTCATATCTGCAGTTATTTATAGCTGCAAATAATAATCTGGGAGTGGTGTTAAGAAAATATCTGCTGCTTCTATACTGGTCTGGATGTAAACCCGTGAGTGCTGACCAGTTACCCTTCACAGACCACCAGAGGAATGGCTTTCCTTTGGGGACGGAATGGCATCCAAGCATTTTGAGAGCAGAGGTCCCACTAAAGTTCAATAGCATTTTCCGAAATCCTATGAGAGATAATTAAGATGCCTGGCAAATTTCATGCCTGCCTTTTATGAGTTTATTTCCCGTGAATATTACCCAATGAACAATATGATTTCTATTCCTGTGGACACTACAGATGTTCCACATTTCCAGATATTCATTCATTTCTGTTCATGAAATGAACCCTCAGGCTGCTCCACAGTCAGCAAACTCTCCATAGGCAGGAACTCTCCACAGCCAGCTTGGGTTTGTTTTTGGTTTTTTTTTTTCCTTTCAGAGTGCACTAGGCACATTAGAAACAATTACATTGGGATTATTTTTTTTTATATGATATACCTAAAAATCTGACACTATTCATTTTATCTTAAATGTCCTTTGAAGTGAGAAAGAAAGAACCCCTTGCAAAGCTTGTGCCGCCTTTTTTCCATTGTTTTGGCTTTGCTATATTTTCCACAGTGATGAAGCCAGGGTTGTGTAAAACACTCAGATCTCTGGGAAATTTCTTCCTAAAATTCAACTCTCAGATAAAAAAAGGAGGCCTTCGGTGAAATGCATTTACTGTCATCTTCTCTCAGGTAGGTGCAGGGGGAATTGTCCAGGCATGCAATGGATAAGGGTCCACTACATGGTTAAGACTTTAGACAAAGTTCCTGAGGAGTTACTATGAAGTTTGCAAGTGTTTGCAACAAGTGTGATGTTTTAAAAGCAGCTGCTCATGTTTTACTTTACATATACACCTTTTCTGAGAAAGCTCTTTGAAACAAGACAGCCTGTCTTTTGCAGCTGTGGGTGGAGGCAGCACTACAAATACTTGCTGGCAACAACTGAAAACAAATGTCCCTACTCTCAGCAGCACTTGCACCCTTGACAGATCACTTCTCAGAGGTAAACCTCTTGATCAACTCCTTGTTACATTTAGAAACGGGTGCTGGAAAAGACAGATAACACGTAATTCAAGCCAGGATTAAATCTGCCTGAAAACCAAGGTTGGCAAGAATTACATTTTCCTTTATTTCAAAATCTGTCTCCAATCCAGGGAAGACCAAAGTCAATTTTTTCAAAATTCTCAGAGGAAAAAAGGGCCAAAGGTCCCAGAATTGTCCTGGGAGATTTGTGTTGTAGGCAGTGCCAGTATTAACACCTGTGCTGAGGAGCTGGAGATCCTGTGCTACACGCATTACACATCCAAAAAAAGGGCTGTGAACTGATTCCACTTGTAGATGACAGGGGGATAAATTCCTGTAAAGCTGCCAGTCATAGTGACCAGTTTACAGAAAAAAAAAAAGGCAATGTGAGACCTATCATCCAAGTCCCCAAAACAGAGATTAAGTTATACCAAGGCAGAGCATAGGCCTGGCCCTGGCTCTCTGAGCAAGGGACAGATTTCGGATCGCATCTGGGGTTCAGAGTTTCCTGTGAGTGCCCATGCGCCTTTGCACAACGAGTCAGATAAGGTGTGTGTAGCACTTCAGTCCTGGGATGACCTCATTTGGAAACCTAAAGATGTAATTTAAACCTTGTCTGTTTGAGCGTGTTGTATTTCACTGCAAGAGGCTCAGGGTTTTTTTGTTTGTTTGTTTGTTTGTTTTTTGTTTTTCCCAAAAGACTGAAAAATCTTGAATGGAGACAGGTAAGTACAGCCCTGCAATTCAAAAGTGCTGCATTCCTGGTAAGGAATACATGAAGCAAAGGGAAAGTCCTTACTTATACTTAGGAAGGTGGGGGGAGAGAAGTGCCACAGTAACATTACTGAGCATGAATGATTAGAGAGGCAAGTTCACGTCAAAGAAGACATTGCCAGCAGAGATAAAACAGTCTTATTTTATCAGCTCCAAGTGTCACTTCAATAACCTCAGTTTCAGGGTACTATTCACAATAATAAAAAAAAAAAGATACATATATTTGTACATTTTTTCCCAGGGAAAAGTTGAATTTACAGAGGACCTAGCCAAGATTCAGCACAAGAATTGAGAGGCAGTCTCCCAAAGCCTAAGGAAATTTGAAGACACACCATTAGAGAGAGAGAGATATGTCAGCTCCTGGCTGAACAATTTGTTTCCTTGATAAGATAAACATTTTGCTACTACATGACAGTATCTTGAAAATAGTTAACAACCTATAGCTAGTGAGCACTCAAGAAGGCTAATTAAAGTGCCAAAATGTTTTATGTCAGGTTTTTTCTTTGCCAGCTATCATGTTCTCCCTTTTCTACAGGTGCGGGCAGTAAGAACTCAGTGTGATGACTGCACTAATGCTAGGCAGCGTCCAAGCAATAGAAATATATCCTCTGGGGTCATAATTCACTCCTCTTTTCTTTATCGTATCTTCACAGGAAAAAAACACTTAACAGTCAGCAATCATTTTCTATTACATAAATTTAATTTTACTTGTGGTACCATAATTCATCAGTCACTATAAGGAAGCAGCACTCCAGACACTACACTACTCAATTCTGACACATCACTTGCCTGGACAGGATCAGTGTAGAATAACCACAACAATACTTACATAAATGAGACCAAATCAATCCCTTCCTTTGCCCTTTGGAAACTCACAGTTGCTAAATCCAATCTAATTTACTGAAAGTAAAATATATAGGTTGGAGGAAGAAATCTCTTCCAGTCAATGCCCAGCCTCACCTGTCAAACAACTCTATAACCATCACCTTTCACATGGCTCCAGAAAACATAAAGATTTCTGAAGAAATACTCCAGATTCTGTATTAAATTGACTACCTGCTTTACCACTCCACATTCCCATGATCATGCTCTCCCTTAGCTCTGCTATAGCCAGTTTACATCATACCTTCCAAATTCCTTCACATCAGCTACAACCTATAGCAGCCACTGACCACTGGCGGAGTGACTTTCCGCTGACGGGTGTTTCCTATTCAGTTCAGTCCCACTGCTCAAGTACTGCCCAGACTCCAGTCCATGGGGATACATATTTTGACCATACAAAAGCACTGCTGGGGGTCAACAGCTCTTGTCCCTTTAAATTCCTCCAGTCCTGCGGTAGAATGTGTCTCTTGCACATGACTCAATACAGAACTCACTGGCAGAGGTGGAAAAGGTGGAAACTTCGATCATGGGATGCACACATTGTGCCATAATAATGTCAGAGGGATAGAGGGCTTGGATCCCTAGCTGTGTGAATACTTTGTAAGAGCCTAGAGATGATTTAAAAACCCCTAGTACCAGGGATTCAAAGGAAAAAAAATGCTTCAGGAAAGAAAGTATAGAACTGACAGCTACTGAATACTTTAATAGCATTGAAGAGAGACAGAGAGCTGCTGTATAGTTTTTAGTTCTGACTGGTGTATCAGTTCCCTGGCTGAGAAACTAAGTAGAAATTAAATTGTCAACTCAGTCCGAGCAAGAGCGCTCTTGTTAGCAAAATTAATGCATGCATTTGCCTTATAGTATTGTTTTTAATTTCTCTGTGCCTTTAATTCCCTCTCTGAATATGGGAATATCTCTCATTTTTATCCAAGGTCTGCATTTTCTGTATTTGACAAAGTAATGTTTCATATTGACATCAATTTCTTAAAATGTCCCTTATGTTGATGTTCTTATTTCAAGGGGATTTTCATTGAAATAAAGACAGTTTAATGGAAGAATAACAGAAAAGGAAAATAACAATCATAATAACAATAATAATGTCACAAGTCACTCTCACCACCTGGTGAATTGGTACCTTCCTGAGCAGTGATTGTGAGTCCCCACCCACCAGCTAACCTCCATTTATATACTGAGCATGACATCTATGGTACAGAATATTCCATTGGCCATTCTGTTGTTCTGTCTATGCTCCTTCTCAGCTTCTATGGGAAGCTGAAAGGAGCCCTTGAAAAGAATAAACATCACCTAGAAACAAGTAAAACAATATGCATCATTGACATTCCTTTCACAGCAACCACTAGAAAGAAAATTAACTCTTTCCCAGTTGAAACCAGGACAGTATCAAAACCAGAACAATCTATGGTGGGATCAGCTTTATGATCCAGGCAGAGCTGATGTACAACACTGGCAGTAGCGGGGATCACGGTCCCAGTGCTAGTGTGCTCCAAGGGGCTAGTTCCACTTTCAAGTGGCTAGAGAGTTGGGCTCATGTGTAAATACAAATTTGCGACTAGACCCTACTGTGATGTGCCTATGCCTTCATGTCAACGCAAACCACCTGGAAACCTGCCTTTTATTTGCAGGATCCATGTCCTGTCACGGGGAGAGCAGGACGTGCACTGTGCTGGGCTGTTAGGTCAGTTTTACACTAGTGTGAGGGAGAAGACTTTTGCCTCAGCGACATTTAGGGAATGATGCCAGCCATCACAACCAGGAGCTCCCTACTTGCTGTAGTCGGGTTTCCAACTCCCACTGCTGGAAGCAGGTTGCTGAACTCCAGCTGATGGAATCAACAGTTTCAGAGAAGGGAGTATTTGTAAAATTCCTGCTCACCTTAGCGTACTTCACTTCTTTACAAGCTGCCTGGTCAGAGTGGGATCTTTGACTTTTCAACTTCGGTTTTAGGCACTTTAATTTCAATACTTAATTTCCAGATTAATTTATGCTGGGAAGCAATGATTGACCACTTTGTATTGTACATGTTGATAGTGGCATCTAATAAACATAGTGATTTTCCTTATGTCTTCCTTGTGAGGTATGTAACAGAACAAGTTTCCCTTCCTATTGAAAGAGCAGGCATTTCCAATTGGTAATTTTGGGTTTTTTAATCAGCACAAATTAACACTAGGCAATAGTTCAAGGAAATACTACCTATTTAGAAAAACTTGCAGCATGTTGGTGTACAACTTTATGGATTTCAAACCCAAAATGATTAGTAGCCTCCAGGAAGAAAGTGGGCGATCAAGGCACTTCTCATATCTATGTTACTTGGAAGGGAAACTACCAAGGACATGAGAATTCTTCCTAATGAAGAATCTGAAGCTGAAGCTGCATCAGGTCCTAACTTCTACTTCAGTAGCAATATCACAGGGAGAAAGCTATTTTGCCTTGATTAGAAGCCCTTCAAGAAAAGAGAGTCTGCCACTAGTTGACTTGTTCCAACAAGCCTTAATTCAAAAATCTCCCCTCTTATACAAATTACCTTCAATTAGAAAAATTATTATTCCCAGATTTTATATAATACCACCAATGTGGAAGAGGTCAAGATCTCAGTCTCATGACTGCAGAAAGATGAGCTGAGTCCAGTATCTAATGGAAAAAATAAAAGTATATCATGTATATTTATTTTTAGAGAGTAAAAACTTTTTGGTTCACATTTCAGAGCTTTTTTCCACATCCAAAAACAACAGGAGGAAATAAGAACTGCTCTCCTCAGCAGTCTGCAAAAACCAACAAAAAAAAAAGTCATTAGAAGATGGACCAGTATCGCCAGAAACAGCTGTTTTACAAGCCAATAGATCAATGGGCTTAACAAATGAGAATGCCCTGCATTCTAGCATTTTCTTTATGCAATTCCCCACTGCTTTGAATCCAAATACAAAGACTGAAATCCTGACTGCTGTGAACTGAATAGGGCAAGGATTTCTCCCTAAGGAGAGGTTTTTAGATAGCATGCTGAAGAGGGCTTACTGTATAGAACAAAAGCTGTCTAGTTTGCCTTTTGGAAAAGGATGAAGAAATTTTTCATAGTAGGTTACCTAGGACCTGACTCAATGGGAATTGCACTTACTGTAGTAGTACTCATTACCTAGTGATTCTTTAGCACTGAGCCCAGTTCATGAACCCATTTTTTCCCTCTATATAATACTTTCCTAAATGATAATCTGAATAATTGTTTTCAGTGTATGAAATATTCTAGATTATAGATTGCATACAGAAAAAGTTGTAGGTTGCAAACGGAAAAATAAACAGTTTATATGTTCTCTCTTTCTTTCCTTTTACAAAGATGCAGACTTACAGACCTTACTTGAAGTCTGTGTTTCTACTATATAGTATTTAATGAAAGTTAAATGTTTGAGCCCAGGGATAATTGCTTTACATATTTTTTGAGAGAGAAAAATCAAAGAAAATTAAAGAAGGACTAAGATCCAGATTTAAGAAGCTACTTTAACAGGTATTTGATTTAAAAGACAGGAGTAATCTCTTTTTAGACATTTTTTTTTTTTTTAATCTGAAGAATCTCATATAATCACCTGACCACCGCCTGCAGCCAAGAAAGCCTGAATATCTAAAGACTTAGTAACAGTTTTGGAGTCAGGCATATAATTAAGAATATTTTCAAAGGAGAGTCCACTACCACAAAGATTGCTGTGAATTTCATTCAATACAAAAATATGGCTCTGAATTTGGGTCTGTATCCTATAACTAACATTTGCAAGAATTCCGGTCCCCATTCCCCCCACCCTGGCCCTGCAAATTCCTAATACAAACAAGAAAAAAAAAAAAGACAAGTGCAATGTGCCATCAGATGTAATTTGTGATGGCATCCAACGTGTGGGTGACAGAGCAGAACTAGGACTCAGCTCTTCTGGCCCCCAGTCAAGTGCTCTATCCTCTGCGCCAAATGATCCCCCGATAAATGTTACAGCTAGGTTCAGCAGTCTTGAGAGAAAGCCAAATCCTTGCTGAATTTACAGTAATGTTATCACATTCCCACTTAACAACCTTCTGCCTTTTCACAAGTTTGAAATGCAAAGGTAAAGCTTTGCTCTGGGGCTGCACCCTGATGAGAGAGGAGACAGAAATCGCTACTCGCAACCCAGAAGGAGTTGGCTCTCAAATAGGTTGACAGAAATACGTATGACTTGAGGCATAGTAGGAGTGTTATTAAGCAGAAGTGCTACTTGAAATAGGGACTCTTTGAGAGGTTGTGGTTTTCTTTGTCTAAAATGTTGGTTGGCATTCCTGTCTGAACATTCAACTAAAGCGTTAGGTAATCCTCGGGTGTAATAGCAAGATTTAGGGAAAGGACAAAGTGTGTCAGCTCAGTCTTTGAATTCTGTTGCCTTCAGAGAGTAATATCAGCTCTTGAATGTTACTTGAGAATTGTTTCTGGCACTGAGATAATACATAGATGGTCCCAGTGCAGGATTAACCTGCCGCCATGCTGGCACACTGCTAACGCTACAAAGCTCTTTGCATGTGTTTGCAGAGGAGGCTGCTGTGAACAGCCAGAGTGTTTAAAGGTAGGAACTCTTTCTCATGGCTCCTCTGGACAGAGAGCTCACTGGGGCACACAGAGAGGTCACCCATGGAGGCCACAGCTGTGAAAGAACTCAGAGCCTGAATATGAACTCCTGGGAAAAACTCTGCTGACTACCCTAAAGCTAAATAGGCAGCGAAACCACTATTTGCTGAACACATTACCTATCGGTGCTGTTATCAGTACCAGGCGAGTTAATTATAGCATGTATGTTACAGTGTTTACCAAGCAGTATCGGCTGCGCCAAGAAACCTTAGCCAGAGAGCACGATATGGTACGGTCTTCCTGTGCCGATAACTCAGTAGCAGACTGTGCAAGAAGATAAATCTTCCCGGTGAAACGAGATTCACTCAGACCATCCTAGAAGGTAAGCACAACTACACGCTGAAGGAAAAAAATCCCCTTTCAAAGTTGGAGGGTAAAATAACTTGGAATGACAGTCAATTGTTCCCATGTGGTGAAACGTCACCACTGGGAGTCTTGTGTCTTGTTAGGTTCTTGCACAGCTTTGTGATTTGCTAACAGAGTCCCCTCACAGCAGATGCTAACATGTGCTAAGGGCTTCGTGCAAGCAGCATAAGAACCGATGTCTGACCTGAGACTGAACACAGGTGTGCCTCCATGCGACTTCACCAGGAAGTAAGACAACTCAGCTCCATCTGTCATTAATTTGGGTAACATTGTGTAGAAAAACTGAGAGAGAACTATAAAGCGATGCGGGGAGTTCATTTTCCTTGGAGCAAAGACACAGTAATGCAGCACTCTGGGAGCTAAATTCTCCACAGTATTCTGGCATTAACATCAGTGACAATAAGGAAACTGTTTAGCAGGAATTGCCTCTCTATCTAAGGATGATACACCAGTTGCTGAGATTCAACAAAGCACATATGAGTATATTTAAGCTTTAGCTGTACACTGGAATTTGTTTCTATTAAATGTATATAAGGACTCAGGAACACACAAACAGCCTTAAGTTAGCAAGTGAAGCTACCCACCTTAAAACAGTAAAAAACATGACACAACCCTAGAACTGATTTAGCCTTTGCCCAGTGGTAACAATTTTTTCCCTGTACAATTAGGTGCTCAATTTATCTTGCCATTCAGTTCAAACAAGGTTTTGGATAGAAATTCCTATAACCCTTTCCAGTCTTGCATCCTTAAATCAACTGCTGCCGTGATCGGCTGTCTTTCAGGGTACATCCAGATCATCTCCTTTGCTGTTGACACTATAGATCTTGTATGCAGCTACAGCATGAAGTATGGAACATCTGACCTGGACCTCACCTGTCTACCATAATTCATGCAACTGAGTCAATGAACTTGGGGCAAACGAGCAAAGCTTATGCGAACACTTAAAATTAAGCATGAGCTCAATTATTCTACTAAGTCAGGGCCTTTCTCAGGAATGATAAATGTGAAAAACATGGAAAAGCACGATGAGTCCATGTGGATTGAAGACATAAGTAAGTAATTCTTCAGCATTGGGAAAAATATTTGCATACGTTACAGTGGCCTGTGGATTGTGAGGATTAATACTTTTCTAATGCACATTATTGGTCAAAAAAAGCAAAAGCATGGGAACATACCTTCAAGTTAAATGCAAAAGGTGGTCTTCCAAAGGTAATTTATTTGTAATTAACTCCTGTTTCTGAGCTCAGCTTTCAAAATAACTCCTGCACTGAACCTTGCTTGTGAACTTCACAACCATAAACTTGAATTCTGATTTTGTGAAGACACCCTTCCACCTTGTGTAAGTGGCAGCATAAAGCCCTGACAAACAGATAAATCCATAATGGTTCTGCAGAATTTATCCTTTTGCAAGTTTCACATGATTTCAAAACAACACATGAAGAGAATATGGACATTCTCTGGGTGGATGTGACAAACCCCAACAGCGTAGCTAAGGTAAATTATTACTAACAGCCCGTTTACTCCTACCACCAACTGCTAATTCAGCAGGAGGTATATCAGGGTGACAAATTTGAGTCAGTCATCCTAGTGGAGCTGGGAATCTGGACTCAGATTGTCTGATAAGTAAAATGATGAGTACATACGTGCCGACAGCGTGCAGCATTCCAACAGAATCTAGCGCATCTCAGGGCCATCCATATGCTCCACCATATGTCCGCGAGGAGAGGGGTCCAGAATCACAGTCTCTGGAAAGGGTAGGTCTCCCAGGCTCTCAAGATACCAGCCAGGATCCCAATTTTGCTGTATTAATTGGTGTGTATTCCTGTATTCCCTCCAACAAACTACTGATTTTAGCTCAGAGGGCAAACATAGAACATAACCAACTGTTTGCCGATTCAGAAGCTGGCTCCCACAGGGCAAGTTCTACTAGGGAAGAAAAGGTTGCTCTGGGCTGTGTTTCTTCAGAGCCAATTCAACCTCTGTGTATTAACCACAAAGAAGCTGCAGCAACAGAGATGTTACCATGTAAAACAGCAGTACTGACAAGCACCTAGAAACAGACTGGATTTTAATAGCCTAGCATGGGGGAATACAAGTTCTGACTCACTCAACAGCAGACAGGTTGCTTTATTTTTGCCTTCCATTCTGCTCTTCACTTACATTTTTCTGGGTGTGATTAGCTGCAGTGTATTTTCACATTTCAGTCCTACCTTATCGCTGTCCACTGTGTTCTGTGATGTTCTGGATGCAATGGAAATGGTGTCAGGTTGACTGCTGCCATCTCCTTGGCTGTCTGCATCATCTACTCCATCTCTGCAAAAGACATAATAGGGAAACAACGATGCTTACTTAACACACCACCTTGGAATGTGCACAACTTTATAGGTGGATTTGAGAAGTGCCGAGTCAGCGTGCCAGAGCTGGCTTTGTGCTAAAATTACCTCACTGATGCAGCCCATGTTGCACCCTCGGCCATAGGGTTGGGATTAGCACATAATCACAACGTTTGTTGCTGGAAACAGGATGGCCGTTGCCTGCATACTCACAGCAGAGAAGACTCCGGTGTTCAGAAATAGCTCTGTAATGAGGGTGTCAGGCAGAAATTTTCCTACAATTAGATTTCTGCCTTAACCAAAACCATTCAGCTCAAGCCACACGTGACACTGAGGGAAGGAGTATTTGTCTTGTCTCACAGGAACCACATCTTCAGGAATTAAATATTAAGCCATAAAAATTATATCCAAACATTAATAAAGAGAGTGTAGAGCTCTACAAGTCTACCTCTGCTTGCTGTATAGATGTAGTTCTCCTACATCTTTACTGGTATTTCAAAATAAAAATTTAAATAATATAAATACATATTGAAGGACAAAGGAAAAAATATAAAACCCCCGTTCTGTACTAGAAAACTCTTGTATTGGTGCATGTCCTAGGAAGAAATGTCTGTATCTCTGCTTTGCTACAGATCTCCTGGGTGACTTTCCTTACTCATGCTTCAGGTGCCTCTATAATACAGCCTGAAGTAAGAGGGTGATAAAACTTGATTAGGAAATGGAGATGCTTAAATTACAGGTGGCTTTTGGGAATGCAAACATGACAACAAAAGAAAAATTCATTTTCTATAATTTCTATTTAATCCAGGATTCAAAGGAGTTGGCAAGAAAAATGTGAGATAACTTCACAGGCTGAAATGAGTTTGTATTTGATGATGAAACACAGATTCTCCAGTGTAGTAATATATTATCATGACCAGCTGTGATTTTCATTGTCAAGCAATTCAAAATGCCAAATGGGGGAAAAAAAATCTGTCAATACTCAAATGTGAAGAAGTAAATTCTACTTTGGGAAAGAAACTTAACCTTGGACTCTGAAGAACTTTTACTGTTTCTCTCCAGTACTTTGGAGTACTAAAATAAAAGACCTTTGTATGTATATCATAGAAGTGCTTTCTTGCTACTTTTGCCAGGACAATGGATAAAAAACAAAGGTGGTGAAAACTGCTTTTGGCTATAGGAAGAAAAAGTAAGAGAATCCAATCAAAAGCCCACAGACACTACACTGCTGTTGGTCAAGAAAACACTAGTGATTTCATGTTGTATGGAATGACTGAGGTTACCTTCTACTGTTGTTTCGCTGCTTTGCTGGTGTCTTGGGGAGCTGAATTGGCTCTTTCAGAGCTCCTTTCAGATGGATAATCCTTTCTTGAATGACTTCCCGGATATTTTTGATCCATTCCTGTTTTGTTTCAATACTGGATGCCTAAAGTTCCACAAGGCAGAAAGACAAACACTTCATCATATTCCCAGCGTGTCACCTCCTATGTAGGAGAATCGTGGTTGGTTGATGAAAATGCATGATTAACTGTTTCTCCTCTCTGCTGTATTGTTTTAACTGCTGGAGTACCTGGTAACCCCAGGAGAACTGAGGTATTTTTACCAGACCTACTTGGCAAGCAAAAGTAAAGCAGCTAAGCTCTGGATAAATATATTAAATGCTTAGCAATACAGCACGCTCTGTGGAGGAGAAATAGGTTATCAGTGCACAGCTGAGATTTCCTCAGACAAAGTAACCATAACATGAATTCTTCGTTAGAAACTCACTTGACAGAAATGGCTCACAGTTCTGGAGATTTGAGGAATAGGTTTATTGTCGATAAGCCCAGTGGCAAAGGACTAAGAGAATTACACCTCCCAGCCAAACGCCCTGAGACCTGCCCTGTGTCAGTGTGCAGCTGCTCAACCCAGGTTGCAAAAGGAGACGCAATTTCAGCAAGGCTGCACGACTGCACTGTCTTGATTCATACTGAGGCCTTAGAGCTGAATTGCTCCTGATGCAGCATGACCCCGCTGACAGACGTGGAAGCCATGCGAATACGAGGAGGGAAGAAACTGACCTTTCATTTAGTGCTCCCAAGGCCTCAACTAGCAGCTCTAAAGGCAAAGAGAATAAGCAGAAAAGACTTACTTTCAGCACTGTTTTATTGTCTGAGGATGGTGTTCGTCCAGACCACAAAGCAAATTTACAGGGATCTCCTTCAACATGTTCAGTCACTCCCAGTTCTGAGGTCTAGTGTGGAGGAGAGATGATGAGAGATTTCATATATATGAAGCCTCATGAGTCTAGAAAACTTTACATTTGTAGGGAGAAATGGGGAGGCAGGGACAGATAAGGCATTGAGATCTTGTCTCTGCTTTGCTACACCCAGACAATCCCCAGGGTATGGTGAGGAAGTGAATGGCTTGAGTGATCCTCCTTGCATTTCCCACCCACCCCTCACATCTCACTTTCTTAAACCTCTCCAGACTCACTGCAAGATTGGCTTCCAAGTGAGCCCCGCAGGGCCCAGAGCTTGCCCTGCCAGGTAGCATGAGTATCCCCAACCCAGCACGGGGACATGTGAGCCATCCCCTAATCTCCACCTCTACCTACAAGAAAGACAACACCCAGAATATTTGCTTTGCAGCCACACCTACCAGTAACTTGTTCTTGTAAACATATTTTGTGTGTCCTGAAGAATCTTTGATCTCTTTGCTAAACACCAAAGAGATTTCAAAGAGAAACAAATGCCTCTCACGGCCTTTCCGAATTAGAGACTTGGGATCCCACACTTGGAAGGAATCCTGAAGAATCAGCTCCCCCTGCACGTCCAGGTTCTCATCAAACCCTAAAACCACAAAATACATTGGCTTGTATTTGTTCTTGGGACCAGTAATGCCCAGAAACACCAGAGCAGTAAGGACTTGAAATAAAATTGTCTTGCTCTTTTTTTTTCATGTGTATTCTGAAAGGACATTAATGGGCATCCATTGCCCCAGTGAAAAAAATATTTTTCTTTTTTTTTTCCTACTGCAATGATATAATTATTTCACCAGAGAGAAATACGTCATATGTGCTAAATGAGACTGCTGCTAAAGCGCAGTAGTAATTACTTAAAGATAAATATTATAAAGGTTTCAGCGGTGGCTACTGTACACAGAATTGCAATGCAAGGAATCTTACGCACATCAACACAGATTCAGAGAAAAATATCATGTGGTAGGTGGAAGTGCCCCATCATACCATGATGCCTTCAAACACGCTAACCCAACCTTCAGGGGCCTGTGAGTCCACAGCAGTGCCATGGGGGAGCTACATCTATGACAGCAAACTGGTGTGGTGTCTGAAACAAGCTTTCCAGGAGGAATTTCTCATCTTCCAAGCTGCATGTCAAAGACCTTCACGTGGCTGAGGATCACAGGACTCCCTCCACATAACTGGGAGGCTTGAGGGAAAAGGGAGTCCCTAGTGCAAGGTGGCTTCCAAATTGCTGTCTCAGCAGTTGCTATCTCAGCAGCTTGTAGGTCACACTTCTTTCCAGAGCTGGGGACTGCTCCTCCACCAGCACAGCCTGCTGTTGTTCATGCCAGATAGCCCTGGGAGAGCAGCAAGCAGCCCTGGTCCCTGCTCCAAATAGTCAGAAATGATGGTTTTTTTAGAAGACAAGTGTCCAAGTGCTTGTCTATCCTAACAAAGTCATCCCTGCTTCTTTATTATTGCTTGTTGCTGGTCATCTCATGGGGAGAGATTATTCAGGTGTTATTTTGGGAAACCTTGCTTTTCACCAGACACCACAGTTAAAACCTTCTTTATTGTGTTTCTACCTATGCTGGGTCAGTTTGCACCCCTGCAATTTTTATCACTTGGTCTTAATGTGCTGCTTAGCTACTGGCACCATTTCCTTTTTCTTGCCTGTTTTAGTATTCTTCTTGTTTCCCGGTTCTGACTCAAGCCAGGCTAGAAATGATTTTCCCAGGCTAAAAAAATGTTTGAGAGACAATAAAGCATCTCTGTCCAGAATAAAATTTTTAAATTTTACAAATAGTCTACACATCAAAAAGCCAACAAAAGACTTAACTTTGGGGCAAGCAAAATATTTTTTTCTGTAATTTTGAAATACTTTTTAATAGTACTTTTTTTTTCCTTTTTTAATCTTTGGGATAATTATACTAACATTTTGAAACACAAGCTGTTTTGACTCAGAAAACCAGAATTTTTCCTTTTGAAATGTTGAGACAGTATTTAGAAATGTTTTCATTCAATAATCGTTACAGCTGCCAGCAGCTAAACTGAGGGGTTTTTTTTGTTTCATTAAGTAAGAATGTTTTAACCAAATGTATATATACATTGTATATGTATACACACACACGTACATATGTATATACACATATAATACATACACACACACACACAAAAGATATAAATAAATAAACCCCCAAAATTTCCTAGCCAGCTTTATTCTTCCAAGACTTTTGGAGAAATATCAGAAAGGAGTTAAGAATTACCTGATAATTATGATAAATCAACAGCATTGCTACAGTCAACCTGTACTAACTTTCTACACAAGTTACAAGAAGGCTTTATTTATCAGCGGGTCCCTCCCCTGCCCCGGCCACCTGCCCATCTGCTACCTTCCAGCATGCTGACATGCATGGCGTCGTTGGCCTTCTTTGGGACACTGAGCATCACTTCCAGACCGTCTTTGAGTTCCCCTTTGCCCTCCTCGCAGCAGGTTAGCAGTTCCTAAGAAGCAACGCAGAACACCTATAAACAAACTCTGACCAACATTCTGGCTTTATATCCGATTGTGTTACTTGGTACACGCAACTGCTTCGCTAACAGCGACAGGAGAAAGCTGAACTGCATCAAAACCCACTGTGGATACTCACAGACAGTGGGGATCAAATGGGAATGACTATAAAGCAAGACAAGGTGCTCTTGAGTGGGACTGGACACTCAGAAGATTTCTGGGGACTTATGCCTACACAGCAGACATCAGTCAGTCCAGCTGTGCCAGCCGGGTTGCCAAAAGTTCATTGCTGCTGTCATGAAAGCCTTTAATCAAATCATTAGATGACAGAAACTTAGCAAAAAGGAAAGTAAACAGTTCTGTCATCCCTTCAATTTCCCTTTCCCAGTTCTCACTTTTTAGGGTTAAGTCCACTTGGATACAAAAAAACCCAGTTGAAACAGGTGATCAGTTTTTTACTGTTTGTTTTTTTCTTTCTGTGAGTAGTCTCCTTTAAAACACCCAACCTGATTTCCCACTTTGCTGCCATGCTTAAGCCTGGGAGGTTGGAGTAGCAGCTCAGCAGGAGCTGCTTAGGGGTCATGAACAAGTGATAAAGCAGCTCTCTTAAGAACAAGTTAACTCATTACACCTGTGAACCGCTCTGCATGAGCTGATCTGGGCAGCTCACGAAGGTACCTTCAGTAGGAGTTGGTATTTTGTGATCCTCTGGACAGGCTTGATTAAATAAGAAGAGATAGAGTTGGCCAGACCGTGTCTTTGCTGAATTTCCTAGAAGAGATAAAAGCAGCAGTCGGTCATGGAAACCATTTACCCCCCTACCAGGCAGAACCACCCATAACTAATTTTAGCTCTGGATCTCTGCATTTCTTTATTTTTTAACTCTCTTTAAGCTCACATGCAAATAACTGTGGTTTCTGAGAGGCTGGCAATAAACTGCAGAGTCCCCCTAAGGCCATTTAAACTGCAGGGGCCCTACGAAAGCCAAGCTAAGGCTATGTTGAGTAAACTACACAGGCTTCCATTTAAATATGACTTATCTTTCATTTTAACTGGTTTCTCCTAGCTATGAAGGCTGAAAGCAGAGTCGTAACGTTCAATTAAAATGAAGTGACATTAAATTAAATTGCATGCGTAGGGTGTAATTTAGCTGTCTAAACATGAGCATCTAGTAGCATTTGAGAGCCCTGGGGTAGCTGAAATATCCACATGGGAGTAACAGGGCTGACACAGTGCTGACAGACCTATGCTATTCTGAGGTGGCACCTGGGGGGGAGAAGAGGTACCCTCATGATACCTTTTACAGCACTGAATACTTCTGGTTTGTCACTCGAATCTCAGTCAAAATGTCTGCGCTGATCACTGATGTGCTCATGAACTTCTGGAGACATTGCAGATAGGCACCTGGTGAGGTCTGCAAAGGGCCAGCTGCCTTCCTCCAACTGGTGCCAGTGGGAGTTAGGAGCTCCCGAAAATCCTACAGGATGGCACATATTTAGCCATCTAAACAAACTCATGCCATACACGGGCAGATTCTCTGCTGAAATAGAAAAGGTTGGAATTCCTTCTGTCTCTGCCAGGCCCTGGGCATGTCTCCCCTTGCTCCTGGCCATAAGGAAATCCTCTGTTCCTAAGGGAGCTGATGGGGATGGGGAATGGGACTTATCTCCAGCTACTGGAGGGTAAATTCGAGGCTGTAAAGGGAAGAACTTACAGAAGATGAAGGGGGGAAAGATGCCAAGAACAGAGATTTTCTTGCTGTATGCAGTCTGATATTCTGCTGAGTACTAGGAAGGTTACTGTTTTTTTTTAAAGCCAGTACTTATCTTTATGCTGGGATGCAAAAATAGCCCCTTTTCACACAATGTGCCAACAGATTTTTTTTTTTGTACTAGGCAAGTTTGTTTTAGAAAAAAATATCTCTGGTGCCATCAACAAGACCCAAAAGGGAAGAGGCTCCGTGTGGGGGTTAATGGAGTTTGCATGAAGCTGAGTCATGGCTGGCTCCAAATGGGGACAGTGTCTGCAGAGCACATGGCTGGGACTCAATTAGTAACCGCGGGAGCCAGCAAGACCTCGGTCATGTCTATGAACTTCCTGGAGCTGGCTCAGTACACTTGTTTTTGTAGGATCCAAGTAATGAATTTAGCGCTATTCCTTCCTCCCAGCATTCTGAACAGCAGGGCACGCTCCCAGCAAGATGCTTCCCCTTCAAGCATTCCTTGCTCTGCCAGGATGCTCCCTGATCAGACTGTGCGGAGACAGAGTGGAGTGACAGCTGTCCCTGCTGCACAGGAACCCGCAGCAGGGAAGCAATAGCACTGCTACATGGCAATCAGAGAAATACTCTGTTGGAAAGGGACCTTCTGCCTGCAGCTCCTCCCTCTGGTCCCTGAAGTGTTGGAGTAAGGTGGCAGCCTGCTGGAGTGTGTCTTGGGTTGGCTTTGTAACAGCTGGAGAGGCCTGAGCTTACTGTGGGTGGAGGTGGAAACTGGAGAGGTCTGTGCAGTGTAGAGCATGGTAGTGCGGACATTTCTCACACACCTTTAATTAACAGGAAGCAGAGAGATATCTGAACCAGCTTTGAAGCAGCTGGCAGGTTTCAGAAACAGGGTAGCCACAGGGCTCTCTGCTCTCTGCTTTGCCCTGATTCTTGTTTAAAGCAAGCTTGGTTTGTGTTATAGTACACCATGGTTCACCATTAGACACAACTCTAGTTATTCCTTGGGAGGAAAAATGTCCCAAGGGCCTGGAAGAAATGAAGGTATCTGACAGGCACCATGTGCTGGCAGTTGTGCGTTTCAAACTGGATGAGCTGCACAACAGGATCAACGTGTAGTCTTACATGCAATAACAGGATCCCAGAAAAACACCAAAAATATCCTCTGCGTAGGGCAGTACAGGGCCCTCAGAGGCCCTTGGATGGACAAAATGGGAACAGGAATACTTGAATACAATTTCACACTATAAGAATGGCTGAATTTACCATGAAGCAGTGATAAAGTGCCCAGATTTTGTTTCAAATGTCTAAAGAGATTCACAAACTAAGATAAGCCATCTAATTGTATACAGTTATTTAGTAGGAGGACAAACTGCATCCTGAACTGGGTGTACAGATCAATGGCTTGCTGAGTAGACTGACTCAACACTAAAAACCTCATGAAACATTTAGGTTTTGTAATGGATGACACAAATCTTTGGTGAGCAATTTCAGAAAAAATATTACTAAGCAGAAGCTGAGACCTGGCTTGCACCTCTGCCCATTTCCTAAGGGACACTCTAGCTCAGCAGAGAAACTGTCCAAGAACCATCATCCATGCAGAAACACAATGCTCTGCAATGCTACCAAACTTGACAAGCTTTACCTTGTTCCACTCTGTAAATTCTGGACATGCAAATTAAAGGTGCCCTATGGCTCCTTGAATATAACAACTGATCTTTTCCAAGATTTAAAGGAAAAAAATATTCAAAATAGCAGAAACATATAGACAACTGAACCAAAGTTTTGTCTTTGTCCTGAGGACCAAAGTTCGCTTAAATAACAGACACTAAAATCAACTCTATCACCTCAGTAATATGCTGATTTCCACCAGCTGAAGCTCTTGCAATGAGCCCTGAAGCTGCAAATTTTCTGTGGACTTGAGGGGTTCAGACAGATTACTGGGACTACTTGTTTTCATCTCAGTGGTGGCTTTCTATGATGGTTTATGCAATTTAAGGGATTGTACACTTGTGCTCTTCAAGCATGCTTCTTACTAAGGCGTCTTATTCTAGATAACTCGCTCTTGTCATGAAGGTGTTTTGGGAAATTCCAGGTTCTTCCTGGAAGAAAAGAACAGGCCATTTCCTCTGTATTCCTTGGGCCAGGCTGTCCTCTGTCCTGCCACTTAACTACTGCCAATCCAAGATCAAGATAAAAAGGATCTACAGGTACTTCAAACTACCTTAGTCAGACTGAGTGAATCCTAGGAGATTTTTTTTGGGGGGAATAGCCAGTTTTCTCTTTTTGCACAAGCATCACTGGGTAGCCCAGCACAATTCCCACTAATGAAAGGAAAACATCTCCCCTTGCAAAACAGCAGATGCTGACACATGAATATTCTCTATTAAGCAACATCAGGCAGGTTTCTAGCCCATATACAGAGCTGGAGTGGAAAAGCTTAGCAGAGGAAATGCTTTAACCTGTGTGAACAACACTGATAGACACCCAAGGTGGCTCAAACCCTCCACGAATCACCAACCAGTACAAACCATTCAACAGGCTCAAGCGCCACCTCCTGGAAAATCCCTCTCATTTCAATTCTACTTTTACACCATTCGGTGAGAAGGCAAAAAAAAGGCAAAAGGAGGTGTTCATCACCTTTCTTCTGGCTCATGTGAGGTCTTTCAGCGTTGAGTTTAATTGAAATGCTATAACCATTGGCACATACGAAACCCAGAGGAGCTGATTCATGTCTGGCAGGTTGGATCCTGCTGAGAGGCTACATTTGTAAAAAGATTGTCAATGCTTTTCAAAAGAGGTCTTAGCACTTTTTGTTAAAAAGGCAACTAATTAAAGCTCTAGGATAAGCAGAAAAGCATGGCAAAATGGATGAGGTTCCAAAAATCAGAGGGAAAGCTTAGTTTAAAAGTACTCAAAAACTAAAGATTTTTCTCAGCCTACAAAACTGGGTTTGGAGCCTGCAAATGTTTATCACCAGGTGTAGTGCTTGTAAGGGAAATAGTCCAACTGCAGTCAATGGAGTCCCTTACTAGCACGATGAAGCAAATGTTTAGAATGATAGAATCATTTTGATTGGAAAAGACCTTTAAGATCACCACGTCCGACCTTTAACCTAGCACTGCCAAGTTACCGCTAAACCATGTCTCTCAACACTACATCTTTATGTCTTTTAAATACCTCCAGGGATGGTGATTCAACCCCTTCCCTGGGCAGCCTGTTCCAATGTCGATAACCCTTCCAGTGAAGAATTTTTTCCTAATATCCAATCTAAACCTCCCCTGGCTCACCTTGAGGCCATTTCCTCTTGTCCTATCACTTGTTACTTGGGAGAATAGTCCGACCCCAACCTCGCTAAAACCTCTTTTTAGGCAGTTGTAGAGAGAGGCTTAAAAGGGTGGGTAAAATTTGCAGAACAGGAGGGCAGGATCTTGTTTCGGACTTAGGGATTTCACGTCATAAAATATAATGGGATCTGCTTTTTATTTTACCACTAAACCCAGAAGTAGAGAGTACATCCAAACCAGTTCTTTAGAAAGGACTGGGTCTGAAAAATGCACAAAGGTTCCCATAAGAATGTGCGTCTCCATTAAAAATGACTTGCCACACTGATGAAGATCACACATCACACCACAGTTTTCACACACTATCAGGTTTCACAGCATGTGATAACTGCTATGGAATGAAAAACCCAAATGCCAAAGCACAAAAAGGAACCCGTTGCTCAGATGTAAAGAGGAGGTGTTTCAGCTGCACTATGCGTGCTGAAGGAAATGGCAATGGCTGCTTACATCAAAGAAAGTCCCTGCATGTTCCAGGATGAGCTGGTTGGAGTCAGGCTTGTTTTTGCAGTAGGTGACATACATCTGAAATTTATCTGCCTGTGAAAACAAACATCAAGGGAAAAGCAAGATAAAGCTATTTCTCTGCTCGCACAGTCTTTCATTAAGGCTCACCAGGATAAATACAGCTGATAAAACCCCACCTCTCAAAGCAACAGAAGAATTGCAAATTAAGAATGGAAGACTTATAGATAGTTCGTACCTTATCTGAGCAGTTCTGAGGGGAATAAGGTGCACCATGTAACAGCTATGGGAGGCTTTCTCTAACAAGTGTCACAGAGGGATGGGCTAAAACTAATCCAGCTGTAAAATAATTTCTACGAACTCTAATGATTTTACACAGATTTTATCCAAAAGTCTGCAGGTCTCAAAACCCAGTCACGAAATGTTGGCTCTTTCACCTACTTGCAGATAAAGCCAGTGTAGAAACTGAGCAAAAGACTCACCTAGCTTAAACTGGCCTGAGCCAACATTTTTGACTTGAGACTGGCTCAGATTTGTGACGCTTGGCCCAAACTTGCCTTTCCTACCTTGGTTCAGACTTTAATGGCTCAAACTTTATGTTGTGCTAGGAGTGTTTTGCATTTCGTTTCCTAATTTATTTACTTTTAAGAGGAAATTAAAAGCATCTGTGCACTCCTGCCTTAGAGCAGTTTTGTATTACTGAACTCTGGTCTCAGGGAGAGGCAGGAAAACAGTAGAGGAGGCTGGCCTCCTTTTATTACTATTGCATTTTTTTTATATCAGGTATCTAAATAACAGGACCCTGCAATTGGGCAGGCAGCTTTGTATGTATGTCTGTAACCATACACACAGCTCTGGACATACACTGTTGCTGAGACGATGTGGTAGTATCTTAAAAGTACCATGAAGATTTTGCACAGAATGATATATAAATGTGTCCATGTTTCATAAACATGTAACCTCTTCTTCGTAAACAATATTTCTGAATCCATTTCATCAATATTTGTGTCATGTTTTTAAATTAAAATCCCATTTGAAATCACCCAAACATGCTCATTTTTTTGGTGAGAGAAAATGTTCCATAATGACTTTTAAAATACTAATTCCCAGCTTTGAAATATGAATAAAACCATCAGACAAAACATGAAGATGGCTCGCCTGCGTGATAAATATTTTGAAAAGAGAACAGCTTTCATACAGATAAATTACTGTAACCAATTTCTGGAGCCTCCTACGCCCATGAAGACTCTTAGCATCAAGATTTCAAAGTCCTTTTGGAAATTATCCTGACATTGGGTAATGGAATGAGAAAGCACAGTGACTCAGCAATTTGACACTAATTTCTGAAGGAAAATGTTGATAAAATACGTTGTTCATGCCTGTGTAGAGGTCTCATGGCACAACTAAAGTTCTCTAAAGAGGGTATAATAAGATTGCAATTGTCCATCCTCCCAGGGCCCTTCACAAAGAAATGAATATCACCCCTAAATTTTGATAAAGTCCTGTTAAACAGGAACCAGCAGAGGTAAAAGCTATGCTGGTCAGTGCAGGACAAGGAGAGAGGCTCTGGAAAGCCTTCACACCACTGCTCAGGAGAAGAGTTATGGGAGGGAACCTTTCACCCTGGGAGAGGTGAAGGACAAAGCAGTCGTAGTTCCAGATTAGCTTCTAATCTCACTTATGACTAAGGATGTAACCCTTGCACCAATTCCCAGCTTGTTTCTGTCTGTGCTGGAGGAATTAATTTGAATAAATAATGAAAAGAAGAGGCCTCATTACCCAGGTGACGAAGCAGTGGCCCACATCCTCAGGCAGTTGTTCGTACTTCTCTAGTTCTTTCAGAAAAATGCTGAAAAAAGAAAACACGGATGTAATTAGTTGTAGTCAAATACCCAGGAGAAGCAGAATGACCAATGAGTTAATCAGTGCTAATGACCAATACTTGTATCTTGATTACAAGGCTAATCCAGTGTCTTGCCAGGGGAAAAAGTGTGTCCTTGCCAAGGTATACTTTGGTTTTTGAGCACAGTCATGCCTGACTCAACTAGAAAGGAAAAGGTAGCAATCCCTAGTAGGGGGTCAGCGTATTCAGGACTGCACAATGATATTCAAGAACCAAATTGTGAATCTTCAAAAAGATCTTGTGCAGTGGTTCAGAGGAAGAGCAAAAGAAGAAGCCCAAAGCTGCCAGCTTTCCACCACCAAACTCAGCACACCGGGCGAACGACAACAATTTAAACAAGCTCGATACTTCATAGGCAAGTAGTAAACACCCAAAATACAGACTTTGTAATCAACTCTCTCCCAATACCTTGTACTATGAGTGACATCTCTGCAGGTAGAGGCCTGTACAATGCCTGGGTGGATGGAGGAATGTGAAACAGAAGTTGCAGAAGGAGAAGCAACTGAATGTGCTGTTTTCCCAGCCCTGAATCAGGCTGGGGGATGCCTTAACATCTCCAGCCAAAGGAGAAGACTCTGGAGGATGCTGGTGGAGGCAAGGGGTGGGGCAATTTATTTTAGTGTTGCTAGAAGTTTCAGCGGGAAACAGATTATGCAGAAGCAGGAGGCTGGAGGAGAATGGGTCAGAGAAAGGACAAATGGTAGCAGCAGAGAGCTGAGGGACATGACTGAGGGTTGAAGGGGTGTTAGCTGGGACCAAGGGAAAGTCAAAAAAGAGAGTAATCAGATGTCATCAGTCAGGGTCACTAAAAAGAAGATATAGCACCACAAAGAAAGGGGAAGTGGTAAGGCAATTGGGTGATCCTAGCATATATTTAAATGGGAGCAGAATACTTACCCATATGACAGGACAATTCTTGTGGGCTGGAAGTCAATTACTCTATTACTTAGAGGTCTCTTTAATGTAATATGTAGTTTGAATCTACTATCCTGGTATGCTTTGAAGCTGCTTGCACAAAAACATGCATATGGCAGCCTCTACTGGACCGTATTTATGTCTATGTGATGACCATATTTATCTGTATGTGATGATGCATTTATCTGGCTGAAGCACTGGAAGTCTCCCAGAACTTCAACAGGGAAGGGTTTTATCATTTGTTTTTCAAACTGCTTTGGTTTTAACGTGTAACTTAAAGACAGACTTTGAAATTCAGACTGAACTCGTGGGAGTCAGCACCCCTAAATGTTAAGTTTATAACTGCTATTGCATTCACATTATAGCAGGGAAACAACGCCCTCTAAGCTGATCTGATGCACAGTCTTATCTTGAAAAGAGGGACTACTGTTAGTTACAGATTAAAAACAGAGAGTCTCCAAGAAGTGGCAGGAAAGCTATTGATTAACCCAGCTCATGTCAACCATTCCTTTTTTTCCCCCTCGTGTTTTCCAAGGGATCATACTTTTGACAGGCAAGCTTCCAGACTAGACATAGTGCTGTGAAACAGAAAGCATGTATAGGAGTACAAAGCATTGGTATAATATGACTTTAACACTGTTAATCAGCTGAAGGCGAAGTTCAAACTAAGGTGCAACTCATTTTTGTAAAAGACACAAAACAAGAAATCAAACATTATTTTGCAAATCTGGATCAATTACTTTACATTCCTGTGTGCATTGTATAGGTATACACATGCCTTTGGCTTCCTTTGTCAGTAAACATTATCAGAACTGTTAGGAAAACCTACTTGTTATGAAAGTCATATATCTCCTGAATATTGCCAAAGATGATGTGTTCCTTATTAAGGATCCCAGCAGGTATTTCTTCCACTCCACTTGTCATTTCCCAAAGGTAAGTCTGGAAGACACCAGCAATTCTTAGCTTTGTGAACAAATGCAGTGAAAAAGAATAGATCTCCCTGTTTTGTTGCCAAAGGCACAGGCTGACAAGGGAACTATGTACTTTGAGATTAAACAAACAAGCTAAAAAAATAAATGTTCCAGTGTCACAGAGAGCTCTCCAGAGAAATTCAAAGTGCTGACACTCAGAAGTTGTCTGAGCAAAAAGCAGAAACATGCCAACAACACCCTTCTTTGCTGTCCGACTGATGGTGCCCAAAAACTGCAGGCAGAAACAGCTGAAAGATAAGCTGGATTTGCCACTTCAGTAGCATTAGGTAGACAAAAACCTCTTTCAAACTGCAGGAATGTGAAAGCTGACAGATTTCACTGAAATACACTCTGCTTTTTGCCTTGAATATCACAGTGCACTTCAGGAACACCCTGCTGTAGAGCTAGGCAAGGTGCAAATCCAGCTTTCTCTAGCATGAGATGATCCAATGGAATAGATTTGAACTTTTAAGAAAATGCTCCATGATTCAAATAAAGAGCAGAAACCAACAAATTTCAGGCCAACGTGCAAATATTTGGGACTTTTTACTGAGTCCTATGCCATTGCTCTCATTCTGCAGGGGTTAGTGCAGCTTTGTAAATAAAGGCACACGCAGGTGTCCCTGGAGGTGCAGGCATTTACAGCCACCCGTGGGGAGCACAGGGCACAGTTCTGCCGGTGGGAGACAAGCTCCCTCTGCTGCCCACCCAGCTCCCCACCACCAGCGGGACGTGGCTCTGCAGCTAGCCACCAATGGTGGTACCCTCACACAGACTCTTGTCAAGGTCAGCCTTTGCAGCACTGTGAACATCACCACTGCAAACGATACCACGTCCTTCCTGAAAATACGGGAGACTTCCTGGGCCTTAACTTACCTCTAAACATTCATGTAAGTCCCTGACATAAGCTTTTTCTGTCTGAAGCAGCTCAGCCATAATGAATCTGAAAAAAAGAAAGTCTTTCAGGTGTTTTGGACATTATAGGCATTTCTACAATGAACAGAAAACAAAACATCCTTCTGTTGTCTCCATGAATCAGTGTGCTTCCACTCTAAGCCTTCAGCTGCCTCATTTTGCACCTTTTAGCTTCATGAATGAAATACCCCTTCATAGTCTAGTCCCTTGTAGGGTTATTTTTTAAGTGTCTCTTCTGCATAAAATTCTATTAAGCTGTATTTCTGCAACCGTGAAGTGTGATTTAATATCTACATGCCCATCCTTAATAGTTAACTGATTCTCAGCAAAATTTTTTCCCCAGGAATAAGGACTCGAGATTCACCTGCAACACTTGCATTATCACTAATGGTCAAGGGTAAGTCACCCTGAAACTTGACCTTCAGTGGCAATACACATGGATTTGGGAGACACACCTACTTTGAAGAGGCTTCAACAGCTTCATATCCAACCGGAGAAAACCCAGACTGCTGGGAAGCCCAGCAACCAAATCTGTAGTGCCTGAGGCTGAGCATCTCAAAATTGAAATGCCCAATGTTTTGAAAATATGCCACAGACAGACCAAGTGTAACCACTGTTCCCCAAGATAAAAATGGTTTCGTATCAAGGTTATGCACTGTAGTGAAAATTTCAGAGGGCTGAGAAGGATCTTACATACAAATGCTTTCCAGAATATTCTCACACAAAAATTGAGACAAAATACTGTGAAATTAGACTGTTTCTAAATTTAAGTGCAACAAGAACTCTCCAAATATTTCCTCTAGTATGAAATATTTCCAGTCCTCTCAGTTCTAAACCCACTGAAATTTAAACCTAAACTTCAAGTGAACTCTTGTTAACCCAGTTAACTCTGGATGTCACTGGAGTTTAGACGATACTGAGACATAAAAAGATTTTTTTTGTTGTTGTTGTTCATTTTACTTTTCCCATACAGCCAGAAGGAAATCATGGCAATGAGTATTTCCATGACATCAGGCTCTAATCAAAGTGCTTGACTCAATCCTTTCCCTTTCCAAAAGTAACTTCTGATTAAAACCAAAAGATATTCAACCTGTATGTTCTAGAATTCTCTAGCCTACAAGTCACAACTTCTGCCCTATGCCTGTAGACTTATCTCAATAGCTCCACAGCTGGAAGGAGTTATAGGGCTGTAGTCAGTTCTGGTTATGCAAATATCATAGAATCCCTCTTAGATAATGTGTCATGGCAGACCGTGAGTGTTTGGGGACATACTCTTTCTTTCTGGCCGACTTTCTTTTTTCTTCATTGACTTCATGATTTGCGTCTCGCAGCTTTACCTCCCGGTCTGAAAGACTTGCTGGAATAATATCTAGCTCTAGGTCCTTGTTATCCTAGAAAAAGTGACAGTACAGATTTTAAATTCATTGTAACCCTACTGCTGTGCAAAATGCAGCATGTTCATGAGATCATGTATAAGAAAGGACTAAAGAAAGATAAAGATACCAATGTCAGAAAGAAGGAAATTCAAAGAGATTTAGAAGAACTACAGTGAGAAGGGAGAAGGTAAGAGAGAAATCTTAAAAAAAATGTCAACTATGAGATTTATTATAGTCTTCACTGTTACTCCTATCTAGAAATAGGTATTGACAACAAAAGTCTAAATTTTACCTTGCTCCCTCCCATCTAAGTTAGTTGCCTAGTATGGGACTTCATAAATAGTCTGATAAAGTAGGGCACTACACAGAGACAATCCCAACTTCCAATGGCCTTCTGCCATGGAAACACCTTTCCAGACTGTGGTTAGTACCTCTGTGTAAACTAGAGACCCTTACAAGGAACAGTACATTTAAGGTATCTTGAGGGCGTGAGGGAATTCATTCCTCTTTCTTTGAAACTCAGTTTTGAAGGGTGGTTGACTGAAATGCTTTTAAGTATTTCTGCTTCTGGCAGTCCCCCGCCAGGGAGTGGCCAGGGAATAGCAGGAGGTTCTAATTTTTGTTCCTCTTGTGTTGCTCTACTTCACCTAAAGGAGCTCAGAGATGAGGTTGGGGATCAATTTTTTTGGTTAATTAAAGGATGAGAGAATGGAAACTTACAGTCAAAGTCTGAGTTTTATTCAAAATAATGGTGTGGGAGCTGGATTTATGGCTTATGCTAAAAGCAACACAGACTTTTATTCAAATAATGTGTTTCCCCCACCTTCCCAGTAGCTGTATGGTTTCCTGGAAAATGTGCAAACATTTGTTTAGAAAGTCTTCCTGATCTTCATCTGTCTCCTCATATCACTGATCTGACATATAAAAACCCCTTTTCTCTTCAGAAAGTTCTGAGCTTGGCTAGGTAGGTTGGCTAGGTTTTAAAGTGTTTCTAATGGACACACAACAACCTGCAGCATTCATAGCATAGCCTTCACTTCCCTTTGTGACTTTCAGCTTTGGTATAAAATCCCAACAGGACATGGCCTTACAGTACCTCTGTATTGATTCCAAGGGCTTTTTCCAGCGAGTAGCGGTATTTCCCCATCCTGAGAGAGAAGTCACGGTAGCGTTTGTCAACGGTGGTGACCCACTTCCTAATTTCAGTGGCGTGTATATGTCCTTTTTCTACAAAGCTGTCAGCCAGCTGGATGAGGAGCTTCACTTTCTCCTTTGTTTGCTGCCCAAAATACAGTCCTTGGTTATGTTGCATTATTATTATTTCCTTTGCTTTTAATTCACACAGCAGTCAGAAGCAGCTCACAATTTTTTATACATCATTAAAGAGTGCCTGTACTTCATCTTATACAGAATCAGATGCTTTAAACTTTGCCCAGTAAAACACGAAAGGAATGACATTTTTATAAGGACACTTACGAAGCTACAGGAGATAGAAAAAGTCAAGTTTTTGAAACCACACACACACAAACACATAAGGAAAACATGTTGGAAGTTAGACATGCCTCCTTCCCATAGCCAAAAGCTTTTTTTTTTTTGTGAGCCTTGGAGTAGAAGACAGGATTTAAAAATCACACCTCATAAAATACACCAAGTTACTCTGAATCTAGGTGATTCTGGAGACCTGTGTAGGCAGGTCATTAATACACCACATATCAGTCCAGAAAGTGAGTTTGACTCACTACTACTCTGTTTCAGAAACAAACAGAATTTAAATCCAAATTCCTAGTCTATAAAATCTCCAACTATATAATCCCATTAGTATTTAAGTTCCAGTTACAGCATTACAAACTAAAGGCTGCCTGAACTCCAAAACATACTCTGAGACCCCAAACCTTCCAGAAATCTCCTATTCCACTTGGGCTCTGACTGCCCCTTAGTCACTATGGTTTTCCATGTTGAGGAACTTTGTGTAAATCTGACACAAAAGAGCTAGTTATAAATTTTAGCTTTGTTTCCAAGTCTGTCCTCGGAACTGAAGGTGCCTGGACCCTATGTTTGAGTCAACTCAAGCACAAAATGCTTATAAAAACTGGGATATCAACTGAACAGACTGCACTCCGGCTGTAATGCACATGTTAACCCTCAAAAGCAAAAGGAGAATCAGTTGTAACCCCAGAGGTACTGGCAAACTGCTTTTCAGAGATGGGGAGAACTTTCCACTCTGCCTGAAGCGAGACATGCTATCAGGTACTTAACGTTATCAGCAATCTGGCCACAATTGGACAAATGCATGTCAGACCAGAAAACACCTAGCAGATTTCAAACACAAAACTAAATTCAAGGAATTTCACCAGAAAAATAAATTAACAGCTGAATCAGAGGTCATCTAAACAAATTAATTGAGTACTTAAGCAATGCTACGTATGGAGAAGTAAAAATCTGACTTCCTGTTATATTTAAAGGGTGTTTCATTTCTAGAAGCTACCGGTGGTTTTGCTTTCCAAACAATTGGTTTGGCCAGAAAGTTATTGGGATCAGGAAGGCATTCAGTTACAGCTTAATTTGAGAATAACATCAGTCTGGGAGTGACATGCATTCACCAGATTGCACATGGAAGTGAAAATATTCTAGGTCAGCAGTAGGATAGTGATTTACTAGAGCCCCAGGGATCAAGACTAGATGCATCAGTGTAAGGAACAGCCAGTAATGGTCAATAAGGAACAAAAACTCAATCCGAGGCTAAATAAAGAGTAGAAATCATTTGGAAACTTCAGGATGAACTGGGATTATTCTGATCAAGATCAAATTATAACCTGCAACATGATTTCAGATGGACCGATTATGGGCAGTTAGAGGCCAGGAGTACTGTTAAAGGAACGTTGTATGGGTCCTGTCTGATTAAATTAACTTCCATCCACTGCTAGTTATCTCCCATTTTCACAAACATGCAAGCTAAGGAAAAAGGAAGGGGAGAAGAACACCGCAAAGCCTGGGAATCAAACCCGTGCAAGTATGGGCAGCCTAATGAGGAATTTGAGGATTACAGAAGATCAATTTCAGGACAGAGTGAAATGAAGCTACATAATACCAAAGCCATGGTCTTGCTGCAGTCTGACTTTGCAATTTAGATCCTTATCAGTGACTGTTAATACCCTTGTGGATTCACTGTCTGTGAATTACCTATGGTTTGAATTAATTTGTCTGAAGCAGATCCAACCACCGTTCCTCTGTAAACCCCACCAGATTTCTTAGAATTGCTCCATATAAATTAATAGATTCTTGGTAATGCAGCTTTGTATTAAAAAGTGTTCACCCTGGAGTTTACAAACCCATTTATTTAAAGTATTTTGTTGGGATCAGCAGATTATTTCTAATGAGATAAATCATAGAATCATAGAATGGTTTAGAGTTGGAAAGGACCTTGAAGATCATTGAGTTCCAACCCCCCTGCCATAGACAGGGATGCTTCCCTTTAGACCAGGCTGCCCAAGGCCACGTCCAGCCTGGCCTTGAACACCTCCAGGGATGGGGCCTCAACAACCTCTCGGGGCAACCTGTTCCAGTGCCTCACAACCCTCAAAGTAAAAAATGTCTTCCTAATGTTTAATCTAAAATGATCATCTGTGATCAACCCAGCTGGAATTAATGAAACAAATTGTGGTTGTAATGACAGAAGAAAGAGACAGGGAATCCAAGATGACCTTGGATATGTTCAGATCAATTAGTTACTCTATACTATTCTTGTATGATTGTTTGAGGATGGAATTAGGGTATGTCTCACCAGGTTGCCGTGAACTCTGTATGCAAATGGACTTTCTCTTCCTTCTGATTAGAACAAAAAATAACCAGTACAGACCAAGGGGGAGAAAACCTCCTTTTTGTGCCTATGTCTTGCTAAAAATGAACAATCACATTTCTCAAAAAGACATTTATCTTCTGGGCTAGGAATGTCAGGAGGAAAATACAAAATCAAGAGAATATTATTACAGAGACTTAAGGCACTGAAACAGGATCATAAACATCAACTAAGGAGGATGCCATAATTAGATTATAGTCACTGTTTACCTTGGCAGGTACTCTGAATTCCCCATATTCCTTCAGGAGTTCCTGAGTTTCTTCTGCTGATTCCCCTGTGGAGTTGTGAGTAGAGAGGTAATATTCGCCTGTTTCTTGGATCCAGTCTAAGGCCTGTAAAAGTAAAAAAAAAACCCAAAACACAAAGGAAAAACAAAATAGTCTTTGTATTTCAAGAACTAATCCTCTGAGAAAAAAAAAATCTGCCAAGTAAAGGATACCAAGTCCATTGGGAATTCATACAGTTTGTACTAAAACACTTTCTAGGAATGCATAAAAAGTATATAGGAATCAAAGCAGGTGGGAGATAATACAAAAGGTGCTGTATGTTTCCTAAGAGAAAAAGGGATGTAGGGAATTCTACCAATATACAGATAAATCTGCATGCAGGGAAAGCAGTTTTCTCATTCAATAATAGCTCAATAAAACAAATATGCTCTTACACTTATTTTCAAACAAATGAACAAAACCTGAAATTAATCTGACCTGGCAAAAATACCGAGTTTTGCTGTTGGGATTTGGAATTTTCTTAAATTGTTTTAAAAATCTACATTTGCCAAGTTTTCAAATGTTACAGTTTTTAAATACAACTTGAGATTGCAACAGGAACCCCACAGAGGCATTACATGAATACAAGAAATATTGACACACGACCAGACAGAAAGACAAAGTGTGTTTTTTACACTACCTGCTTGGCACTGCGCTCAAAGACAACGTATTGTTGGCACTGATCTAATCTCCGCTTCTTCAGGGTCCAGAAGTGAAGGACCCGGTTCTCCCTCTGCAGCAGCTCACTCAGAATGGCTGTAGGGCAAAGGAAAACGTCTGCATGATTAGTGATTCTAAGTGCATACAGAAATAAGCCATAAAAAGCTGAATTTACTCCCTCTGCCTGGACCACACTTGCAAGAGCAGAGCCCCTGTCCTTCTTAAAAACAAGCATTGATTCAAAGGGGCTGCTTTAAAACAAAACACAATACAAGTGTACACAAGAAAAGTGCAGTTGCAGGGTTATCCAGTAAAGGAGAAGATGCTGGAACAGAGTTCGGGATTTATAGTCCTGATTTATAGTCCTTTCGTTCTCTTCTGTTGAGTATGTCAGGAGTCTAGTGCTGGTTGATATAGGAGAAGTTGCCCTTTTACTGTCTTGTCTGTTGCTCTGGCCACAGGCTATGCAGCACTTGGCATCAAAGCCTACTGCCATGCATGAGCTCTGGTCATGACTGAATTTCATTCAGACCTGAGCCCCCAGTTTGACATACCTGGTAAGATTTCTTATACAGCTGCACTGACTGGTGACCCTCTGTGTGCTGCTCCCTGTGCAGTTATTGCTGGGCTATGATTTTGGGTTGAGGCCTGGTATTGGTCCTCTAAACTGTTTTCTGTGTGATGGGGATGTGACAGACACCCAGCTTCAGGAAGAGACTGGCAGGAGACCTGTTATTCCATGGACCCTAGGACATACGTGTTCTCCTTCAAAACCTGAGTGCTCAGCCAGACTGCATCAACTTGATCAAAGGGTGTGACGTAACTCTTTAAAAAATACCACGGGTTTAACCGAAAAGGTTAAACGCAGAGAGAGTGCAAGAGATTTACATTATATAAGTGACATAAACCTTAGTCAAACCTGAGCTTTTCTAATTAAAGTGAGCTAAGTCACGTCTAGCTGGCAGCAGCCTGGCTCATCCCAGCCAGGGCTGGGTAGGGAGCTGGGGTGGGTACCTCGGCAGGTGAGGCACGGCACCCCCCCTGCCCTCAGCCTCAAAGCACAGCATCCACTAGAGGGGGCTTGGGCACACGCAGCCCGGGCAGCAGCCACGCTTTTTTGTATTAAAACACTGAGTTTTGCTTCTCAACCACTTACAGTGACTTACGATCATTTACAGCACCTGCTAATAACTTCTCTCACCCTAAGCCCTTTCTGAATGTGCTGATATTCATTGTTTATGTATCAACACTGATGGCAGCAAACAGATTTGGATGTATCCCTCCCCATTTACAAGTGTAACACTGATTACGGTCAAAAAATTTGTAATACTTAAGTGAATTGCAAAACCTCCCCCAGTTCCTGCTGAGGGAACTTTGAATGACAAAATGAACTCGAATCTTGACTTGGTGCTCTAGATCAGATCTCTGCATAAACAGCTTATGCCAAATAAAATTAATTTTGTTCTATACTAATGACTTTGCTTTGGAAGCACAATCGGTATCCTGGTAAATGGTGCTTTTATTCTGAACCAAAGATTTTCTGTGGATAGACTCACCAAGCATAAGAATTGCACTTTTGGCTTAGAAAAAGACTAATATACTAACTGACTTTTATATAAGTAATTTCAAAAAAGCTCAGTGAGGAACACTCACAAAAGCTTATATCAGATGCATACTTAAGGGCTTGCTGAGTCAGGATTTGATTAAATTTCCCGTAATTTTCAACTGTAGGGAACAGAAGTCCACAGCAACAACAAGCATTTGACACAGTGGCCGGGAAAAGTTGAACAAAGTCATGTCAACACTGAAGAACTGGTATTGAAAGAAAGGAAGGAAAATAATCTTTTCAGTAGCACCATTTTCATCTTCTGTGCATAAGCAAAGATCCCACCCCTCCCACATATATAATAACTTCATTGCTTTTAACCTGTATCTTTCTGCAACTTGTAAGAAAGCCAATAATAATAACAAAAAAATTTTTTTTTCTGCAGAATCACTTTGGTCATTCTTATCAGTACCTTGCAGCATTGCTAGGCACAGATTAACAACTGTTTAATTAAGCAGAGGTGTGGAAACATTTCAAGCATCTCAGATGTATCAGCTGATTGTAAATGGTGCTCTTTTGCCCAAAGGAAGGCAACTACAGGCAGATAGTTTTGCTGGTGACTGTTTGATGTGGTAGGACATCAAACAGGATTCCAGGGATGAAAAAAAATAGCAGATCCATCCTAGGGACAAACAAGTTTGGACTTCATTTTTTTTCTAGTGCTCAGCAGCAACAGGACATCTAGACCTTGTATCTGATATGTGCTTATTTGTTTATGCATTTTTAGATATTAAGGTGAAGTAGTGTCTGATCACCTTGGCTGACACCCTATATGATGGGGGATGGCACAGTGTCACTCCCATGGACTGTCCTAACAAGAGAAGCCAGACAGAGTCCATGTTTTGAACCCATTTCCTTCCCACCACCCCCAAAATGCATCAGCAGAGTTCCATATAAGAACTCACACCTAGCAGAGGAGGCATCACTTTCTGAGAGGCCTCACTACCATTGCTAAAGGTGTCAGGCATATGTATCATTTTAGCGACAGCAGATGGCAAAACTTAAGGTGCCTTCTCAGCATGTTCACAAACGTTAGGGTAACCACACAGCAGAGGGGGAAGCAAACAAAACCTTCAATGCTGTCATTGCCCCAGTGCACCAACCTTTTACTTGCTGCTCGGGCCCCCTTGTATGGCTTGCTACTCCAGGCATGCTGACATTGTTCCGGTGGATGTACTTGAGGAATACCTCAGCGTTCCTTCGTGCCAGTGTACAGGCCTAAGAAAAGCAGCCCCCAACAAGAAGAATCAGTAAAGATGAGCAAAGAAAGCAAAGGGGACCCAAGGGAGTTCGCTGCTTATTTTGCAGGGAGAAGTTCTCTTTCGCATGGGAACGTGGGAGCTTCAGCTAAGAGTCAATAAACTCAGCTAATAAACTATCAGCCTCGTAGATGTATTAAACCACATGAGTCATTTTGAATATAGTGGCTCATAGTTATATATTAAGGCAAATTAATGACAATAATAAAACAATGGTTGTAAAGAGCTAGTACATCACACATTTTCAATCTACCCAAAGCTAACCCATCTCTCACGAAAAGTACTCATTGTTTCAAAAAATGTACAATGTAGAGGCATAATTTCTGAAGCCTTGCCTGCAAGGGTAGTTTCATGTCGTATATCAGTTTTAGTGGAAGGTGGGAGGCTGGCTGTCAATTGACTTGTCAGCCTGTCAGCTCCACAGTTGTTACAAAGCAGCACCTGGAAGGCAGGAGGAAATCTCCGTCTCCATCCTGGTGCTGCCCTGCAGGGACACAATTGCTTCAGCTGTTAACAGTTCTTCAGTTATTGGCTTGGAGGACAGAACTTGAAATGCTGGATGGTTTGTATAAGCCAACACCAAAATGCTGTATAATACCTGTCATTTATAATGCTCTTCATATGCAATTTTGAGAATTCAAACTTTGAAACAGCTAACATCTTCCAAGTGCAATGCAAATACCACCTAATTAGTCCTGATGACATCTCTGAGATATGCATTGATGATAATGCTTATTACCCCTCCTATAACAGTGTGAAACTGGCCTAGGGCTTATACAGCCAACCAGTAGCTGAACTGGAATTACACCTCAAAGCCTCCTCTCAAAATCACCAACATTGCTTTAAATTGACTACTTAATGGGGAGTTTCCTGATTTATTAGAGAACTAAAATGAGACCTTGAGAAAAGCCTCCTTCTGTTCCAGATGTTTGCTGATCAGAGGGATGACGTGGTCTATCTCAGCTGCTGGTCCAAGTTTGTCTCGACCTCCACACCAGTCTTCATCCCGTCTGTATTCTTGCTCCAAGCTCTCTAATACGCTGCATACCTGAAACATGCCCATAGCACAACAATTCAGTTGTCTACAGTCATCATCAGGAGGAACATATTCAGTAAAAGTCTATGACCAATGACATTTCAAACCTAAATGCTTTGGACTATGGGCCCTGACATGGAGGATGAGTGGGTATGAAACAGGCCCTGGACAGAATGATCTAGCAGTTCTTCTTACCCATAGGGATCTCCACTGTTTGGGATGCAATTCATCTGGTTTAAGGGTGATAAATCCTTCTTCTCTTCCAGTGGATAATCGGGGGGAAGCTCAAAAGGTTGAATCAAGGCAGGGGTCAATGTTGGTCCCAGTGGACCATTCAGGAAACAATCCCTATTCCGGAAGGGTGCTTTAGATGTGTTTAAGTCCCACTGAAGTCAAGGGACTTAGCACATACTTAAAGTAAAACACATGCTTAAATACTTTACTGAAACAAAGTCTGAAGCTGGAACTAATTCTCTTCAGCTGCATGTTAGTTGCTCCCTATACAGTTTTTGTGAAGACTGATGGAAACCAATAGACATTAAATCAGTGTCGCAAAATAGGTGGATGCAGGTGTTCCACTGTACAGGGCTTACACAAGTATCTTCTGTCTTGGCAGAATAATGGGAATGAGGTAAATAAACCAACACAGTCTGGAAACTGTGTGCAGTGGCTTCAGACAAGGCTGAGTCTTTTGCGTTGGAGATCCTGAGAATGACTCTTAGTGGCTTTTGCAGACACCAAGAAAAGTAGAAAAGTTTTCAGGACCATTTGGAACTTTCCTCTTCTCTTCCAGACAGCTCTTCCTACACACTTCACGGCTGAGATTACTCGAGATCAAGTCAGTTATTGCTGGAGGTCCAGCTATCCATGTTCATCCTTTTCTCGCTCACTCCTGCAACTTTTATATGAACGCAGTAATAATTCAGAGGACCCTACATGCTCAAGAGCACAGTCTGGAGAAGACTCCAGCATCACCCACCAATCCTGCCCCTGCTATTGCAGGCCATTTTCATATAACTTATTCACCATTAAAACTGGTCAACTGAGGTGAACTGATCAACTTACCCTGCTGCCAGGCTGTTCAAGGACCTTATGCATTTGACAATCTGAAATCATCTTCTTGCTTGGATGCAAACCAGCGTTCACCCTCAAGTTACATATCTGAGAGCAAGTGCCCCATGTGCTATTCAGGCACAGAGAAGCATTTCCATTTTACTTCTTAGTTCTTGAAAACTTTGGTACTTTATTAGACTTTGGCGACTTAAAAAAAGAAAGTAGATGGACTGTCTGAGGTCCACAGCTTTTCAGAAAGGACGGTCCCTGCACATGCAAGTGTCATTTCTCTGTTAAGACGATGACAGAAATTTATATAAAGTGGGCTGTCAATGAAGTCAGAGAGAAACTGGGCTATTTGAAAACCAGGGCTCCCCCGATTATATTAAGAACATACTATACTTGGGAAAGACGGGCATGAAAAAGTTTGGCTGGTTGTGACAGTCTCTCCACCCTTTTAGCTCCTTCTTCTAGATACTTGGAGAATTCAGGATCCTGTAAGTTACTCAATCCACTGTTATCCAGTCAGGGAGCAGACCGTTAAGGACTGTAGATCAGTCGTGCAGCCCAAGAGAAGACGCCAGACTACTCGCAGCAGTGAGTTTATGAGCATTCAGAGACTGAATGATCTTTGTCCTAAACATTTGCTGAATAGACACAACTAATGAATGAACTGGTGGGCACTGCAGCATGCTTGTCTATGGCTTGAAAACAGGAAGAGACTGAATTGATAAATTACTGGCTATGAATATTTTGGCCAGCACATTTGACTGTCTAAAGCACTAATGAATCCCTTAATGGTTTTCATTTCTCACAATCCTCTACCAGCAGTAATTCATTTCAATCTTGAATGCATCAGGGACTGTAAATCTGTTTGAAACTCTTCACAGTGAAAGACATTCATTATAAGGAATGAATTAATCTTAAACAATCTTAAAAATGCATTAAACAAATGACACAAGAAGTAGCCCAAGGATAATCTACAGCCTCGATGTTAAGGAAAAAATAATCTCTTTCCATACCGATATATTTAGTTGTGCTAAAAGAAAACTTCCCATGTCTGGTTTTCTAATTGAGGAACTAACTGTGTGATAATAACAATAGAATATTTAATGGAAATCACTGCTGCTTTTTGTATAAAACCACAGGTTTCTGCAATGTCCATGCTAACACGAACTGCCTGGCTGCAGTAAATTACATCAGGCAAGGCTATTCGTGTATCCACACTGTGACACTAATTCTCACTGACTACAGTATAAATGGCACCTGTTTGTGCAAGGGATGAAAGTCCCACCATACCAGCAGCAAACTGGAATGTGTTTTGCAATTCATGGACATCTGGAATGAAGTACAGTTGTGTTAACATATAATGGTTACTGCTGTAATTATCTGTGTTGCAAATGGATTTAAGAGAAATCCCTTTATATCTTGGCATCTTTTTCAGCATAGTGGTGTTTGACTACTAGTGAAAACACTGGCTAGTACTGCTCACAAAGTAACAGGTAATTAATTGCAAGCAGTTCTCAAGGAAAAGCGGATTTATATTCTTCAAAATTAACTCTGGTATCACGAGAACTTGAAACAAAAATGGTGGGATTTCAGAAATTCTTCCCATTGGAAAGGGGACAATTAAAAAAAACCCAAACCTTCAAGAATCACATTGCTTCACTGAAAACTTTAAGATCAAAGTTATTGCAAACTGCTGCCTTCTTTTTCCGTTGTTCTCTCTTTTTTTTTTTTTTTTTTGTTACAATACTTGTCAAAGAAACTTTGACTAGTTCAAACTTTGGTTTCCATGTGTGGCTTAGCGTTGCTATGCCAATGGAGCAAATGTCCTTTCAGTTAATTTTGCCAGTGCTGTGAGATCCCTTGCTGGCAGAAGACCCTCTGCACTCGGGGTCAGAGTAGAAACCCCACACCTACCAGCACTGCTACATCGTGGAGTGCACTCACATCGATGCTTACCAGCTGGGAATCACCAGAGGGCTCAACACTGGCCCTGTTTAGGTGACAGAAAGGTTTGTGTGCACCTAACGTGTGGATGAAGACATGCAAAGATATGTAAAAAGACAAAGGGCTGCTTTCAAGGGCAAGCAAGGCTGACTTGGCAAGCCACACTCTTCCTACTTTTGGGATTACTTAAGGAAAAGGGAGAAGAATGAGCACTGCTCCTTAGTGGTAGAGCAGGCATTTGGAACAGTTCAACAGTCTGGAAGAGTGGCACGACTGCACCACTGATCTTGGTGAGATGAGAGACCTTCACACTATACACTGGGAGCTAAATCTCAGACTGTAGCAATATGTTATGGCACACATATAATACTGTTCAGCTCACCTGCTCAGAGGTTTTATAGAAGGCCACCGAGGCATTGACAAGTTTGAGCCTGTCCTCCATCTTCAGCATCAGCTGCTGCCAGTGCAGGGCCACCTTTTCGGCACACTCTCTGATAGCATCGGCATCGTAATGCCCAGCCTGTAGCAACACTTCAGCTTTCTGCTGGACCTGCAGGGCACTCTGGTGTGTCTTCTGTAAGGAAGTGGCATGAAAGAGGGACTGTGTATGAGGGGAGGAAAGAGAGGTTGTATAGATGCGCCAGATATATGGTAGAAAGGTGAAGCGAGGTGTGAGCATGGAGATGCGAGAGAGTGAAACATTTTCAGAGAGTTATCCTCAGTTAACAGTTACTTTCTGCAAAGCATTTTAGTTTCAATTATTCACACACATTTGCAACGTGTTATTAAAGCTTGGGACAAGCAAGCACTGGCTAAGTTGGGTTGGCTCCACTGATCTGCTACTGCCCCTTGGGCAACAGCCCGGGGTGGGGTTCCTGGTTCCCATTTTGACAACCCCAATGCAGGCAGCAGTTGTGCTCAGCTCCCACCCAGCCTGTACTCAGTGCTGACTGCATCCCACACAATCTGCAGATACAAAAGCAAACACCAAAGAGTTGGCAAACTATGGGCCTAATCACCATAATTTGACTCTTGCCAGGCAGTTTGCCGGCATCAGCAGCTTTACTCATGTGTCTAATTGTCCTGTCCACAGGACAAAACATCAACCCCAGAAGACACAAAGATGCCTTCCTAAATGGCATGAACTATATCACAAACATCAGCCCCTACAAGACACATTTCTGAAAGTCAGTTCACTCATATTGGAGCTACACTATGCTACCTTTAAGGGCAGAGCTGGGGGAAGTCAAGCCATTTTCTCCACCGTTCCCCAATTTACTCAGTAGGCACTTCATAGGCAGGACTGAATTTTCTGCCCCATTCCCCAGCCTACACCAGCTGCTCTCAGAGTAACCAAGTGGTGGTTACACCTTCCTCTGTGGGCAGCTGAGAGGAGAATAGACCCCAGCCCTTCACAGCTTCCTGAGTAACTGTGTTCAGGCATGGTTTAGTCAAATATTTGATTTTAATCCTCTGAACAGAAGCCCTGAAATCTCCCAAAGACTCCTCTGTTCTGCATCCCATTTGTAACTGCTACTGACAAATTCTCATGTGATACTTTTATGATCTAATCCTTGAACCTGGAAAGAAGCTTGAAATCATCTGGTAATACACTGATGAATAATGCAATGTAGAGAAAGCTATTAGCAAAAAAAGGATTAATACTTGGCAGAAACATTTAGGAAGATGTTCAAGAACAACTGGTTAAATTTAATATCCAGCTGCTTTACTGATGTTAGAGTTGTAATACTTGTTTTAAATAGACTTTAAAGGATTTCAACTGAAAATCAATTCCACATCTAGAATGCCTTTAGAGAACAGTCTGCCCTGTGTGCTTTGCTGATTTCTTCCCCATATTGAGCTTTAAACACTTTAAATATTTAATCTAGTGTTTTCTCCCTTTGAAAACTTACTTTCCCCTTACTGTGGCATAACCCTCTTCTCCCTCTGCAATTTGCATTTACCACCAAATACAAGCACTTCCCCAATGGCAGCAAGCTGCCATAACACAGCCAGTGGGTGTCTTGTTCCCCACTGCTGTCTGGTGACGGCTGCCAAGATGTGGTCAGCACAGCTTGGTACCAGCCAGCTCGTACAGAATTGATAGAAAACTTCTTCCTTTTCCCTTTGGAGCTGCAACAGCTGCTCCTTCCTTAGTGTGAGTGGAGCTGAATCAAAAGAGGTCATTAGCTGAGATTTAAACTCTACACTTACTAGCAACACCATAATGTATATCGACCTATTTAAAGTTTACCAGAAGACATAAAGACAATCCCCCTCCTCCCCCAAATCAGGCATCTCTTCAAATCCCCATTATGGAAATGTTATTTTCATAGTTTAAAGTTTGGTTTAGTTTTGGTTATTTTCAAATATACATAAACCACAGAAAGGTATTTTCCAACTTGTTTTTTTGCTCTATAAAAAGGTAACAGTTAACAAAATCTGGGAAGCATATACACCTTGTTAAGCAGGAACAGGAGAAAGCAATGGCCCCTCTTTCTCGCAACCAGAGCGAGCACACCCTGTGAGTGTCAGGTTTGTTCATAATGACAAAGATATATGAAATACTGAGCATAACTATGAGTCTTGTAGTACCCTGCTAAGGGAAGTCCATAGCCCTTCACTACCTTCTCATCCAAAAGAAAGCAGCTCAGAGGAGGTGCTATTGCTCCTGCCATGCCCTGGCTCCTTGAGTGAGGCAAATGAGTTGGCTGACAATTAGTTTTCAACGGCCATGTCAAAGATGTCCTACTCCAGGGCAAGCAGGGGCAAAAGCTCAGTTTTGCAGGCAATTCTTAAAAATCACCCCTCTTGCCTCTTCTTCAAAGTAAAGTTATTTGAGAATGTGGGTGTGAATGAGTGTCTCTTCTGCTATCAGCAAAAGGGGAGTTGAATGAAACAAAGATTTCATGCAAGAGCATTATCCAATAACAAAGATATTCATTAATAAATACTGTGAAGTGATCTGTAAATCATGGATGTGGGAAGAAACAGACTTTACAAACTTTTCCCATTTTCAAATCAATTTGTGAATTTTAATCTTATTTTTTTACCAAAGAAATTATCAGGAAATGCATGAGTGTCACTTTCATGAATGGAAAGGCTGATATCTGACAGCCGAAGAATTAGCTGCAGATGATAAATAATTTATTTCACTATTAACCTCTGGCTGGCTGCATTACAAGTTTAATGATTAAGTTGGTTTTCTAAAGTTTTTATTCCTTCCCTTCCTTCGAGCAAGCAGCCACTGATGCCGAAGAGAGAACCTTTTGTATGATGTTCACCTGGGAAGGAGAAACAAAGTTAACTTATTTGTGTTACCTCTATGGCCAGCTGAAACTGCTCGTGCTCTCGCTGGAGCTGCTCAGCTTCGGAGAGGGAGCTTGCATTGACAAGGCTTGCATTCAGCATTGATTCACCATTCCTGATCCAGCCAAGCACCTGTAAAGAAAGGATGTGCTTATGGAAAGGTTGCTTCAGTACAAAGGTTTATGCAGTCACTGATCAGAAAAGCCTTCAGCCTGGCTAACAAAAAGGTACTTTGCCCAGTGTGGTCTCAGGCTGAATCAGTGAGCAGAAAGAAATCCTAGGATAAAGACTTAATGACATAAATTTTTAGAGGGCAAAGATCTTATTGAAGAAGTTATTGCTTGAAGAATTAAACTCCCAAAGTATTTATATGGATGTTCGGATAGCAAAGAGCTTTCATTTCTGAGGTTTGATCACACAAATGAATGCTCCCCTATGCAAATACTCCAGGGCAAAACCACAAAGCCTAATGAGGAAGGTTTGAAATTAAACATAAAGATCTCTCCCTTTTTCAAATTTCCAACTGGAATCATGGACCCTGCAACTCCTTTCTGGTCCACTTGCCTGTGTTTCTTTCATGCAAAAGTCAGAGCTTAGGGGTGAGGAGGGAAAAGACACAGTTGGATTCATCTGACATGGAGTTAAGGTGCGGTTGGAGCTTCCACCTGCATGCAGAGCTAGGAAGAAACCCCAGGTCTTGCATTTTATATTTAGTCAAGAGGCTTTGCCTCAGGGACATTCAGATTCTTTGCAGACATGCCATGCATGCTGTAATGACTGCAGAATCAAATCCTAAATATACATAATTAATCTATCAAGCTTGTATTTATTCATTTAAGCAGCAACATTTTCTGCTATTTTAAGACACGCGTTTGGAAAATTAGCACCCGGAACACATATGCAAGTTCTTTGCTGTGTTGTCTCAAAGCCTATTTTCTACCTGTGTGGGTGTCAAATTATTCCAATAAAGCCAGAAAGTTGCTGAATTCAATTCACAGATGCACAGGAAACCCTGACTGCCCAATCACTGCCCTAAATTTAACTCGTGATTTACAAAGCTCCAAAACTGACTTTGCTGCATTATTCTACATAGTAATTTCCCTTTTGTGCCATCATTTTCATGAAGTGATCGATTAAATTGTCTGAAAGAAATAGGGATCTTCTGTTGTTTTGGTTTTTACCCCTACCTCATGTATCACCCTCGTTATAGCCATTCAGTTCCCTGTAGGGTAGGAAAATGAGTTTCCCCTAGGAGAAAGAAAGGGGAACCATCTACACACGTAGCTGACCCTAATTTGTAGAAAATTACATTCTGCTCAGTACAACAGTGTGGAAGATTTCATTTGTCAGCTTTCTCTCTTTCATCAGCAGGTGTTATTGTTCCTGTGGGAAATGCAACAAAGATTTAAAGGAAAAGAAATCGGGTTATCATATGGCAATCTTTTTGGCTGGCATTTTCTATAATCCATCAGACAAGAAAGCTACATTATTACTGACTACATGGTACCAAAAGCTGAAGTTAACCAAAGGATCATTGTAGCTGGGAAAGACTGGAAGTGAGGACATCATAAAGCAAGACATGTTTTCACATTTTGTATGCTGTGATATATCCTGACTTGGGCCATTCAGAGTGTACAAAAATGTAATAGTTTTGGTTTGCCTTTTTTTTTTTTTTAAACAATACAATCAGGACATGACAGTCCTCTTGGGAACAGCTTTCATTTGAGCTGGAATTTTCATAACCTGCCACAAAGGTTTTAATGCAGATTTCATACAAATGTCCAAATCTCTAAATAGTAATAAAATCACTGGAAACCTCAGTCTTAAAACAAAGCAACTTGATTAGTGAAAAGCTAATAGGCAACAAGGTTGAGTAAGAGGGACCATACAACCAAAAGCAGCCAGGTTTCTTCCAGTGTTAATGATACACGTGCATTCCTCTGTACTACTGTCTTGATGACTCAAAAGCATCCAGGGTAAAGCAGTTCAGGTCAAGATCTGATGGACGACATCTTGTCAGCAATGCTTACAGTGCTCTTCCTGACCAAGGCTGCTGCCACCCCTGAGTTGTGCCACCCCAGGGCGTGAGTTCAGGCACTCACTGTGGGGCTGCTGCACTCCTCTTCCAGGCCCAGTGAGCACACAACCACTAGCAAATTTTGCTTGAAAGAATTTAAATAATGATCCCATTCTAATTCCAAAAGTCTAGCACTTAAATGTTAGGGCCTCATTTGGGATTGCATCAGCTTTTTCCATAGTAATGTTTTTCTCTTATTTTTTTTTTCCCTCTTCTTTTTTTTGTGTGTGTTGTTTAAATACAGTAAGAAAAAATTTCAGTTGCATTCCCAAAGCTTCTTAAGGCTCCGTGCAAAACCCAGTCACCTGCAAAGCCTTTCATTGTGTCACTGGTTTGGAAGTAGACTGTGAAATGTTTGGAAGAGAGCTTTTACACATTTGTATCTGGTTTACAAGACCTACTCACAAATTGACTCCTACTTATATGGTGCTTAATACCTTTTCATTAAAAAATGTATAGAAGCTGCTAATAGAGCAACCAAGACACTTCTCTGATCATTTCCTGTATTAATAGATTCACCATTATCTGGCAATGTGCAGACAGGCCAACAGCAAAAGATGGCTTTAAACAGACATTTCCTACAAATTACAGATTTTATCAACTTTGTAGAAGCAGTGATTAAATAATTCTGGAGTTAAATAAATCTCCAAAGATTCTTTTAAAAAGCCTAACTTTTTTTTTTTTTTTTTTTTTTTTTTTTTTACAATGGAAAAGCAAAAACACATTGACAGCAACTTAGATAAAAGCCACTTGCCACTGGAGGATAATTTCACTGCAAGGCATGGGTTGTCTAACATGGCAACCACCATAGTTTTGAAACAACTCCCACATTTGACTCCAATTTCCTTACAAAACAGGCTACATCTGCATATGACTCCTCTGAAATTAAGTAATAGTACCAAGTTCTTCTAAAATTCATACCCTGAAACTGCCACATTCACTGAGCACAAAATCAAACCTTAGAGGAAAAATAAAAAGTGAGGCACCTCTTCTGCAGCCCTCCTTCAGAAACAAGAGCTGTGCGTCACATAGTGTTTCTGTCTGGTTTAGTTTAGTCAGAATGCCTTCCTTGATGTTTCTAAAACAGACTTAAAGCATTACTTGATACCCATTAAGTTACATTGGAAAAGATTTTTAAGTTTAAAAGGCAAAATACTGTAAGTGAATCTTTTACATCTCTGGATGTAAAAGCTTCTTTGAGAGGCTCTTACTGCCACAGACACAACCACCAGCAAGGACACCTTCTGCTAATTTTAGCCGTGTTCAAAACTGCATCAGGTTTCCAGGAGCATTGCGACATTAGATTGGGGAAAAACAGTGTCTCTCAAATGACTACCTCCCCTCATCCTTTGGGCATATTCATCTGGAAGCAAATCTAATGCCAAACAGCAAAAGTGGATGGATAACAAGCACATGAAAAGGAAAAAATACACTTCAAAACAATCTGGAAAATAAGTGTAGTGGGACACTTTGAGGGTATCTGGGAGTAAATTAGGTCAAGCTCAAAACTTATCAAAAAAAGAAAAAAATACAAAGATAAAATAAACTGATAGGGAAGGCAAACAGCTGCAAGCACGGCATTAGAGAGTTTGTTTTTTAAACTAATCTCCACAACTCTATTCTATTACTTTTATGTAAGCAATCCAAGCTCTGTAGTTTCTGTCGGAAATGAGTGGGATCCAAATGAAGGGAAATCAGTCTTGGGCAGGATCTTTCTTAATAACAAAGAGTTTGTGAATCACTCATCTATACTATTTCCACTCTAAAGCATTTCACAGAACATCTCATTTGGAATTGTTCCGCTTTAATGGCCCCAAACTTCGATTCATTGTCTTGGCATTCAAACCCTTGGTGTATATGATATAAAGCAGAAATCCCTGGTAAATGAGACTTAAATAGATAGAGACAGTTAAAAGAATTTGTATTTCCATAAGCCATTATATCAAAATGCAAACACATGTACATGTAACAGCCTTGACCAATTTTACTATGTCAGCAGAACTTAACCACAGCCACAGTAGGTGTCTTGCAGCAACCACAACTCCACTGATTCACAAGAGTGCGAGCACTTTGGTAATGAGATCATCCATCGTCTCAGATGCACTAAAATGAAAGTGAAGGAAATCTGGACCAGACTGGAGATCTGATCAGCCAAAATCAATATATTTCCCAATTTCACTAAATGGTTGGGAATATGACTCATAAACGGGAAACCAAATAGATAGAGCACAGATATATTTTAACTTGACTCTTTCAAAAGGAAACTGTAGCTGCGGTAATTTATAGGTTAATAAGCAAAGGAGTTCTTAGTATTCAGCTGAACAAATAAAATGATTCCTCACTATTGGTTTGCTAAAAGGTCACACAGTAATGAAGGCTCTGATGGTCCCAAGCTCCATTAAGGAAATACTAATTCAAGGCAGCTGTTCTCCTCTCACAAGCAAGTATTAGGTAGTTCAGTCCTAAAACCATTTCCTTTGGTTAGATTTTGGGTTGTAAAATAGTTAAGGCCCAGAAGATAATCGATAATGAGGCAAGTAACATCGGGTACCTGCAGAGAGTGCTGCACTGCCACTGTATGGCTCCAGGAGCAGCCACAGGGCTGGCAGACTGGCACTTCATCCTGGTCAAGTGGGCTAGTGACACTTGGTCAGATAGCCATAACCTGCGTTTCTGCTACACTTATCACTCCTCTCTATTTTCTATCGTAAGTTAAACTAGCTCTACTTCACCATAAATCTACTGCACAGAACTCCAACCTTAGCCAAGTTGTGTGCAAGAAACTTTGGCAACCTGTGGAAAAAGGATACACTTCATAACCATATTAAGGTGGTGATTACGAGTATCACAGTCTCTTTTTTTTTTTTTTTTTCCCCCAGAAGAAAGCCAAAGTACTCCATAGAGCTCTGGAGCTTCATGAAGAGTCAGCCTTCAATTATCACAAATGCAAAAAGACTACATTTTCAGAAGAGTTCTGGGCTACTTTCATTTAGGGTTGCAAAATATTCACATCAAAGTGGACTTTGAAAGCAAATGTATGTATTTGTGTTGGTGCTGCCAGCTTCTAGCTTGAGAGTCATCTGAGAAGGAAGGATTTTTTTTTTGCCAGCAATGGTAAAACAATTCAGATAAAGCATTACTCAAATATTCACTTCTGAAGAAAGAATAACTATGATAATGTGTACTGAGCACTCAGTATATATTTTTTTTTTAGTAGACAAATAAGCAAATCTTTTTCATGAACACCTTGTAGTATTTGAAAAAAAAAAAACCACCCCCACCTCCCCCATTTATACTGGTAAAATAGAAACCTGAATATTCCAGGTGTCTGGAAAAAGGTTCCTGGTTTTCCTAATGAAACCAAGACCATTCCATTGAAATCCAGACATACATTGAAGTGTGAAGCCACCTATGGATTAGGAAGCAGGATGTGTAGGATTATCCCGTGTAGCAAAGGAAAACAAAGAAATTTGAGGCATCCAAATTACATGTCAGGGGAAACCAAGGGAGGCAGAACACAACTGCCTACACTAGAATGAAATCTGGAAGAAAGGCAATGTAACAGTACTACAATGGCTAAACAAGTCCTAGGATGTAGAAACCACAGACAGAATTTTTTATGTCACCCAGATGATGTTAAAGATTCCTGCAGATCAGCAGATGTACAGCAATAAATGAAAAGGTGAAACTACTGTAATGTCATACTTAGACCTCACAGCTCAGTTATCCTTTGCTTTGGGCCAGTTCTCCACAACAGCTTAAGTCTGCATCCCAAATCAATTCACTATATTCTCAGAACACACGGGACTTTGAGGCATCTTCTCCAGTTGAGAAGCTACGGGGTCAGTTCTGCGCAGATTTCCCACAGCTATTCACGAAGCCAAATGCATGCCCTTCCTTATTTGTAAAGGCTCATGCTGCAATCTGTCAGCAAATCAAGCACTGTTAAGGAAAGGGGGATTAAGATTGTCCACCTAAAAGTACGTGACTTGGCAGAAGCTGATTTAGCACTTTGCATATATGTAATGGCTGAAAACCAATTTAAGACCCTTAAGTGTGGTTAAAAACTCTCACCTGCTTGACTTCAGCCTGTAGGTGCCGGAGCTGTAGGCACTGCTCTAACCTCTTGTGAGTTTGGTCAGCATTAAGCTCCAGCTCATGCTGTTTCTCATGAAGGAATTCCAGCAGTTCTTGAACCTGTGTCGCAAGATCAATGTCTTTTTCACAGATCAGCTCAATGCCTGCAACATGCAGAGAGAGAGATCATTGCACTTTTTTGAAATTTCAGTTGTTGCACAAATATAACCTTCACAATTTTTTGCCACTTAATGCATTTTGCATTGATTTGCAACTCTCTGAGTAATTCTTTCCCACTAAACTCTCTCACATGTAGTATTTGGCTTTCCCAGTTTCCTATTCTGCATCACTACATTTTTCTACAAAGTAGCATTTCTCTGGTAGTCATTGCTCATCTCCGCCATCAGCATCTGGCTAGCAAGACATGATTTAACCACAGCCTTGCTCAAAAACTTGCATGAACATCAAATAAAAAAGAAGTCAAAAATCCTCCCTTTCTTACAGTAATTTATTAACTTAGAAATGCATGTTAAAAAGAACTTAGAAGAGAAAATAGAGGAGGAAGAAAATAGGAAAGTGAAATAAAGGAAGCAAACTGTAGTCACCAGATCCACAGTAGTGCCACAAGTGCATGGAACTCCATAGTGCAAACTTTTTTCCATCTGGGCACTTTAGAGGATCATTAACAACAATTTAGTTTAAACCAGCCTATAGTTCATTTAGAATTATTCCACAGACTGCCTTTCATCCAATCCTCGCATACCAGAGAGAAAAGGCAGCTTGGTACCACATTCCCCATCCCTTGCATCCTGTGTGAAATTGATAAACCCCTGAATGACCTGATCTGATTTCATAGCCGACCCTGACTTATCAGGAGGTTGAAATAGAGACCACCTGAGTCCCTTCCTACCTCCTGAATTTTCTTATGACCCTACAAGCCTTGTGTGTAGTGGTTACATGAAATACAATGCAGAGCTTCACGTCTTCCTTCTTTATTACGCTGGTGCAATAGCATTGCTGGGTACATAACCAGTGTATTGGTGAAGGTTTGGCCTGGAGGAAATATGATGTCATTCCACGTTACTGTAATCCCTGTGATTATAAACTAATAAAGACCCAACTCTTTCCTTATTGAGGTCTACTGGAATTTTGCCATTGGCCTCAATACAGGGAGGATCAGGAACCTAATATAAAAATAATCAGATTGTAGTAATGCTGAGAAAACACTACACTTTTCTCCAAAGCCATTTGATTTCATGGAATAATAGGACGTTTAAAATGAAATGTGTTAATTTGAAGCTGCCGTACAAAAGGCTTAGACACTATTTTTAAAACCCATTTAGAAAGATGCCTTTTCTTCCCCCTTTATGCTCCTCGGAGACTTGTGACTTCCATTCTCTCTCATACCGATATCTACAGAGGACAGTACACAAAATAAATATGACCTTATGATCGACCTTATCCCCTTTTTCCCATTTTCTGGTTTTATCAGAAAAAGCACACAGGAATGCATGCTATTGGCTTATTCCCTTTCCCAGCCAAAACAAAACAGTTTCTTCATTACCAAATAAAGTGGAATGGCCCCTGGCTTCCCATTTAGAACTGGAAATTTAATATATGTTTCTATTCTTGGGAGTGAAGTTCCTTTCAATTGCCAGACACCAGGCATTGTTGCTACAATTAGCCTGCATATGGTTCTGTATCCTCAGGACATGATGGCTTTTTGTATGCTTGACTTCACCACACCTATTCAATATTAAATGCACAGTTTTCCTTCGTGCACACTCAGCTGGTATGGTTTTGATTGTGCTAACTCATCAGCAGCAACCAGTGAACTGCCTGGGATGCTATCCAAGGGCAGCCTGCGCTCCCTATGATGAATGATCTGCCCTTTCTTGCTTGTCATATGTCACGCAGATTTATTCTACAGTGCCAGCGCATGCGGTGAGAGCACTTATTCTTCTCAGAGATTGGTTTGCAAAACAGAAAGCCTTGTTTTCAGAACAATTTCATACAAATTATCTTTACATTGTGTTTTGATAGATAGAAAAGCACAGCTGATTTTCTGATAAACCGAACTTGGTTGCCATTTTCTTCTAACGTCTGGACCAGTGCAGCAGGTATCAAGTCAAGGATAATGAATTGAAAATGTTCCAGAAAAATATTACAGAAGAGAGTACCGAGCCACACTAACTGGCATCCTACAAAACATACATTAGTTACACCTGAGCTATTTGCAATGTGAGATACTATTCAGAGTAAGGAAAGGGTATTGCTTTTTGACCTGTACAGAGCTGTTTTGAAACTGCTTTGAACCTGTTCTTAGGCTGAACTATTAAAAGCCTGTGACAGGAAAGTTTTGTATCCTCTTCCTTGCAATATAAACTATAGTTATAACTAACTATAAATGACATCACAAGCAAAATGAAATGGATTTGCATTTCCCTTTTAAGCAATGCAATGCTGGGAAAAGACGTGAACGATGTTAGCTTGACAGCCAGGAAACAAAAGGACTTTGAATTTTCCACATAACAGGTAGGGACTGTATAAATTTCCCCAACATCATCTTTGCAGTGTATTTCAGGCTTGACTTAGACAAATTGCTTCTAAGACATAAAAAGGTAGCTCTGTAAACCATGAGCGACTCCTAACTGTGGTGCTCATTATGACAATGATACCGACAATGCAAATGGACTTTAATAACCAAATAAATTTGTGCAATAAATTAATCAGCTATTAGAGTGTAACTACTTTGAGAACCTAGAAGCAGAATGACTAAGATGTGTGTATGCTAATAAATTACATGAACACGTCATCACTGCAGCTCGGGTTGAGATGTTAAATCACCGCTGAATTATGATCCTAAACTTTCCATAGGAAATGGATTTCTCAGAAATGTCCGAGCTGACACTTTTGGAAACACCAGGCCCTTTCAACATATCAAGTTAGACACCCAAAAATCAACATCCATTTTTGAGAGTATTCGCTCACATATTTAGTTTTGCTAATAGTGGTAAAGCTACAATCAAACTGGAAAAATAGAAGATAGATTAATTGAAATTAAAAGTGCTGGCTCATTAAAAAGTCCAGTCTTCTTGAGAATACATTTATAATATTCTCTAAAAGCAAATGTTTCCTGAAGGACACAGATTTTAGTGAGACATGAAGTCAATGTGAAAGTACTGCAAAATTTCAGAACGCACAACCTGACTTCCAGATCTTACATATCCCCTAATAAAAACAAACATTTCATTGAAGAATAATTATTCTGATGGTGAAAACAGGCTAATCCAAACCAGGCTCACCCACATGTGGTGGAGTAGTGGAAGGAATCACAGGAACCTAACTCTGAGCTGTGTGGAGCTTTGGAAATACTGGACTTGGGTAGAAGCCTCACATGCACGGATGCCCTGAATATCTGCACTGAGTCTGATATGGTGCATCACAGGAGCTCTTGTGTTTATTGTACCAACATGACAATGTTCACAGGGATTTCCAGACACTCCACAGCCTGGTAAGAATCACTACTCCAAATCTGCATCAGACATGCAAAACTCACGGGCAAGTGTTTAAAAACCTTTTTCTACCTGCACAAGATTTCCAATTGAAAAAGGTATCATGCATGGTAAAACCTGGATGTATTTTTATCTGACAGACTTACTAGCTTAAAGACCTCCAAGCCAAATGCCAGAGTAATCAAAACTGAATCAGTTTCCTGTGTGACATGATAAAAGGAATAAAGCTCAAAGAGAATTATAGGGAAGGAAAGGAACTTGGTCAGTTAAGAGTGGCTGGTTAGGTAGAATGTGCCTGAAAAATCACATCTTTTCTGGCTTTATCTTCTATGGCTTCAGCTGAGTTTTGATTGTAGCAGTGGTGACACTGTACAATAGGAAGCAGCAATAGCAGCTGATTTCCCAGAACCCCTGCAAGTTCGCAGCTCTGGCAGTAAGAACAATCATCCCTTAACTTATGCACTGAATGACTATGATATAGGATTCAGGAAGAGGGAGTAAAATTAAATGAATTTTTTATGGAGTATAACTGTCCTTTATTGAAATAAGAAACAGTAGGCTCCCAAGAGCAATCTCTTTCCCTTATTTTGCCATTCTCCCAGCATTTAGCATTCCATGCATGGCAGACCTGACCATTACCTTTGATTAACTACAGTTACTCTACATCCCCATGAGGCTTCTGCTTCTTGCCTTTGGGAGCAATGGATTTTTATTGGGTAGGCTTCATAGAAAGTGATCTTAGATAATCTTATAAAAACATTTTAAAAGTCACTTCATTTAGTTGCTAATCTTTTGTCTGCAATCCAAAAGAAGTTGTTTCTAACTTCTTGACAAACACAGATTCTACACCCCCCTCTCTCACCACCCCCCACACCA